>JAHLJT010008446.1:303434534-303572179 GCA_031308135.1 Acheta domesticus | reverse complement strand
GAAAACCAGAATACGGCGTAAGGATGTCTTCGTGCTAACCACACGTACCCCTTAGGGGCCGTCTATAAATTACGTAACGCAAATTTCGAGTATTTGCAATACCCCCCTCTTCCTTGTAACGCTAACTCAGACCCCCTCCGTCCCCCTTTGGCGTTAGGTAATTTATGGATGAACCCTTCATCCATTGCTGCAAGAGCGGGACGCTGCTGACTGGCCGTGGCCCGTACGCGGGCAGTCGCGCCGAGGACGCAGTCAGAATCGATAACATTGAAATACAAATTTTAAAAGTTGGCGGATACCTTAGTATCTAACACTTGTTCTAAGATAGCTGCAACGTGCTGATTTAAAATATGCAAACCATTTGTCTCTATCAACCACCCAACGTTTTGTAGATGTACTCCTTCAACCATTTATATTTCACTAGTAAATTTTTTGTTACAGGGAGTACTAATAAGCATTAAATTACCTTAGAAAACAGTGATATATAGTCACATGACACGCATACTATATAGTAATATATATATTTCAATGTATAATACACGCATGAAATCCATACACACAAAATACTTAATCTAAGTCGTACTTGGTTTGAAATTTCTTGGCCGTAGATTTGCGTTTGTGCTGGGCATTTGACATTACACGCTGAAGTGTTCAGCGGTTGTCAGCCAACACTGTTACACTTCAGTGATCCTGATAAGTTACTCTACAACCAAGATTGCCCGGAGAAAACCATGTTCGTCACTGACTGAAACTCCGTTTGCGGAGAAGTCAAGATGCGAGTCAACGAGATGAATTTCGAGGGACATGTTGACACCTAGATTTTTGTAGGCACTGATGCATTTCTTCACAACCTTTACACAGAATATTTATAATTTCCAAGGAAATTGGCTACAACTGATTTGAATGCCCCCCATGCACTTTTCTCGGTATCATTCAACCCCATCTCGATCAGGTTTTTCGTCCAGTTTCCCTGATCCTTGAGCAAATGCTGAGATGGTCCCTTGTTTTGCTTCTGGACATAAGTGTAACTTCATTATTTGTGCACGTCTTCTGAATTTCAGTGGGAAATATAGTTATTCAAATTATCGTTTTTCATATTATCGCGGCAAAAAGTATTATTCTTTCATGATGAACATGAGGGCTCAGGGCAGAAATTTATACCTAATTTACCTTTGAAAATATATTTTATTATATAGGAGCGAATATTTTGTCAACAAACCTCGAAAAAAACCTCTCTTTTCTGTATTCAAAATTCGACTAGGATATGGTTTAGGATAGAGACCACAGAATTATGAAAACGTGCACAAAATTCACTTCTCCCCATAGCTCGTCACACGCAGTTTTTAACTGTTTTTTGACGTAAATAAATAAATAATAATAAAAGTCTTGAGAGAAGCTGTCAGCAATTACCTTTCTTATTTGTGGAACTGTGAACATATCTTCTTTCACTTTCGTAACTCAACTCTGGAAACTTGTTGCACAGAAAAGCATCCGAGTCGCCCGTTCACAAAATTTCTCATGATTCCCATGTTGATCTGATGCGGTGGCATGAGTTCGATGTCAGGGTTAATCAACGGCACGCTAAGGCCTTTTTTATTTACTGGCTGCATTCTAGTTTTGATTGGCCAATTTTTATTTAAGTAGTGGTGCTTTCTATCTCTACTGTTCTATTTGGAAATAAAACAGCAGTACTTGTTGTACCCTGTCAGACGTTCCCATGAGAATGGTGATAATTCTAAAATCACCATAGATACACGATTTATACTTGTGTAATATTTCTAAGGTCAGCTGTCCTTGCGCGCTGCAGCGTAGCATTTACCAAGATCTAATTGCACTGTTTTTGCAACAAATACTTTTCGAATATTAACAATATTTATATCATTGCATTGCATTTTGAAAGATCTTTAGAATGATGGAAAAAAATATATACTTCCATTTAAAAAATCAAATTTGTGTCAATATCTCTAAAGATACATACGTTACAAACAAGAAAACGAAATATATTATTTGCCCCATCATTTCAACAACATGGCGCAAATAGTATCTCGATACCTCGAACTGTTTTCAAGATATTTGCTGTGGACAACTTAGGTGCTCCACCCTGTATTGAAAAATTAAAAAATAAACAAATGGAAGATTAGAAATGCGATATCGAAAATGCTTTAAAGAGTTATCTTAAATATAAACATTTTCACATACGAAAATATCGTCTGGCTTGGATGAAAATATACAAAAAGCACAGGGATAAAAAAAATTGATGAACGGTGTTTCATGAAAACAAATTTTTGTCGATATCATAAAAACCTGATGTGACAGAGGAAAACGGTCATCAGATTTGAAATCAGCATGAAAAATTACACTGGAAAAAGTAAACACCATGTCAGATGTCTATCACTTGTTAAGTGATAGTGTTATAAGTGTAATAAAAACATTAATTATTTTCTTCTCTGCAGAGCTACATAGTTTTCGATACGCGAGTACTACCCAAATTGCCTAAAACCGTTGGCGTGCAAGGGGGTGGGGGCAGACGGCCCGGGAAAGGGTCCTCATCGCCTGAGAAAAAAACAACGCAATTCTATATATTTCAATGTATCTCCAACATACGTGTAGAAAAATGAAAAATACAGTTTTTCAAATACAAAATGTATTTAAAATACATATTTCAAATACAAGAATTTAAATACTGAACCCTGCCAGAAATTCTGTTGACCCCTTCTTGTTTGAAGCTGCCGACGCCTACGCCAGTGATGATCACAGGTTTCATTTCAGCACTTAAGTGTTGACTTGGACTGCTGGAAAAGAGAGGGGATATGAAATGAAAAATCATTCAGGCACTTATTCCTTATCGTTCTTCACGTGAAGAAATTGACTATTGCGAAAACATGGAGAAAGACATCGCCAACCAACGAACGAAACGGCGTTATAAACTTATAGTGACAGTAGAATTTAGCACTTTAAATTTTAATGAACTAGTGGTGCTACAGATGGCACAGACTTTTCCGTATTAGTTTTCTGTTTCGTTTGTTCTCAGCTAACTATTCGGACTTGGCAATACACTTGACAGCTACCATTTAGCGCCGCCCAAACTACATTTTTTTGACATTTTATTAATTTTTCGGTTTCATAATAGTAGAACAAAACTATTATTTTAAGAATATTTTAAAAAACAGTTAAACCTTGTCCTATAGGAATTTCGTTGAAAAATTTGGAGACGTTTTCAACAAAATGGCGTTTAAGCGCTACTGTAAATGCGAAATTTGAAGCTCTTTTTCACAGAAAATGTATGATTTTTCGAAAAATTTCATTGGAAGTCATTTGAAGCACATACACTCACAAATTCAATAGTGCTTACAAATTGCTGGAAATGTGCATTTTAACGTTATGAGAGAATATTTAAAAAAATTACATTCGTGTCATTTTTTAAAAAACAAAAAAGTATCCCAAAATGAACTTTACGCTGTATTCAAGAGTGCAGTTAGCACTATCTATTCGAAAAGTCTGAAGAAAAAATTTGAAGCCATTTTTGAAAAAATGGCGTTTGAGCGTTTCTGAAAATACGGAATTTTGAGCTAGTTTTCACAGAAAACTATTCAGTTTTCGAAAAACTTATTTAGCAGCATTTAAAGCACATGTACTCATAAATATAATAATGTGAACAAATAGCCACTAATGTAAACATTAACGACGTGAGAGACAAGTAAAAAAATTACATACAAAAGAATAGAGCAATATCACGTTTATGCCATCTCATAGAGTACATTAGGCAATGTACCTAACAAAAATTTAAAGAAATAATTTGGAGCCCTTTTTGAGAAAAACTGGTTTTTGTTATTTTTTAAAAATTTCAAATAGTGCGTGCAATATTGCGCAAAAACTACTAAAATTTTCAAAAATGTACATGACTTTAATGAAAAAACTCACTTTGGACAACAAATTTTATTTGAAGGAAAAATCTTTATCTTCAATTTTATAGTTCTAGGAAGTCACCGAAAAAATTTCAAACTTTTGCAATTTTCGAACATTCAGAGTAAATAGTGAAAATGGGACCTATGCCACCTTAATAAGTGTATTTTTCTCTATTCTTATACGAAGTTTAAAGAAAAAGTTTGGAGCCGTTTTTGAGAAAATTTTGTAAATGTCCGGGAGGCTTCATGTAAAGTACCCTCAAATTTTGAAGAATGTTTCTCAAAATCGAGGCGCCTCGAGTGGACGCAGATCGACCGGGGAATATCCATTTTGGAAGAAATCACACTATGGTTTACGCGTTAGTGTTGTTCACAGACGGACAGACAGACGGCGGTTTTGAAAAGACCCACTGTTTCGGTATCAAAGGATCCCAAAACGTGTATTTCCGTTGAAATCTCGAAATCGATTTCCGCAGTATTACATAACTTTCCCTATACTACGTATATTACTCCGTATATACGTATACAGGAAAGTAAAAATATTAAATTGTTTGAAATATAATTTTATAGCATTATGAAGCGAGGAATCTTTGAGCTAAATTATTTTGATGCTTTTCAAATTTTCCCGCTAAAATCAAGAAATAAGGAAATGCAGTTTATTATTTCGCCATCTGTGAACTTCAACCAATAAAAAAGCGTTCGAAGCGTAAAAAGTGCAAGAGGCAACACGTGTGCCAGTGGCGTAGGGCCTTCTCCTTCTTTCTTTGGTCTTTCCGATCAGGGAACACTGGAAGCTCAGACGATTTTGCGTGCTGAGGTTTTGAAACGACTTTTCTTTCAATTGTTCTTTCAATTTTTTACTTTGTTAGTCAGTTAAATATTAGTTATAAATTAATGAACACGGCCACTCAAATTAAATGTCTTCAAACATTCATGTTTTATTTTTGATGTCGCATCCCTAATTAGAGAGCGAACACGAAGGAAACCATAAAATGCAATTTAGTAATCATTTTTACTTTCCCTTATACGTAGTATACGGAGTAATATACGTAGTATAGGGAAAGTTATGTAATGCTGCGCAAAAAAATTGCGAATTTTCGCCAGAAAAAAATTCGTTGCCGGGCCGTGATAACGAAAAAGTGGATAAATCAAGTTGCTAAATTAAGAAAAAAAATCCCCTAATACGTGGTGTAGCCAAAACACCTCTTTTGTGAGTGCTTGATACCGAAAAACTTCCGTCTGTCCGTCCGTCCGTCTGTGAACACTGCTAGCGCCTAAACCATACCTACGATTTCTTCCAAATTGAATATTGCCCGGTCGAACTGGTTCGAGTCGATGCTTTGAGATTTTGAAAAAGACTATAAAATTTGGGAAGTATTTTACATGAAGCTCCTCGAACATTTTCAAAATTTTCTCTTAAACGGCTCGAAATTTTTTCTTTAAATTTCTTGTAAGAACAGGGTAAAATGCACTTATTAAGTTGGCATATGTCCGATTTTCACGGTTATCTCTGAATTTTTGAAATTGCAAAAGTTTGAATTTTCTTCGGCGTTTTCCTCCAACTACAAAATTGCAGATAGAGATTTTTCCTTCAAATAAAATTTGTTCTTAGTGAGATTTTTTCTGTAAGATCATGTACATTTTTTTTGAAAATTACAGTACTTTTCGCGCAATATTGTGTGTAATATGTGCAATTTAACAAAGTACAAAAACAAGATTTTCTCATAAATGGCTCCAAATTTTTTCTTTAAAATTTTGGAAGGAATAGTCTTAAATGTACCCTTTGACATGACATAAACTCCATATCGCTCAATGCATTTGTTTTTTCAAAAATTACAAAAATGTAATTTTTTTGACTTTGCCTCTCATGTCGTTAATATTTATATGAGTGGTAATTTGTTTACATTATTATATTAACGAGTTTAAGTGCTTTAAATAAAGTTTCTCGAAAACTCAACAGTTTTCTGTGAAAACTAGCTCAAATTTCCGCATTTTCAGAAACGCTCAAACTCCATTTTCTCATTAGTGGCTCCAAAGTTTTGGAACGGATAGTGATAATTGCACTCTTTAGTATGACGTTAAGTTCACTTGGGGGTACTTTTTTGTTTTTTCAAAAATTACACAAATGTATTTTTTTTAAAAGATCTCTCACATCTTTTATATTCACATTACCAGCATATTGTAAACACTATTGTATTTGTGAGTGTAAGTGCTTCAAATGACTTCAAATGAAGTTTTTTGAAAACTCAAAACTTTTCTGTGAATATGAGCTTCAAATTTGGCATTTTTAGTAGGGCGTAAACGCTATTTTCTTAGAAACGGCCACAGATTTTTAAAGGAAAATTGCCATATAGGACGAGGTGTTCGTGTTCTTTAATATTTTAAAATTAATATTTCCGTTCTATCATTAGGGAACCGAAAAATTAAGAAAATGTCAAAAACATGTAGTTTGGGCGGCGATAGATGACAGCTGGCACGAGTATGTGGCAATTCTGAATAGCTAGCCGAGACCGAAGGAAATAGAAAACTAATACGGGAAAGTCTGTGTCATTCTGTAGCACCACTATTTCAGAATTACGACCATTTCGAATTTTGTATGTGGCTTCGCATTTTGCGATCGATTTCGCATTCTATCGCATATTGAAAACCTTCAGAATTATAATGCACCGACCATCAAACACACAATGACTATTTTTTTAGCGATTGGTAATATTTCGCATTTTTGGCAATTGCTAAAATCTCCCATCTCTCCTTGTGCTGCTTGAGGCCGCTTGTCCTTCCCGCTCCGGGACGTCCAAGTGTATTCCACGTAATTCATTGAAGTACTTGACATGCAATCATGATTGATTGATTACTAGTGATTCTCGGTGTGTCCACAGCTAAGGTCATTAGTCCCATAAATGTAGTGTATGCATTTGCTCGGGAGGTAGCAGATCTTGTCCCACTGGATGGCGAAATCCGACGCCGACTTCCCGTCTGCTAGCGCGGTTTTCCCCAACCAGGTATCGCCCACCAGCAGGGCACCGCCCCAGCCGGGACAAACTCTAAGCTCCCGACCGGTCTCCCGGCATGTGTGTTAGTGAAGTTCATGTTGGTGTGTGTGTGTATGAGGGATGAGGATAGTACAAGGAATGGAAAGGAAAAGTCCGTAGCCGTTTATAACGGAACCGCCCCGGCATTCGCCTGTCATTGATCGGAGAAGCCACGGAAAATTACTGTCCGGCCACTAGAATTCTCCAGACAGCGCCTGAATTCGACCTAGCTGTGTAGCATTGTGTCGAAAATCCTGCCACCGTCGGGACTCGAGCCTAGGAGAGGCAGTGCAGTGAGAGTTGAAGCCCTGAAGCACATCTCCCGGTCAAATACAATCACGGGCGTGAGCGCAGTGGGGGGGGGGGCGAGACGACAGTGCTCCCCTAGGAAATTATAAAAGGGGCCCTTACGCAATAATACATTTCCTTAAGTATAATTAAGAATTCCTGATTTTCACTTTTTTAACCTGATGTTTTAGGGAAGATTCTTGGCTGTAAGATACTCTTCCCCCCATCTGGCAACCGTGTAAATCGTGTAAATAATTTACCATCAAATAAACTGTTTATTGATTCGATAATTAAATTTATAAGTTCATTCGCTTTGCTGTATACTTTATTATTTTACTATTAAAATAAGTCACATGTAAATAAAAAAATGTAAAGGCAAGAAGGCCCAGAAATGTAATTGCCTCTCTGCATATACTTATGTAAACAATGGATTTTTCGAAGGTACATTTATTGAGTAATTGTTTGTAATATAGTTCGAAAGTAATCCTTTAGTTGAAGTCTCTTATAAATAGAACATCTTCACAATTTACGAGTAGTTACCAGTTACCGCATCGCATTTACCTCTCACTTTTTCCTTTGTGCACAATATTGTGTTTACGAAGAAATTTAAAGCATGCCTCTTCACTTAATCAAACACTGAACAGACCACGGCAATTGTCAGGGAATTAAACAACAAGAGAAACAATCTATTATTCTTGGCTGTCCGGGATGAGCTGCGTCTCAGCCGATCGAGCTCACGTTTCGGCCATCATTTTATGACATTGCACAGAAGAAGGCCAGAACATGATGGCCGAAACGTCAGCTCGATCGACTGAGACGCGGCGCACCCCGAACAGCCAAGAATCAAATGACTCCGGCCGCGGAAGGCTACGAATCCATCACACATTCAAACTTCAACGCATTCATTCCCGCGAGATCCTGTCCAATAGTTGTGTAGCTGAATGATGAATAAGGGTTCCCGCAAAGCGTAGAAGGAAACCTTCCACAACTAGAAACTTTCGCTCCCTAGTAGTAGGCGAGTAATATTTCTTTGCGTCGGTAAACGAACTACAGATTTAATGTTATTGTACTGCTAACAAAATCACAACCAACACTCCCGTCTCTACTCCTACTATAACTAGCAAACGGCAAGCTCAATAAAACGTGCGCATAGTGAAGTTTCATTTATGTCCAGAAGCAAAATAAGGAGCCATCTGAGCAATTGTTCAATGGATCAGGGAAACTGGACGAAAAATCTGATCGAAATGGTAATTGACCTAGAAACTGAAGTACATTACGTGTTACTGGACAATTTTTATCTTTTAAAATTAAACAGTACAACTGTACAACATGTCACCCACTGCATTAAATATCATTGTTAAATAATAGTTCTTTATGCACTAGGGTGTTGTAAGGGTTCTAATGATCGAGGAGCGACAAAATGCCCTTGGGTTTTTTGTCGTTCGAGATCATTAGAATCAGTTAATGCCCGTGGTACATACTACATAATTTTATTTTCCCCCTCATTTTGTTGATTCCGACTTCCTTATTTCCTAACGAACTAGATGCTAACTTGACTCAGTTTGTCTTTTCATATTTCCCTCCCGTAATTCCCGTCTCGTATTTCCCTCTCATATTTCCCCCTCTCATATTTCTGTCTCATATTTCTCTCATAATTCCATATCATAATTCCCTTTCATAATTCCCTCCATAGGAGAACATGTAGCACCATTTAACTCTTTCCATATTTCCCTCGTAATTTCCTTTTGTCGTAACATAAAATTAATTTCAATACTGAAGGACATATTTCTAAAGTGAAAAAAAAATCATTAGAATCCGCCCACTACGTATCAGTAAAAAATAAAATATTTTTCTTTTTGATGATCAGTATTGACTCTAATTGTACAGAAACAGTTATGTAGCAGAACAAAATTCTCTTGGCACTTAAACTTGAGTATCGTTTTTAATTGTAAAGCAACGAAATAATTATAGGAGTTGTCATTGCCAACAATATTATTTATTTCAATAGTAGCTTTCGGTGGCTTAGTCATCATCATCATTATCATTATCATAATCAGTTTCATCGTACAAGAAATATTAAAAAAATTAAAACGAGTCAACAACAAAAACATTAAGATTCATAGATTACTAATAATTTAAAAATAGAATTAACATTTTAAGAAATGATTGAAAGAAAAAGAGGATGTTAAATCATTTTATATTACAGTAATTTTGAATCTATGCACGAAAATGAATGAAATTGAATTGAACATGTGAAATTCTGTGACAGAAAACATGCAATGTAAATTGAGCCGTTTCTTACTTCCTGTGTGGAAGGCACAAAACGGCTGGGCGGGTTCGGCCGGGCCAAGCGGCTTCACCCTCTACTGCGCGTTGTTACTTTGAAGTAACCAACCGATTTTACGTCTTGTATTTTCCATCAATGAAGTTCAGACCACTGTACACCGTTTTAACTAAAAATAACAATAAGGCAGCACAATCTGTTAGGAAAAGAATTGTGTGAGATTCGACATTCCTTCGCCAGATTTTACTTTTAACTTAAATTTGTGTACCTAATTTAATCGTTTAATGTCTTCTGGCAAAGTGTTGTAGAGTAATGTACATGAATTGAATGTGAATTTTTTGTAGTGAGCTGTTGATACTGCCACCTGGTGAATGTGATTACTACGTCGTGTGTTATAGACATCGACGTTTGCCGAAAATATATTCCCGCCCTTAAGTAAGTCATTTTTGACAAAAACTACTGATTTACTGATACTTATATATACTGTATATGTTTACAAATTAGTTAATATTAATTTAGTATGTTTTCAAATAGAAAATGCGTTTGTTACCTTAAGTAACATTGGGAACCTATATAACATGACCTCACTCCTCTTCAACCGGTATGAGTAGAATGTCCCAATGTTGTGCTGTATTACAACAAATGTATGGACAGCGTTGATATAATGGATTCCGTGATAACATTGTATCGTACTAAAATCAGATCCAAAAATTGTGTTTATTATCTATCTCGTGGATCTCACTGTCGTCAATTCATGGCTGCTTTACGGAAGAGGTTGTGAAGTTTGCCGGATAGCAAAGAGAAATGAACTACCCCTGCTAGATTTGAAGTCAGTGTATACAGAACAAGGAGACGCAGAAGAAAAGATGAAGAGAAGCATCAAAATTGTTGGAAAACGAAATTGAAAGTAAAGGAAAAACAGGACCAACGTGCAACATACCAGAGAAAGAAGTAAGGAGGGATGAGATAGGACATTGGCCGCAATTTTCTGAAGAAAGAAGTAACTGCAAGAAACCTATTCCCAAAAGTAAAATGTTCAAAATACGGCGTTCATCTCTGCTTCACGGCACCCTGCAATTGGTTTATTCAATTTCATACAAAATATATTATTTTAATGTTGTTATTCTCTTACTTGTATAATAATTTTACAAGTAAGATAATAAATAAATAATATGTTTATTTTGTGCAATGATGATCATTTTGACTATTTTAATAATAAACTATTTCTAAACTAATTAAATTATGTATTTATAAGAATTAAACTGGTTTACTTTTTACAAATGTACATTTCCCCCCCCCCCAAAATGTTTCCCAAAGAAATACTTACTTCTGGACACAACTGCCCAAAGTTACTTCAAATAACGAAGCCTTTTTAAAATATTAACATTTTAAAAACGTTTCTAAACGTACTCTAGTGTTTCATGAAGCAATATAATAGGTTTAGCCAATTTAATGTTTTTTTTCACTAATTTAAAAATTTGGGCAGTAGAGGGTTAAGTACCGGACTGTGGGGTGGAGGAGAAGGAGGTATGTAAATTGGGGATCAGAAGGAAAATAAGAGTCGAACCCTTATGTAAATTGCGGACTGACCCAAAGAAGGGCATACGTAAATTGCGGACCGACTACCTACACTTCCAGGTAAAAGTTGAAGGTGACATTTTATTTGCGAAGAACATTTTAAGTCACTATTTTTAAAACAAAACTCCCTTCCCAATTTTCCAGATTTAGGACTGGCATTTATTTTTCGAAATATGGTTTGATTAAAGTTGTTTTTCATTCAATTGAATCATCCGTTGGTTTAATGTATTCTGCGTACGTTGCCATTTTTATATTATTCCCTTTTCTCTGCTAATATATAAAGCTAAACATGACATTTGGACGACCTTCTAGTGCTTTTTTTACTTTTCAGTTTGATGTATGAGCGCGTCTCTAAGGTTTTCGAGGCGGCACAAGGAAAAGCTGGACAGCATCGCGGCGACGGCGGCGGCGGCCCCGTTAACGTGCTTACCTGCATTTCCTTTTCCTCAGTCCTTTTCCTTACCTGCGATGATTTGGCCCGCAATTTACACAATGTACATTCAGAAATAGAAAGTAAGTTTTTTATTTATTTATTTACGTCAAAAACAGTTAAAAACTGCGTATGACGAGCTATGGAGAGAAGTGAATTTTGTGCACGTTTTCATAATTCTGTGGTCTCTATCCTAAACCATATTCTAGTCGAATTTTGAATACAGAAAAGAGAGTTTTTTTTCGAGTTTTGTTGACAAAATATTCGCTCCTATATAATAAAATATATTTTCAAAGGTAAATTAGCTATAAATTTCTGCCCTGAACCCTCATGTTCTTCATGAAAGAATAATACTTTTTGCCGCGATAATATGAAAAACGATAATTTGAATAACTGTATTTCCCACTGAAATTCAGAAGACGTGCACAAATAATGAAGTTACATTTATGTCCAGAAGCAAAACAAGGGACCATCTCAGCATTTGCTCAAGGATCAGGGAAACTGGACGAAAAACCTGATCGAGATGGGGGCCATCAACCCAGAAACTGTGGTACAATACTTGTTACAGGTTCTTTATAATTATACAGTCCAAATGATAAATAATTACATTAACTATCATTGTTAAAATTAATTCTACTTTCTTTTTTGATGCTCGGTATAGTCTCGAATTGTATAGAAACAGTTATGCAGCAGAAAAGATTTTACTTGGGACTTAAACTTTTCTATTGAATTTAATCGTTTAATGTCTTCTGGCAAAGTGTTGTAGAGTAATGTACATGAATTGTATGTGAATTTTTTGTAGTGAGCTGTTGATACTGCCACCTGGTGAATATGATTACTACGTCGTGTGTTATACTTATAGACATCGGTGTTTGCTGAAAATATATTCCCGTCCTTAAGTAAGTCATTTTTGACAAAAACTACTGATTCGTAAATCAGGAGAGTTTCTCGAGATAAGATGAAGGGATTATTTGGCCCTCAATTTACATAAGGCCGGAAAAATGCGATGGGGGGGGGGAGTGTCTAACTAAGATTAATTTTAGCAGAGGGGAAGGGTTATGGTTTATGTTTTTAGTCAGTAGGTTATTGTTTAAATGAATATGAAAGTTTTCCAAACTTAATCTGGTGTGATATTGATTTTCTATTTTCCGTATCCGAAGATCTGTGTGTGGATTGAATGTGTGGCCTATCTGAAGTAAATGATTGGCAAAGTGAAATTTACAGGAGTCGTGTTTGACCTTCCTGTTTGTTCTTCCTGTTTGACCAATATTTGGTTACGCAGTCGTGACAATGTAGAGTAAACTCCGCTTTTTTTCTAAAATATTTGTATTTTAATAATAATAATAATAATAATAATAATAATAATAATAATAATAATAATAATAATAATAGTGTCTTTATTTATGGCGAGGCTCAGGCCACAGGGCCTGCTCTTCCGCCTAACCACTCAATTTAGTAGTAATATTTTAAGAGGGGGAGGGCCAGCTGTACATTTACGTGTTTTATGGCGGATAGCATTTTTCTGACTGTTGGAGTTCTGTGATTTGAATGAAACTTTGATATATTTATGAATTACATTTATTTGAATGAAACTTTTGTTTGTTTATTTAATATCAATGAACAGTTAAAAAACTGTGCGACTTCCTATGGGGAGGAGTGCAATCAGAGCGATTTCCTTGAGCTCTAGGATCTCTACCGGAACTTGCATACACATTAGTTAGAATTATAAATGAATCAGTCGTTGAGAAACACTTCATCTCCATTTTTTTCGAAATTGAGTTATACATCCAGATTTACTGTTTAGGGCTTACCTCATCCATTCTACCTAAAACATTACATCTCCAATGGAAAGGTGCATAACAATGAGATGTTAAAATTTGCAGTCTTTTGAGGAACACCCACATCTCCCGGAGATGTGTTGTTTCTCAAATGACTTTGTAGTGAATGGCGGCACTGGCGCAGAGCAGCAATAAGCAGTTGCATGAAGTAATATGCAGAACTAATGCTATATTCAACAGTAGTTCCGGACAAATTTTTAGTAGAACATTTGGAAAGTGAAAAGGTGAAGGATTTTAAATCATGGTAGCCAAAGTACTATAAAAAGAATGTTGTGTCAACTGAGACTCAAGCATAGAGCATTTCAAGGGAAAACAAACAAAAATTCAGCATTTCGAGTTTCATGGAGCTCACAAATTATAACAAACATGTGGGTGAAGTTAAAGCAAAACATTTCATTGATGGACTAACTGAACACAGTTTTCACTTGAAAAATCAGTTGCCGGCACTCCAGAACTTCCTTAAGCAAGTGCTAACCTACAGCATTGTGAACCAATAATCATAAAAAGTCAGTGATCTCAGAAAACTTAAAGACTATATTCCTGAAGATATAGTTGATGAGTTTTACCCAAAAATGTATGACTGGCCATTTGTCGACAAGGATGAAAATGAAAACATGTAGTGAAAAAATTATGAAAATAATACTAAAATATTGTCAGTAATGTTGTAACATGTTTGCTGGAACAAACCTATTATGTTAATATTAAAGGCATATCAAATATTACTTGCAATAAATCGGTTTTTTCCTTCTTATATTATTTCTTACCATTGTTTTGTGCATAATAACTTGACATTACGGCAGTCATTTAAGAAACAACTCATCCCCAATACTTTTTAGTTGCTTTTGACACGTCTAACTGTGTAAATATATGTGTTTCTTTTTAAACAAGTGGAAGAACCCAAAATGCATATATTAAAATACAAAAATTATGACTTATATTAATGTCTTATGGCAGGTTTTTTTCGGTTTACGTTTACTTTTTTGGAGATGAGGTGTTTCTGAAATGACTGATTCATATACATAGAAGCGATCGCTTTTGGCAAGAGTTGATAAGAAAATATTTGCTACGATGTATTAAAAAACTATTTGCCAATTTAAATCACCTACAGATTTTGGCTCTAATTCCTTGCCTTGCGCTTTGTGACGGAATTGACTTACTCCCGTGAGAAAATGGAAAACTATTGGATGAATCCATTTTAAGTTGTCCAACACTGGTCGCTCGACCATCTCGAAAAAATGCATATTTTCTTACGTACATATATATCCTTAGGTTTTGGCTGTTCAAAACCCCCGTTTTTTAAAAAACCTGGTTTACAAATGGCGGCCATTTTTGGTTTGCTCCGTGAGCTATTTTTCGCGTTTGTAGATATTTATTCTCTTCTTAATTACTCAGCTCTGGATTGTTCTAACATTCTAAAATAAAAGACATTAGATTCAGAATACTCTGACATACAAATCGAAATATTATTTACCTGCCTTACATGTTTTTATTTGGGTAATACTTGCTACCAGATACATGGGACACTAATGAACGAAATTCGATTTTCAGAGAGTAAATTTATAAAGAAAAAATAGAATCACACTCTTAATTTTTTCTGTGCTTTTACACATAAAAGTAAAGTGACTTTTCGTAAAATATCTTTAGTAAATGACGTACTACATGAAAATCACATCGTCTTAAAAACTGGAATTTTCTTTTTCCAAATTTTCAATTGTAAATATCTGTTGGGGGACCAGCAAAAAATTTGAAAATTGCACACATGCTAGATCGCGATGATAGCAATCTTCAGTAAAAATTTCAACTTTAAGATATACTCGAAGTATTTTTTTAATTGTAAACTTACGCAAGAAAAGGCGCACATTGAGGATACGTTGTGCCAAGTAGTAATCATATTATTTTGAAGCTATTTTAAACTAACATCTACATTTCTTTAAAATACATTAGTTATACTTTATAATTAATAAACATAAAAGTGACCAACTATATAATTTTCAATATTACGTATCTTTTACTTTAAAATAAACTTACAGCTTGACATCTACGTTTGTAATTGAAAATATGGACATCTTGATGTGAAAAGATGAACTGTCTAAAACGAAAATTGTTTATAAAAAATAACAAATAAAAAAATTCAACGTTTCGTTTCTCTTTTTTTGCATTCAAATTTGTCATTGTGGTAATTAATTCAGTCACGATCATTAAGGAATACTATGCGACCGTCCGTTTCTCTGCAGGAACGTTAATAATAAGCAGAATGAAAAATCGAATTTCGTTCATTCGCGTCCCATATAGTTGGTTGCAAATATTTGCAAAATAAAAACATGTTAGGTAGGTAAATATTATTTCGATTTGTAGGTCAGAGTATACTGAATACTTTACTCTTGAATGCTGGAACAATCCAGAGCTGAGTAATTTAGAAGGGAGTAAGTGTCTACAAACGCGAAAAATAGCGCACGGTGTAAAACAAAATGGCCGCCATTTTTAAACAAATATGATTTTTTTCGAAATGGTCGAGATACCAATTTATTAAATTCTGGACCATTTCAAATGGTTTGTCCCGATTATAAGAATAGTTAGGTTTCCCACTGAACTCACGAAAACATGCTCAGAAGTGAGTACTTCCGATAAGTGTGCGAAGGAATAATTATGGCCGATGCTGACGGACGGTAATATTCTGGAAATTGGCGGAGCACAAGCGGGTAGCCGGTGATACAGCATACAGGGAAGAGAACGATTTAATTTATTCAATGTGTAATATGAGAAGGCCAAGAATGTCACTTTATCAATTTAAAAATGATAAAATGGAAAGAAAATGGCCGTAATGCGCCAAAGTATGAATTACTTTTTTATCTATGTATTTCTGTTTGAATGAGATTTCAAGTAGTTTTTTTTCAAAAGATACAAACATTTGGTATTTTTTTTATTGTAATTGTTTGGTGTATGTGATAACGATCTAGATGGACGGTAAGATCGCCGGATAAGGCAATGATTTTGATTGAAATAAAATAGAATTGCACCGGGTACTGCGGTGGCAATGTTGAAGTGGAAATCTCGTTTTTTTTGTTTTTTTTTTTTAGTTCTAAGCAAGGGATGAAATTAGCTAACAAAATCAAACCACGCATCTGGTTCCAAAACGAATGATAACATCCCGACCCCTTATGGGACTGTTTCACGGATCAGCTCAAATAAATTGTTCTGTAAATCCATGGATTATGTTAGAGGCAGAAAGAGAAATAAATAAATATATTTGGAGGCGTAGTAAATACCATTGTATGTGTTTTACAGGTAATAAAAGTAGAAACGTTTAGGTGGCAATCCTACCATGTCTGTGAGGATTAACATACGTAAATATTTATTAATCATATTTATCAAAAATATAGAAACCGCTTTAGAAAGCAAGCCAATGCGGGCGAAGGTATCAGAAATATCAATATATTGTAGCAGTACGCTATTTTTAATATTTTTTAAATTTCACAAATAACTGTCGATGTGAGGCGTCCACCTCCCGCCGCCGCCAGCCGGGTCGGCGCGCCCCCTCCGCTAATGAAAGGGATGACAGCACGCGCCCCTCTAAAAGTTTATGGCCATCGTCCGCGAGTCGACCCTCATCCCGTCACGCACCCGGGCGCCGAAGAAGAGATTAGAGACGTGTGCTGATCCCGCCGTTCCGGGTATCATGCGCACTAAGTACCCAGACCGTCCTTCGCAGTTTTCTCCAGGGGTCCCAACGGACATTCCGCGTACCCTTTACTGACCTACTTCCGAAGTCAGACGGAGAGCGTTTTCCAGACAGAGATAGGGCTACGGAAAATTCCTAGAATCACCGGACCTGATTGGCCGAGGACAAAATTACGGCGTAGTAGCACTTAGCCAATCAGGGGCAAAATTCCGTGGGGTGGGAGCGATTTTGGGGCACTTTTGAATTTTCGGGGTGGCGGAACGAGGAGACCTCCACGCTAGCGGCGTAGGGGAGAAGATCACTTCTTCTTGTTCGATTGAGCTGGGGGGGGGGCGAGCGCCGCGGAGTGAGAGCTCCGGCGCCGCGTTCGAACATTACGTGTACTCGACTTGTCTTGGGTGGCGAGCGCCGCGGAGTAAGTGATAGCTCCGGCGCCGCGTTCGAGGGAGAATTATTATTTTGGGACTTAGTTCGTGGACACTGAGCTCTGCCGTGGGCAGTGACCGGTGACTAGTTTTCTCCGAGATTCGTGATCGTGAAAACTCCAGAGAACTTTCCGTAAGAACTGCTGATTTGTTGTGAACGGAATTCGCGATCATTCACGATCTGGGCCAGCTGACCGTCGCCGCCGCCGCCGTCGCCGCCGCAGCCGCTGTCGCCGCCGCCGCTCCTTTGGTAGCTATTGTGGAAGGACGTTTCTCGGCCTGGCAGGGCCATCTCAGCCGCCGACCCAGACGGAGAGGAGCCGCGACCCCCGCCGCCGCCGCCGAGGGCCGCCTACACGCCGCCCCATTCAGGCATAAACTTCGGTCAACGACCGCCAAAGAAACTATTGTGCATTGCTGTGCCGCGCTTAGGCACTTGTTTCCTCATTATTGTCAGCCAGAAGGCGAATGGCCTAGAGTTTGTTGGGGCCTGTAAAGGAATTTGATTGTAATTCTCGTTCTTTCTCTCTTTTTTTTTTTAGATTTAAGTTTTATCTCATTTTTTCTTTCGTTTCTAACTGAGCTCATCAGGTAGGGCCTTTCTTAACTCTTTGAATCACTGTAACTTCCCCGGCCTATTATTAGGCGGGAATAAACCTTTTTATTTGCTTTACCAACCACTGAATTGTTTCTGTAGTTAGCAAACGCCTTACGACTCCTTCCATCCGAGTTAGATTCTAAGCAGGTGACAAAGTTGGCCGACTGAGCTAGGCCCGGGCCGCCCTCGTTGACTTCGGCGCACACCCACGCCGCCGGAGCTCGACGCTGTGGTTGACGATCGACGCCACCGTGTGGCTCGATAACGAACCAGGGTGTGACAATATAAAGTATTGTTTTTATTTATTTATTTATAAAAACCACCAATCTATTATACTATGTTGCAATATATATTATTACAGAAAATATCGTTTAAGAACTCGAAAGGTAAAGAGAATGTGAATAATGAATAGGGAGAGGATTTCTATGATTTTGCACATTTTTTACCGTTCCTTCAGGGCATAGTTACGTGAAATTTCTTGATATTTGATTGGAATTGGATGCTTTATAGACTAACATGTTAGTGTATATTTGTGCATATTTGGCTTTTTTTCCTGTTGTTGCATATTCGTGTAATTATTAAAGCATATTTGCATATTTCGTTAAAACATAGATTTATTTCTAAAACGTTTCAACTTTTCATACGATCTGTTTATTTGTGAGAGTTCATAGATTACAAAGAGTTTGTCATAGTTTGAGGTATTTTTCTTTTCTATAGATGATGAAATACTTGTACAAATGTAGGAAATTTCTTGATTTTTTTAAAACCAGGCAGATGAAATGCAGCAAGACATACAATGTACTTCACTAAGGTGAATATTTACTTTCTCCCGGGAAGTAAGGTAGATTATATTCTGTTTGCACAAAAATATATTGTTTCATTCCAAGCATTTCCTGAATTTTAACAAAGAAAGGTTTAACGCAGGAGTTGAAATATTATTAATTTTAAATGCATATTTCAAGATTTTGGGGCACAAAATCTCTCTCCCTAATCATGAATGTGACAAGATAATAGACCCTGGATCAGACTTTAAAGTGGTTCACATCTTACAAATTGACACTGGTTCTTAACCCTTCTTCGATGAACTTCAAGTATTGTTCCGGAGTGAAATCAGGAAATATATTTATTTAAATAAAAATGTAATACGTTCATTTCCTATACCTTAAGGTTATTGACGTAACATGCGACTAAGCTTGCAAATCAGGTGAGGCCAAAAATGGAGAAAAAGTAACTGAATATATTGTACAAAGGATGTGAAAGGAAATGGTGAAATGCGAAGGAAGCCCAAATACTTTAGAAGGTGTGCTCTAGGGCAGATAGCAATCGCAGTGGGCGGTCAGTGGCCCGGCTATTTAAGGCAACGAGAGAAAGTATTTCCCCGAAGAGTTTGGGTGGAACAGGGGAGGGAGGGAACAGAGGGTTAAAGTACGTAGCGGGAACATTTCATGAGAGCTGACGGAGTAGGGTGATTTTGTTTAAACTCGTAGAAATTAGTTATGATGCAATTTTTAGGAATTTAGGTTTCATGTTTCGTCTATGAAGAATTTTTTTTCAATTGAAAATTGTGTTGGTATACAATGATTGTATTCCAAATGCCTAACTAAAATACACACGCAATATTATACGTATGTTGGCAAATAAACCAATTAATGATGATTTCTGTTTTAGGTCTTTGGAAACTTACCTTTTCACAGTGTATCTTTGAACACTAAATTTTAAGCTATATCTGTGCTGTTTGGTGTTTGCTGTTCAATTTTGTGAAGTACATACCTCACGGAATTAGTGTTGAGATATGTTTGGTAAGCTATTCGATTTTTGCAACCAAATATTAGTATTTTCGCCACTGAAAAGCATTTTATTGTTACATGTATATGTGTGTTCATGATCGATGAAACTGAACACATGTGGGAGCGTTATACTAATTTTCTATACTTTTCTGAATATTTCTATGTAGTTATTTTCCTTTGAACTTAGCTGAAAATGAAGTACCCATATAGATGTGCGCAAATTCAAATAGGCGGGACCAGTAAAGAGTTTGAGTCCATTTTGAGTTCAATTTGGGCTGCTTCTCATAGGTATATTTGAAACTTTTTGCCCGGTTTTGACTTCAATACGTTTGGTTGTTTTGCAATTTTGGGCGTTTTTTATATCGTTTTTGTAAAATTTAAAATTCGTAAATAAGTGTAAACATTAATTCTACTTATAGACAAATAGAGTGAACGAGTTAACGATCGGTTTCGGTGGCTCAGGGCATCAGTTGTCACCGCAGTGCCTCTGGTCGGGAGGTCCTAGGGTTCGAGTCTCGACGGTTGCAGGATTTTCGATACTAGCTACATGACTAGGTCAAATTCAGTCGCTGTCTGCAGGAGAATTCCAGCGACTGAATCGTTAGTTGTACACTGCTCTGATCGTTAGTTTTCCGTAGTTTCTCCAATCAAGATTAGACCAATACCGTAAGAGTAACCTAACACACAGGCCACGCGCGATCTTTTCTTTCTTTTCCTTGTCCTATCCTCACCTCTTACTTACACACACACTTACATGCACTACACTACAATACATACCCAAAGATCAGCTTAGAACTTGTCCCGGGTTGCTCAGTGCCCTGCTGGTGGAAGATACCTGGTTGGGGAAAAGCCCACAAGCAGGAGGGTTGGTCAGCGATGTTTAGAGCATCACAAAATTGAACACGTTCAAGTTATTTAATCTACTTCGCATTGTCTTCTTACTATAATGCAAGATATAAGACGTTTTATTTGAGGATATACAGGTATTCACAAAATAAGGGACTCAGATATTTTTAAAAAAATCGTTTTTTCGCGATTTTTCCTACAAAATGAATAAATTCGTGGGAATAGATAAAAGTCGCGAAAATTTGCATGATGTACTATATCCGTAGGTAACATAAAAATAACAGGAAACACGCACATACTGAAAACAGCATTTCTGCATCAGTTTTTTCTTTTACCAGGAATACCAAAAAACATTGCTCATCGTAACCATACCCATACGTTTGGACCAATATTTCTGAACACTCTTAAGATTATTTTTTTGACATTTTATCGCCAATTCTAATATCGGCAGATAATTAATCTGAAGATCAGATGCCTCAAGTAACAATGCAAAAATTAATTTTAATATATTTCGTTTTAAGAAATAAGCAACGTTTTGTGTAGAAGTTTATGTTTTGGTCTTTTTTATGACTTATAATGTAGGACTGTAGTGTAGACAAATTAATCCAAAATTAGAATTTCAGATTATTGTCATCCAATGCAATGCGATCAATGATCACAAAAGGAATGACGATCAATATCAAGATAATATTTCGATCGATTCTTCACATATTCCTAAAATTTCATGCAATTGCAATGAGATTTACAAAGGATACACATGTTAGAAATTCACCAAAATTAGGTATGAGACAGAATGGGTCGTACTTTCAATTCTTTTGGGTGAGTCCAGTTAAAGGGTGACTTTCTGCAATGACGCTAGAAGTAGGATGAGTCAACCCTGCCAAAAGAGATGCAGAAAGTTTATCTGTTTTTGTTTTCGTGTTTCCGGGCGCGTCATTAGTCCCGTCATGGTTAGTACTCCCGTAAAGATAGTGCTTGCTTTTATCACAGGAAGTGGCGATATCATTGTCCCGCTGGATGGTGAGATCCGGCGCCGATCTTAATGTATCTTACGGTGGTTTTCTTAATCCAGGCAGCTCCCACAAGCAGGGCACCACCCCACCCGGGACGAGCTGCAAACTCCTGGTCTCCTGACTTGTGGAGTAGCGTAGATCATGTAAGGTTACATGTGTCTAAGTATGGGATGGGGACAAGACAAGGAAGAGGAAGGAAAATCGCACACGGTCTACGCTCGTTTGTGAGGGTCTATGCTCGTTTGTGCTTGTACTCGTCAGTTATTGATCGGTGTAACCACGGAAAACTACCGATCGGAGCAGCCGGCCGCTTCCTCCAACCAAGAGCGGAATTCTTCATACATATAGATAAATAGATATTTTTTCTGCAGGTAGGTTTACACAACCTTTAGGAATATTAATACAATGTAATTTTAAATGATTTTAAGAATAGTAATAATAATATAATAATAATAGCAATAATAGCATTAACTCTACATTTTGTGGCTGTCCTGTCCAGATATTACTACCTAGCTATCTAGCTACTTTCGAAAACCCTTCCACCATTGGAGCCCGAAGCCTAGGACCTTCCGGTCAGAGGCACTGCAGTGGTATCACTTGATACCCTTAGCCGGTGCTTCATTAACAAACAAATAAGCAACTACTATCCATAAAAAAACAATATTATAATGCGAGTCGGTACTATTGGACTAGCAAACAAACAGTAAAATCGCAGTTATAGAGATAAAAAGCGACTGATAAAAAATCAAAATTCGAACACAATATGATTTCATCGTGGTCCTGTGAAGAAGAAACAGGTTTGATTAAAGGCTTGTACAGTCGACTCTGGTTATAGTGAACTTCTGGGACTAACGTGTTCAGTCACAATTTATCAGAGGTTCTCTGTATCCGACGATGTCAAATTAAACAGAATTTCTCCACAACGATTAATTTTATTAATGTAGATACAAAACAGCACATACATTAACAGCACGAACTGAAAATTTGAATTTCTTTATTTCTCCTTAATATATCCATTATTTTCAATTGTCTGCTTCGTACCTTTTTCATTAGTAATTTCTCTAGATCCTTCTCCAGAATTCGTGCTCTCTCCATACTTGATTCTGCATTGTCCTCTGTCTCTTAAGTATTGCAATGCCGTCTTGACACCTTTCAATGCCTCTTGCACTGTTGGAACACCGTCCCACTCTCCGAAGGCCCTTTCACTCGACCAATAACATGCGAGATCCAATTAATTTACAGTATTTATTTCCAACGTCCACTTTAGCCGAGGTTCAGATTCACTATAACCGAACGTTCTTAAGCTTACACGTAATGTAAGTGAAACGGGACCAGTGACCTAAGTTCACCGAGGGTTCACTATATCTGAGTTCACAATAACCGGAGTCGAATGTAATTTGCTGAAGAATTTTTTACTTGAAGATCGGCTATTTGAAAAAGGGGAAATGAGTGCTCTCTATTGCGGGTTGGCGGGGATCCTCATTTCGGGCCCTTGTCTTCTGAGGCCCCGGCTACGGGCACCGGTCCCACCAGCCTAGCTACGCCCCTGAGCCCTAAACAATCTCTCTCTCTCTCTCTCTTTGGCTGCTTGGCAGTCAAGCGCCTTCTTGTGAGACTGGTCCTGGGCAAGTGTACGGAGGGTAGTTTGCCATTGCTTTCCCTAGGGGCGCTAGTGGCGCCAATTTTGACGTTTGATTTAGGCCTAGATACAGTATCCGCAATCTTATCCAGTAGTTCAAATCGAAACTCTGGTTGGTGCTAAAATGCTTGTGATGCAACCGCCCACGTCTGATGCAGATTCTTTGGAACGGAATCGGAAGGGGGTCACACCACAGAATGGAAGCGCCGACACACTGATGGTATGACGGTCATTTCCGTTGTAGCAGGTGGGGACATGCGCTAAATTTATTTAAAAGGGGCGCCAAGCGCACGCCCACTTACCTGCGATTTTTGCTGCCGGCGTTGAGCGTCTCAGGGGTGAGTGCCCTGGGTCGAAGGATTGCAATGGTTTCTTTGTTTTGAAATAATAAACACTTGACTCAGAATTTAGTCTTTTTCACCCGTCCAAAATGGCGGGGACACATTTATTATGAAATTGTTCTTGCAAACACTGAATTACTGTTTTTGGCTATCAAATAAGTGATGATGATGAAGATGACTTACAAGTTGATGATGGCGTAATGGCTACGTCACCGCGACGGGATTGCTCACCGATCGATGGACTGATGCGGCAGGACCCACAGGAGCGCCGCTGGAGCGTTTGTAACGCCAGCCTCACAACTGTCCCTCGTGATGAAGGCGCCGGCGCTCGGGATGTCAGCGGTGAATGTCAGCGCAGCAATTACGTAGCGCTGGCGCGCGTCTCAGGCTGTCACACGATCACCTGGACCGCGTATGACGTTGGAAGCCAAAATCTGGCTGTTTGGAATAAATTCCGCGGTTGGACGAAGGCCGGGCAGGTCTCGTGGTGGTCGGCTCAATGTTTGCCTCTCACCAACCGCTGTTGTCGTCTTTTTACCGTTGCTCTCACTAATGATCTCTAAAAACCGATATTCGGCCGCTCTCTAACTGTCACTTTTAAGGTGTTGAAAATTTCGACTGTCCTATGCTATTTCTGCTCGACCACCCTCTCTCGTGTTTTTCGCCCGTCTGAAATTTTAACCTCTCGCTGTGTTTCTCCCCCTTCTTTCTTTCGCACCATGCAAGGGTTATCACGTGCTTCCTGCCCTAGCGCTCTTATAGGTCAGTTTGTTGAGTTCCAGAATTTTCTATGTTATTTTGTGAGCTGATTGGATAAATGATCTCTTCCTTTCTCGGCCATTGGATGTCTTTTGTTTAGCACAGAGAAGTGCGCACATGGTTCTTTTGTCGTGGCATTTGATGTGTTTATTGGACTTAGGGGATTATCTTGCTGCGTGCTAGCGCCAAGACCCTAACGTAGTTGTTCCAGAAGTCAATCATTCTGTAGTATGGACAAAGGGGGTTGAATTTATGGTGGAGGGTTTCGGGAGGCCTGCGCAGCTGTGCGGAACTGATTCAAGCGGCGCGAGGGCCGCGTTGTCCTTGCGAGCTTCTTGTTGATGTGGCGTGACGCTCGGGTGGCGAGTGCGATGGTCAAACGACACATCGCATGCTAGAGGATTTAATTTTACCTGGATCGGCCAAGTGCCTTTCCTGGGATCTGTTTTACATGCCGACAAGTGTCCGCATGCATGCCGTCGATTTTTGGTACCTCAAAATACCGTTACTTTGACCGGGTTTGAGCCCGCGAACTTGGATCAGAAGCCCGGCATGATAACCACTGTAACATCAGAGCAGGTCCCTAAACGATACCGTACTTCATTGCAGAGCATTCCACAACGCACCGTGCTGCGGTGGCTACTTGGATCACTGATGGCCTTTCAGACTTCCCGTGCTGCACCGAATACCAGGAAGAAGCCTCAACCCGCTAATTAAATACAATGGTTATTGCATCTGAGTAACGAACATTCCCTAACTTGTGTATTTTATTATATTATATGAAGATAAACTATTTTTTTAATAAAGATCGTCTCCTATATTATTCCAGTAGTATACCTTCCCTTTGCGGCTCTCACATGTAACCAATCTTTATAGATGAGGTCTCTAAAGAAAGAGAATTTCACGTAGACGTGACGAATTTCACTTTCACTTTAAAAGTAGGAAGAATATTTTTAAAAAAATGCATCTAAATATTCATGTAAAATGCATCTCGCAACGCACGTCAGGATTTTTGAATCTGTATCGTTAAATAACTCCTAAACGAAGCGTTCTAGGCCTTAAAACTAAGATTTTGTGGCCATTGGCCACAAAAGAACGTTCCTCACACCGTAATCTAGAGAATGAGATCTTCTTGATCATTCTATTACGTTTTTGCTGGTTCGACGCTTCACGATTCTACTCGACCTGTTCAGAGCGTGTAGAATCTGCAACTGTATGTGAAATTCATAATTACTAGATATTCTATGCGATTGAATTACACGAGTGTACCTCTTTGCTAGATAATAAAGTTAAATAAGAATAGTTTGTTTTGACAAGTGTTTATTATATTGTTATCAATACGAGGTGACGTATAGAACAAGAGACGGAGGATATGAGGATCTTGAAGAAAAATATGTATAATAGGCTTACTATGGAAATGGAAAAAATAAGGAAGAGGGTGGGGTAAGGCACGCGAGAGTTCTCGCACGGGTACGCTTGTAAAACATGATAAGTGATGTATTTATTACGAGACAAATTCATCTGCAAAGAACATCGATGAGGTATCAGCTGAACTGGTCTGTGGTGTTAATGTGTCTTTCGAAACAGTCAAAATTCTAAATGTGTTGTGGAGGGGCTCGTCAAAAATGTTTTCGATTTTTACTTTCTCGCCTACTAGGTACTTAAGTAGTAAAGAAAAGTATTGTAATGCTGGTGCAAAATGTTGCGATTTTTTGACAGAAAACTTATTGTATGTCTCTGATACTAAAACAGTAGGGAATTCTTTCGCCTATATTTAGTGAATTATTTCCTCTAATATGTTGTGTGGTCGCAGACCACAAGTTGTAGGTACCTACCACGAGTTGTGGGTGGTAGTTGTGGGAACAGTAGATGTCGACCACGGACAACTATTGCCGTGAAAATGCACAGACATCAGTCTTAAGTAGGGTTGGGAAGCTTATGCAAGCGGTTAACCTTGAAATAAGCATGACAATATGCCGCAAAAATGTTTAAATGAGCAGAGAAATTTTTAAAATATGCAAGTTTAGGTTCTAAGACATGTATTTTGCCTATTTTTGCCATCTTGAAAAAGAAGGTATGTGCAATTCAAATTGATTATCTTTTTTAGGACATTTTATTTTGTTTTAAAAACAGTAAATCATTTTTTTTTAGATTTAGATTGACATTGGCTCAGGAACTTTGTTATAATACAGCCTGCATCCAATCCTAGAGAATCTGACAGACATTACTGCGATGTGTCGGGGACCATCGCAGTCCTCCACCCTTGCGTCACGCCAAATTACCGGACGGCAGGAAAGAACTACGCGCCCCCGAATTAGATATGCCCAGCCGCTCAAGCCCCCCATAAACTTTCAACTATCAATTATACCCTTTTACTGACAATACCGCGATGCGTCGGGTGACCATCGCACCCTCTCACCCCCGCGTCACGCCAAATTACCGGAAGTTGGAAAGGGCCACGCGTCCACCGCGACCCGATTTAGTTCCGCCCCAACGGCCCAAGTTCTCCAGAAGCCCCTAACAATAAATCTTACCCTTTGTCCAACAATACTGGATGATCGACAGCCGGAACAACCATTTTAGCGGACTTGGCGATCGCACCCGGCTCAATAATCCTCTAAAAGCCTATAAAATCATCACATGCCAAAGCAGAAGGGACACGTGCGCGCTCCTCCGGCCCAACAATGCCGGGCCAATGAACAACCAGAAGGCACCGTTGATGAAATAGAAGGTTCGAGAAGTTCAAATCCGACCAATAAAATCACTAGGCAGGAAGCACGTGAGCACTTTGAGATTTTTTCGAAAAAACGAAAGGGACAGACGGGCGAGCGACCCAGAGAGAGGACGGGCGAGAGACGCTAGAGAGGACGGTCGTGCAGGGGAAGTCGTATGGAGATAGAAACCAACAAGTAAAGTTTTGAGTAGATTAACAGTGGTAGTTAAGAAAACCACCGAATATTAGTCAGTTAATGAAATCTGCGGTAGAAAGGGAACAGCAGCAGTGGGTAAGGCACACACTGAGCCGACCACTGCGAAACTTGCTCGGTCTTCACGGAATTAATTCCGAATAGCCAAAGTTTGGCTTCGAGCGTCATACGCGGTCCAGGTGTCGTTGTGACGGCCTGAGACGCGCGCGAGCATCACGTCGCCACCGCCCGGTCATCCACCGCCGACGTCCCGTGCGCCGGAGTCATCACCCCGGAGGCAATCGGAGGCCAACCTTGCAACGTTCCGGCGTCGCCTCCTGAGGGTCCGACTACACTTCTCCGTCGCTCGGCGAGCAATCCAGTCGCGGTGACATTACCATCTAACATCACAGATTGTAAGTTGTCATCACCATCATTCATTAATCGGCTACTAAAGTGACAATAACCCAGCATCAACCTGAACAGTTTCTCTTCGTTTCATTTTTTGAATAAATTAGTCCCCGCCATTTGGTCGGGTGAACCAATTAATACCATAGCAAAGTGTTATTATTCTAAATCTTAAGAAACCACCAAATGCAACCCTTCGACCCAGGGCGCTCACCCCTGAGACGCTCAACGCCGGCGACATTAAGCAGGTAAGTGGGCATGCGCTTGGCGCCCTTATTAAATAAATTCAGCGCGTGTCCCCTCCTGCGACTTGGGACGACTGTCACACCATAAGTGTGTCGGCGCCTCCATTTTGTGAGCAGTTCCATCACATAAATTGGACGCCCAACGTGGTTGTTTTTATACGAATAATTGAGCTTGTGTAGACTCAGATCATAAATTGGACGCCCAACGTGGTTGTTTTTATACGAATATTGAGCTTGTGTAGACTCAGATCATAAATTGACACCCAACGTGGTTTTCTATTCACGAATAATTGAACTTGTGTAGCGGGCATCTCATAAATTGGTCGCCCAACTTCGTTTGTTTTTTCACGTATAATTTGCTTGTGCAGCGTGCAGAGCATAAATTGACACACAACGTGGTTTTTAACAAGTATTTTACTTTGTGTTACTCGCACCTCTGTATTTCTTATTGAACTCACTAATTCTTTCTTATCCATTTTCCGTTTACGCTTGCTCAATTATTGCCCAACTGAAGATTGCATTTGGTTTTAATGTGTGTTTCTTTTGATATTTTGTATTTTATGAGGTTTTAAATCACTTTGCTTGCGTGTGAGACTTAAATTTTATATTGAACTTCCGGTAATTTTTACATATTTTGTATCAGTGAATGCTCAGAGTATTACAGTGATTCTCATAACTTAGAAGCCCAAAGTGTATTTATAAGAACATTTCACTCTCTTTTCAGACGCATAATTTCATTTTATTGTTATTTTCTTTCTACAATTTCTTAATGCGTCATATAGTGTTTAAGTGTGGTTAATTGAACTCTATTTTATTTTTTTCCTTTTTCATTATACGTGCTATTTCCGTCACGTAACAATTATATGTTTACTTAATAGTGTTTACTTTCTATTTGAAATTTTATGTTTATTTCTCAGTGTTATCCTCTAACATTTCATTGTGTGTGTTTTGTACTTTTCTTTTTATTGTGTTTGATTGTGTACTCATGTGTAACGCGCTGTAGGCGTCATTATCGTACTTACGTCACTTCGAGGATTGCTCGCTCCACGATGGCTGAAAATAATCCCATTCAAAACCCCGAGGTTTCTGACCCCGCTCCCGCAAACGCCGACGCGCCTGCCGAGCTCACGCCCCCAGCTGTTCTCGCCCCTACTGTCGGGGTTTCTTTAGAGCAGGTACTCGAGACGAGTACCGCCGAGGCCGGACCTACCCTCGCCGCGGCCGCTCCGACGCCACCCTCAGACCAAATGTCTCAATTTTTCAGCACTCTTATCGCAAAATTTGACGAACAGCGTCAAGAATTTTGTCAATTTCGATCACAATTTGACGAACAGCGTCAAGAATTAAATTCTAAATTTCAGGACTTGAATTCCAGATTTGATTCGAAATTTTGTGCCCTTGATAGTAGATTAGACGAACACCTCACTAATTTCACCCTTTTTCAAAGTGAGGTGTCTCAACAACTAAATTCGGTTAATTCAAAGGTCGATAAACAGAGCACTAAAATCGCCTCTCTCGCCTCTGCTGTTGAAAATAATTCTACGCAAATTTCTGACATCAAAGAACATTTAACAGGCCAACTAAAGAAATGCGAATCGCTCCAGTCTGAAACAGTTCAACAAATGACAGAATTTAAAGACAGCATAAACAAGGATATTGCAACCGTTTCAGAAAAGCAATTAAATTTGGGACATTGGGCTCGTGATAAATTTAAAGACAATGAATCCGAAATTTCCAACTTGAAAGGCGAGGTGACTAAGAAACTAAAAGGGGTTGACAATAAGATTGAAGGACTTCACGACTCCCTGAACAATAAAATTGAAACAGCAAAATTAGTTATCCAGGCACAGACGGAAATGGAACGGAAAGAAATCGAAGTCAAAATAGACGAACTAGAAATTAAAGTAGCGGAAAAGACTATTTCAGCTTTCCCGGTTAATGCTATGCCACTGTCAATTCCTCCAAATTTAAAATTCTCTGGTAATCTCGGTGAACAGCCCATTACGTTCTTACGTAATGTTGAAAATTATTTTGCTTTAGCGAGACACATTCCTGAATCTTCTAAACCGAAGGTTATAGCCCAAATGTTGGTTGACCATGCCCAAGAATGGTTCCAAACATTGTTACCAGTTCCGGCTGATTTTCAGGATTTTCGTTCCAAATTTATTAATCGTTTTTGGGATAGAAACACCCAATACAATTTTAAAATGGATTTGGCTAAAGGTAGATGGGACCAGAATGGTAACATGTCTATGCGGGATTATGCAGTGTCTCGCATTGCCCTACTTAAACAATGCGAACCTACTCCCCCTGACGACGAAATTATGTGGCTATTAACTCGTCATTATCCATATGTCATTCAAAACCTCCTTAAAAGTAGTTTTGTAAAAGATCTTGAGCAATTTCAGATCTTATTGGGCGATTTCGACCAAACGAATGTGCAATTCGCTTCTTATCAAAATCAGAGTCAAAACTCTTCACGCCCACGTAATGGCAATAATAATAATAATCAGAATCGAGGATTTCCCCCACGCCATTCGCAAGGTCAAGAGCGTCCTTTTAACCACGGCCCTTCGCCGCACTTTCCCCCCGCCCCCTCCCCCCCGGCGCCGACCAGTTTTCCGCCTCCCTTTAATGTCGGTCAAGGCCAAACCGCACCCCGTCTCGCGCCGCCTTCGACAGCCCCAGGTCGTACCAGGGACCTTTGACTACTATATTGCCAGACGGACCCAGAGACCTATGCGCAGTAGACCTTTACGGACCATTACCTAGAGGAAGATGTGGATTCCGCCATATCTTCGTAGTTATAGATGTGTTTACTAAATATGTTAAGTGTTTTCCTATTGTTAAACCTACTGCAAAGTCCTGTTTAAAACACCTAGTGCAAGGTTTCTTCAAAGAATGTGGGACGTATCAGCGTGTCCTCAGTGACAATGGCACGCAGTTCACGAGTGACCTTTGGCAGCAATCGCTAAATGATTTAGGTGTCCAAACAATCTTCTGTTCTATTAGGTCACCGAGATCAAACCCAAGCGAAAGAGTCATGAAAGAATTATCACGTCTGTTTCGGGTTTATGTGTCTCACAAGCATACCGCTTGGCCCGATTTACTACCGAAGATTAATACGTGGCTCAACCACATCCCCCATGAATCTTCCAGATTTACACCTTTCGAGGCTCAATTCAAATAAGAAGCCGAAACCATTGTTTCCTATTTTAGCAAAAATGGCCACTCAAATTCCAATTTCCCCTGAGAATCGGTGTCAAATTATTCTCTCAAATTTAAAGAAAGCTGGTGATACGAGAAAACAACACCAGAAGAGTAAAACCCATTTATTTAAAGTCGGCGATAAAGTTTTAATCAAAGCTCTCAGAGTATCTAATCAGCCTGAAGGCCTTATTAGTAAATTCTTTCCTTTATTTGTAGGTCCTTACCAAATTATGAGGCTTGTAGCCCCCAACGCTTGCACTTTACGTAGCACAGATGGTTCCGAGGTTGGTCCTCACAATTTTTATAACCTTGTTCCTTTCAGAGATTAGACTAGATTAATTGGCTGAAAGAATAAAAGCCCTCATTTATGTCGCTCTGATTAGGTAACCTTATTTTAATTATATTCTTGTGGATCCAGCCCGGTTGCCCTGGCACGTCTTATTATTAATTAATTTCGTGGGTTCGCTACTACTTCAATGCTTTGGTTAAGTGATTGTTATAAGTGAACGTCGTTGTTGATTAAAAAGAGAGAGAAATAATTCAGATATCCCTTAGACATACTTTGTCGAGAGTTGACGAGAGTTATAGCCATTGACTTTAATTAATGAAACGAGCTCCATTCTGATATTATGAATTTAATGTTTTTGCAACCCAAGTCCTTTGTTTAATTCATTGGTTGTTTTCTCACGTCTACCATTCTATTTTCAATTCTCCATCGTGTTGATATTTTGTTTCCTCCTCTTGTGTTTTAAATAATTTGGCCACTGTTGACTATTATGCTTATCTATTATTTTGCAAATGTCGCATTTATTCCACTTGTTTTTATACCTCTAAAATCGTATTAAAAGAGCGTCAAATATAATAATGATTAACAGGGTTCCCACTTTTGGCTCTTCACTTTGCACAATTATTCAATTTGCAGTAGCGTTTAACTAGTTTTAGGTACTCCATTGTTTCATTTTGCCAGTCTTTCTAAGTTTTGTTTCCAATTATCCCTCTATGTTATCTTCTTAATTACTTATTTAGTGCTTAGTTTGCTCTTAGTTTGAGTAGGTGTTGCTAATGGCCCACCACCATTTCTTATTTTTGAAAAATGATAAAGATTATTTTCATTCATTTTCTTATCATTAATGTGTTTGTATTACTTCTTAAAGATTTTGTGTCCTAAATTTATTGGTCATCTAGTTTTTTAGAGATAGCTTTAGTGTTGTTCCTCTTCATTAATTTTATCCTTTTGCTTAATTAACTAGTATTGTCTTATCATGTTAGAGTTGTCATTGAAACCCCTAATTTTCGTTCTGGACATGCCAGGTTTTTGTGTTTTCACCGCTTCATCTGTCGGCACATGCTCCCCAAATTTATTTACCATCTATTTTTGTAAATCTCCTTTTTTTTGTTCTTAGATTAAAAAAAAAACATGTCCCATGCGTTTTTTTAATCTCATTGTACGGGGGGGTAATGCGATGTGTCGGGGACCATCGCAGTCCTCCACCCTTGCGTCACGCCAAATTACCGGACGGCAGGAAAGAACTACGCGCCCCCGAATTAGATATGCCCAGCCGCTCAAGCCCCCCATAAACTTTCAACTATCAATTATACCCTTTTACTGACAATACCGCGATGCGTCGGGTGACCATCGCACCCTCTCACCCCCGCGTCACGCCAAATTACCGGAAGTTGGAAAGGGCCACGCGTCCACCGCGACCCGATTTAGTTCCGCCCAACGGCCCAAGTTCTCCAGAAGCCCCTAACAATAAATCTTACCCTTTGTCCAACAATACTGGATGATCGACAGCCGGAACAACCATTTTAGCGACTTGGCGATCGCACCCGGCTCAATAATCCTCTAAAAGCCTATAAAATCATCACATGCCAAAGCAGAAGGGACACGTGCGCGCTCCTCCGGCCCAACAATGCCGGCCAATGAACAACCAGAAGGCACCGTTGATGAAATAGAAGGTTCGAGAAGTTCAAATCCGACCAATAAAATCACTAGGCAGGAAGCACGTGAGCACTTTGAGATTTTTTCGAAAAAACGAAAGGGACAGACGGGCGAGCGACCCAGAGAGAGGACGGGCGAGAGACGCTAGAGAGGACGGTCGTGCAGGGGAAGTCGTATGGAGATAGAAACCAACAAGTAAAGTTTTGAGTAGATTAACAGTGGTAGTTAAGAAAACCACCGAATATTAGTCAGTTAATGAAATCTGCGGTAGAAAGGGAACAGCAGCAGTGGGTAAGGCACACACTGAGCCGACCACTGCGAAACTTGCTCGGTCTTCACGGAATTAATTCCGAATAGCCAAAGTTTGGCTTCGAGCGTCATACGCGGTCCAGGTGTCGTGTGACGGCCTGAGACGCGCGCGAGCATCACGTCGCCACCGCCCGGTCATCCACCGCCGACGTCCCGTGCGCCGGAGTCATCACCCCGGAGGCAATCGGAGGCCAACCTTGCAACGTTCCGGCGTCGCCTCCTGAGGGTCCGACTACACTTCTCCGTCGCTCGGCGAGCAATCCAGTCGCGGTGACATTACCATCTAACATCACAGATTGTAAGTTGTCATCACCATCATTCATTAATCGGCTACTAAAGTGACAATAACCCAGCATCAACCTGAACAGTTTCTCTTCGTTTCATTTTTTGAATAAATTAGTCCCCGCCATTTGGTCGGGTGAACCAATTAATACCATAGCAAAGTGTTATTATTCTAAATCTTAAGAAACCACCAAATGCAACCCTTCGACCCAGGGCGCTCACCCCTGAGACGCTCAACGCCGGCGACATTAAGCAGGTAAGTGGGCATGCGCTTGGCGCCCTTATTAAATAAATTCAGCGCGTGTCCCCTCCTGCGACTTGGGACGACTGTCACACCATAAGTGTGTCGGCGCCTCCATTTTGTGAGCAGTTCCATCACATTACATAGAAATGGTAAAAATAATTATAGTTAGATATTTTAAAATAAATTCATGTTATATTCACTTTGATAGTGATAAAAATATTAACCAATTATGAATAAATAGATCAGTTATAGGTCTCTGTGAGTCTCGAGGAGGGTTCTTTAATTCCAATGAACAACGCATTTGATGACAATGAAATTGGGTCATGGTTTCTAAGCCAATGATTGTTCAGTGTCAATTTTGCAATTCTTTGAATTTCGAGATGGACGAAAGTTCTGACTAAATATTAAGGAACTATTGTCACCAAACATTCAGAACTGTTTTCAGTCATAACAGATCATTGAAAGGTGTGTTAAATGCCTTTCTCTGACCATCAACATGTCATAGAGTCAATGTTTAATAAAATTTAATAAATATAATTATTGTGCTTTTCTTTCATTATTAATATGACAATTCAATTTCGTTCCGTCATTTTTTACCCACAGTAGTACAGAATACGGAGTACGTACAGAAAAATGGGAAAATTACGCAATGCTGCAACACAATTTAGAAATGTTCACGGAAATGTATGAGTAATTTTGAGGTTCCTTTACACTGAATACCTGTTGTTTTTTTTAAGAAACACGTCTATCAATCCGTTACTCTATTCAGAGCAATTATGTAGCGATACGCAAAATGTCACAACTAATCCTAGTGAAATATATTCAGCACATAGTCCTTGACTTGTTTACACCAGAGCAAAGTGTAGAAATGCTTACTTATGTTGAATGAGATAAGGTAAACTAAACAACTATTATCGGCAGGCAGTCCTCGCGTAATATTTCCCCAAACAAGGTTTCAGTAATAATTTACTCTCTTTTGAGATCCTGTTTCACCTGCAACAAATCAGTCAAGAGCGAGACAACTGCTGGGCGCAAAAGCACAAAACTGAACTTGTAGTCGGACTCCAGGATTGTAACTCGTTGAAGAGTAAACAAGAGTATTTGAAGAATTATTCGCCTTCTGTTGCCAGCATTAGTGGTCGGACGCGCCGAGAAACGTTCAACAGAAAGGCTGCGGCAACGGCAGAACAGAACGCAGAGCGCCTCTCCCGGGGCTGCCAAGCGAACGCAAAGACCTGATTGACGAATCAGCAGTTTTTGTCAAAAATAACTTACTTAAGGGCGGGAATATATTTTCAGCAAACGCCGATGTCTATAAGTATAACACACGACGTAGTAATCATATTCACCAGGTGGCAGTATCAACAGCTCACTACAAAAAATGCACATACAATTCATGTACATTACTCTACAACACTTTGCCAGATGACATTAAACGATTAAATTTGATAGAAAAGTTTAAGCCCCAAGTAACATCTTTTCTGCTGCATAACTGTTTCTATACAATTTGAGACTATACCGAGCATCAAAAGGAAAGTACCATTAATTTTAAGAATGGTAGTTAATGTAATTATTTATCATTGGACTGTATAATTCTAAAGAACCTGTAACAAGTACTGTACCACAGCTTCTGGGTTGATGGCCCCCATCTCGATCAGGTTTTTCGTCGTTTCCCTGATCCTTTGAGCAAATGCTGAGATGGTCCCTTGTTTTGCTTGTAGACATAGATGTAACTTCATTATTTGTGCACGTCTTCTGAATTTCAGTGGGAAATATAGTAATTCAAATTATCGTTTTCCATATTGTCGCGGCAAAAATTATTATTCTTTCGTGAACATGATGAGGGTTAAGGGCACAAATTTATAGCTAATTTATCTTTGAAAATATATTTTATTATATGGGAGCGAATATTTTGTCAACAAAACTTGAAAAACCACTCTTTTTTTCTGTATTCAAAATTCGACAAGAATATGGTTTAGGATAGAGATCACAGAATTATGAAAACGTGCACAAATTTCACTTCTCCCCATAGCTCGTTACACACAGTTTTAAACTGTTTTTGACGTAAATAAATAAATAATAAGACCTCTGATATCTCTGATATCTGACCTCTGATATCCTGAAATTTATATTTTGAACGTAAAGATCTTACGCGCTCCTCACTCGTGATGAACTTCTTGGGTTTCTTCTTTTTCATTTTCTTTTCTTTCTCTATTTCTCTGCAGCATTTTTTCTCTCCCTCCTTGATTCTCCCTCTCTCTGTGTATATAGGTGTAGTATGTGTGTACGTTTGCTGTATACAATAGTAGCTGTTGTTATGTAGTGTTTGTATATATATATATATATATATATATATATATATATATTGTTATACATAGTACTGCACTGTGTAGTTGCTTTTATATTGCATACACTGTGCGGACATTTTGATGAGCTCTCCTTTTACATTCTCTCCCTTCGTAGGAGGAAAAAGTATTGTAATAGTGCGCTGGAGAATGTCGACAGGAAAGCCCATATTGCCGCGCCCTGGTGACGGACAAGTGCAATAATCCTACTCCTATCAGAGTAAATTTCTTCTTCTAACACGGGAGTAGTTACAATCAATATTTCGTGAGTCCTTGATACCGAAAAATCGATTGACGGCAAAACGTCTCTCTCCCGTCTGTGTGTCAATCTGTCTGCCTATCTGTCTGTATGCCTGTCTGTGGTCAACGCCAGTGCCTAAACCGTTCACCCGATTTTCTCCAAAATTGATATTACCCGATCAGAAGGAATCGAGGCTTTAGAAGTTTCAAACAGATATTTTTATTTTGGAGGGTACCATTGTTTTCATATGAAACCTCAAAAATATTTTCAAAATATTCTCAAAAATGGCATAAATTATTTAAATGAAACTATGCGTAAATAAGTTTGACGGTTAAGAGAATAGTTCGTTGAAATCCGCGATTTTTCGAAAATTGCAAAAGCGCAATTTTTTGGGCGCCTTCCTACAACTGCAATATTGAAGATAAAGAATTTTTCCTTAATGAAATTTGTCACTTAAAACAAATCTTGGAATAAGGTCATGTACAATTTTTCGAAAATATGAGTAGCTTTTGCGTAACTTTGCGCGAAATATAGGCAATTTTATTTTTTTAAATATTTTTTCTTTAAATTTTCTCCTGTATGTATCAAGGGACGGAAAAATATGATGCTACTCTCATTTTCGACGAACTCTCCGTATTTTCGAAAATTGCATAAAGCTAACATTTCAAAACTACACAATTTAAGATAAAGATTTTTGCGTTAGACAGCCTGTTCCGAAAAAGGAGCTCTTTAAAAAAAGGTCATGAGCAGTTTTTTGAAAAAGCGAGTAGTTTTCACGTAATTTGGCCTTGAAATTAATGCAATTTATTAAAAAAATCTCAAAAACTGCTCCAAATTTTTTCTTAGGGACGCTTAAAATAATAGCGCAGGGACTCATTTTTGTTGAACTAAATGAGTTTTCGAAAGTTGCAAATGTAGAAATAATGCGAGAATGTATTTGCTGTTGAGGCATCACTAGTTTATATATTTAACGTCAAAACACAAAAATTAATGTGTGACGTACTACTGGGGGAGAAGTGTATTCTGTGCATGTTTTCTTAAATTCTGGGAATCCTACCCTAACTCATGTTCAAATTGAATTCCCAATACTGGAAATGAACATTTGTAGAAAGTGTGTAGTCAGAAACGAGTTTTGTGGGTCGTTGATAATGAAAAATTGATTCATTGGCGGAAAATGTTTATTTGTCCCTCTGACCTCTATTTAACAGCATTTTTGTCTTCCCACTTTCCTGTCTTTCTATCTGCTTGTCTCTTTGCCTTTCTTTCTGACTTCTTGTCTTCATGTTTCTCTGACTTTCTGACATTCTATCTTTATGTCGTTCTATGTATCGTTCTGTTTATGTGTCGTTCTGTCAAGCAAGTCGATCAAGTAGGATATCCACACAAGAGTTTCGTCCGAGTAGGGGATCCGATCAAGCACGTCGATCAAGTAGGGGATCCACTCAAGCCAGTCGATCAAGTAGGGGATCCGCTCGAGCAAGACTATCAAGTGGAAGATCCGCTCAAACAAGTAAATTAAGTGGGTCGATCAACGAAACCTAACAAGACAAACTTCTCTCTTAAGTGTACACAATCGTCCATTCTTTGACAACATTGTTCTTTCTTCTTTTTGACGTAGAACATTGGTGATATAGATAAATCTCTTCAGTCTGCTCTTAACACATTGTATACAGAAAGCGTAAATATTGAATGGAGGGAATGTATGTCTTGTGTGACGTCACAAAGATGGCCACCGGCACCAAGGGCTGAAATATAGGTGGCATTCGAAGTATCGATAATCGACGGACGACCAAAAATGTAATAGAATGTCCAAATGTATCCTTATCCTATAGATTCCAGTATGAGGAAAAGTTTCTTTGAGGCCTTTACCCTCAACATTTCAAGTTTTAAAGCCCTAAAACGATTCGTTTAGGAGTTAATTTACTATATAGATTTTAACAAGGCTGTCGTGTGTTGCGAGTTGCATTCGAAGTGTATATTTAGATGCGTTTATTAAACAAATCTTTCATATTTTTATAGTGTGTGAATTTCTTTTTCTTTAGAGCCCTCATTTTTAAAGATTGATTGCGTGTGAGAGCCGAAAAGGGAAAGTATACTACTGAAATAATATACTAGGAGATTATTTCACTTTTTTCTAAATAGATTGATTCTGTATATGTTGTATCTTATACATAATAATTATGACATTGAACATTTATTCGAAAATTATAAAGGAAAAAGAGTATAAACGGTACGGAAAACATTTATATGACACCAATAATCTCTACACACACTTTCAAATTGAAAACCAGCCTCTTCACTAGCATTCTATAGAGAATATAACTGAAATATGTATTCACTACGCTGCTCCAGATGAAGTTATTCACATATCGAGCCACATGGTGAGACATTGACTCACATTTCGAAATGGCCGTTACATCTGTAAAAACTAGTTATATTTTCTAAATATATAATATTATGTCTCTTATGTAGCCGTTAAGTATAAATAAACGTGAGACCTGAAGAGAAAACAAATTTGATATTATTACGGCGGCCAACGTGTTAAGAAAATAATTATTTTATGGCATTTATTTTATTTCTTTGTTTCTGTTATAAATTTTGCCGTATTAATTGGTTCAAAAATTGACTTGTACATGCCTTTCTATTCATAAATAGAGTAAGAAATTGATTAAAATAATTTTTTCTATAACAATGTTAATCAAAAATTTATTTTTATAAAAATTCACTAAGTTCATAAAAACTCTCAGAAGGAATTTCAAATAGTACTACTTATGATATGTAGAAAATTTCATATGTTTTGAGTGCTCAAACTGGCAAATGTCTAGGATTTGATTTACGACCTAGTAGGCCGATTTTGCAACCATGCTTTTTTAAGATTTCCGTGTCTTAAATAAGATAATACGTTTTAATATGTTTACAAACTGTGTTATATTGCCAGAACTGATAAAAATAATAGAAATATCGAGTTACCGTAAAAATAAGTTATATGAATATGTCCAAGGCTTAAAAGAGCTGCAACCTGATGCTGCTTACATATATATCGGAATACAACAGAATATGAAACTTGATCACAGCAAAATTAAACATGAGTTTGCCGATAAGTACAAGAAGAGGGTAACCAAGATACTGAATACGGAGCTAGCTGTTAAAAACATAATTACGGCCATCAACAGCTGGTCTGTACCCATGCAGATATATAGTTTTGGTATAGTAAAATGGTCTGATGATCTAAATTCATTGGATAGACTTATTAGAGGGCTTCTTATAGAATTCAGATGTCTGCATCCTAACTCTTCTGTTATCCGTTTGTATTTGCCAAGAAGAGGTGGCCGAGAGCTACTCAATATTTTTAAACTCTGCAGAACCCAAGAACAAAAATGATGGACGCTATACTCAGGTCTGAAAATTCCCTCACGCAGAAGGTGGTGTGCGCTGACAATGGATACACATCACTTCATTGAAGCAACCAAGATACGAATATTATAATACAAACTCTGAAGAAGAAAACACACAATTTGCAACAAACGATGCTTCATGGCAAATTTCCGAACTCTCTGTTGGACCCTATGATTGACAAATCTGCGTCCTTGAACTGGTTGAGCAACGGCTTCTTGTACAGTGAAATTATCTATTTCTTCCCTTCTATTTATAGCTTTCGCTATAGCTATTTCTAGCTTCTATTCCCTTCTATTTCTAGCTTTCGTCAATGATCTGCCGGCGAAATTAACCTCAAATGTTCGGCTATTTGCAGGACGATTGCATAATATATCGTAGTATTAACTCGAAAAGAGATGAAGAAATACTGCAAAAGAATCTTGATGCGTTTACATTACTGGGCGGAAAATAACGGAATATCCATAAATAGCTCTAAAAGTAAATCCATCACTTTTGGCAGGGGTCATAATTACAGTGAAACACATTACCGTTTAAATAATGACATTATTCCGAGAGTTTCCTCGTGCAAGTACCTAGGAATTCATTTCGATAGTAAATTAAGTTGGAAAAAACACGTAGATTTTGTTGTAGGGAAAGCCTGGAGATCTCTTCACTTTGTAATGCGCATCCTAAAAAAGAGTACGGCAAACGCGAGGGAAATTGCTTATTTATCTCTTGTTCGTCCAATAATGGAATATGGAAAAATTTGTTGGGATCCGCACAAGATTATGCAGTGTAAACACTTGGAAAGGATTCAGCATAGGGCAGCTAAATTTACTTTCAGGGACAAGAAAACGGCAGGGTGGGATTCACTCAAAAACAGGCGATCAGTAGCAAGACTCTGCGCCTTGTTTAAAGCTTATAATGGTCATCCAGCTTGGAAAGAAATTAATCGGCGGCTATGTATTCCTACATACATCAGTAGAGTGGATCACAGGCACAAAATAAATTTAAGACAGCAGAGAACGGATGTCGGGAAATTTTCTTTTACAAATCGAACGATTACGGAATGGAATAGATTGCCTGCAAAAACCTTTGAACCCTTTCCTCAAAGTGTTCAACAGTTTAGAAAATTAATTTAGGGTATTATTAAGTAAATGAAGGAGAATAGTGGGTTATATAGCGATGCATAAGTGTTCTATTGTGAAGTGAGATGTAGTGCAGTGTATAGCAGAGAAATAAAGAAGGAAATGTTTTCAGGTCTTAGTGAAGTGAAGTGCAGTGTGATACTAGTGTAGTGTGTGTGTGTGTGTGTGTGTTTTCTCTCTTAATGTAATTTAATGTTTTATGAATCAGTCAGTCTTTATATTATTATCATTATTTTACCATTATTATTACTACAATTAGTACATAATTTGCTTATTCTTCTTCTTCTTCTTCTTCTTCTTCTTCTTCTTATTATTATTATTATTGTTGTTGTTATTATTATTATTAGTGGTTTTAGAGTTCTATATTACGGAAAGGCTGTGTATATTTATGTTTTTGTAATTAGCTGCCACCGGGTTATGCCCAATTGCAGTTTAAATAAATCTAATCTAATCTAATTATTTTAGCGTGGCCGCTCATGTTCAAGCCTCAGAGCTGCCGGAAGATCCCATTCTTTGTACTGCGATTTTCGTAACTTTATCCCTGACAGAAATCAGCTGTTTCGCTGTCATCCAATCAGGAGCCTATATTTCGCGACAGTGACGTCACTATGGTGACGTTCAAGCTCCCAATTGGATGAAACCGTCAACAGCTGATATCTGTCAGGAACAAAGTTACGAAAATCGCAGTATAAACCAATCGCTTTAGGGGGAGCGCGTCCCTTCCCAGGACGTGTTGACAGCCCTATTCCAGTTAAGTAAACACTGACCCTGACTATTCGTCTTCGCAAAGTGCCAGTTTTCAGTTGCATTTCCTAACTGAGTACAGCTATTTGTATGAATTCTATAAAAGTGATTATTATTTTGTTTGTGATCATTACAATGCGTCCTGTTCAAAGCAACGTTTATAAGGACAGTCAGACGCGTGAAGTCGTTGCAAAAGTACAATCAATTTATGAAGAGAAGCAAAAGAAGGCATTAAAAATATCAATACAATAATTGCTGCTTCGGGTGTTTCGAAAAGATCTATTTGCAGAATCAATAAGGAAATTAATTCTATTCAATCAGGAGAATCGTGTTCATTTTTTACTTCTAATAAACAGAAGAGAAAAGACGTGGAATCTGCTCTCGACAGTTTCAATGAGAGTGTGATTCACCTCACAATGATTTAATGCACCATATCAAGAAATTGTTATTTTTATAGGAAACGACGCGAACGATATTAAAGGACAGTGATGGTGAGTACTACTTATGATAGTGAGAAAACGGGCCCAGTGAATTGGTGTTTCTCCATTACCGAGCGAAGACACTACCGCAAATTAGTTTTCCAAGACCGTTCGCTAACATGTAGACTAATGTTCTTGATATGGGCAGACGAGCCAGGCGCGAGCGAGCGCCGCCTCCTGGCTCCCTCCCCACCACTTTCAGCTTTCCCCTACTCGCGAATCCCAGCGGCCACCCTAGAAAAATTTAGCTGTACCCAGAAACTGAAGGTTTGTAGCAGCAATTCAGGATAGAGTAATATGAACTAAAAACTAAGAAAAACATTGTCACAACACGTGATTTCGACAAATGTAGATGCGGTAACAACGGAGATTCTATTGAGCGTAATGGCTGGGTGCAATACTTTGTCAGAGAGTGCCTATTTAGGCAGACATAACCAAGTGGCAAAACTCATTCACCGAGAAGTAGGAATGAAACTTGGAATGTTGGGGAATTATGCTCCAGCATACTACAAGTATGAACCAGATACTGTGCTCGAGACGAAGACGCGCGTCTTATAATGTGATCGGCCTATTATGATGGATAAAACAGTTGATCATAACCACCCTGAGAGCCTCATTATTATGACTTGTCATTATATCACTTGTCTTTGTAAAGAAAACAACTTCTATAACACTGGTCTACAAAAATAAACTTTTTCACTGGATTTCACCAACACTCGTCAAATCTGTCTTGACCATCGTCATTGACGCATACTGTAGTTACATTTCACCAATACTTTTCGGTTAGAATTGACGCTCCGTTAACTTTGACGATTCGTCAAGGATCGTGTGTCGATTTTTTCTCCTCGTACAGACGTCGGCTACTATATCAGGTAACAACGCGGTTTCCGCATTGGCTGTTGAACCTCTTGACTACTGATGACGTATGAACTATTATATTCGGTAGGTTGGTACAAAGTGTACAGTAGACTTCGTGGTTGACACGTGATGAAAATCACATATTTGCGCATTTACGAAGAAATACATTTTTTCTATTCCTGAATCGTTCTAAATCAATTCTTATGAAGACAAATTTGGCACATGTGTGCAGTCTGTCATCTCTGTATCTCCAGGAAAGATAGCTGTTCTAAAAACAAATCGCCTTTTTGGTTAGGCTTCGGCACTTCGTGGGAAATACCACCTACTGTGGCCATAGAGAAGGATTTGCGAAAGAAACGATCTTTTAATTTACGCAATTGCACAATGTGATGACAAAATTCCATTGCAATGGCCGGAGGAAATGTTTTGCAGCAGAAAATCTTCAAGCTATCAACTACTGGTGACGGCGTTAGAGGTTTATTTCTGTTTGTGGGATATTCCAGACGCGGTTTTATTTCTTCTAAATTCTTCCGCCTTCGACACTTTCGTTACGAATTGACGAACTTCCAATTAATAAAAAGTATATATTTTGAATAATTGCTTGTTTTAGATCCATGGTTTTTAAATATGCATAAGTTAATTATAAAAATTATCTCCCATTATATCACACTCGCCCCACTTGAACAGCAAAAAAGTAAAATAACTAGGTAAATGAAATACAGTGCACGCGTTTGATTCACCCTAACCTCACAACAGCAGTTTAACGAGTCGTCAAAGACATTGATGGCGGGGTACCTGTCCATCAAAATTTGACGAATACTTTGACGATCGTTTGGCAAAACTACCTTGGTGAAACGTAGATACGGCGTTTGACGCGCCGTCAATGTTTTTTGTCCATCAAAGCTACTGTTCAGCGTTGGTGAAACCGACCGTTTGTCTTTCACAAGAATGAAAATCACAAATTCTAGAAGTATTTTTCATGCTGAATTCTAATATCATTTCAGTTTTTATCCATGAGGCAGGGGTTTTCTGTGATATTCATTTTAATATTTTATAATTTTTAATAAAATCAGGAACTAGCTACCAAACTATAAATGATATACTATTCAATCTGCCTTGCCTACAAAGTGGTAGACAGTGATTTTCGGGCATATTTTGCTTCAACTACGCTTCTGGAACATCTCTCTTCTTGATCTAACAGTCGTTAGCCAGCATACCAGAACGCCATTTGCTTTGGTACCCGTTTTCCATTGTAGAAATTTGCTGATGAAAACGCTTGCCGAGCTCATCGCCGACAGTCCCAAGATTTTCCAGGAAGAAGTCTTAAGTGAGGGTCAAAGTAATGAATTTTTATTTTATTTATTTATTTACGTCAAAAAACAGTTAAAAACTGCGTATGACGAGCTATGGGGAGAAGTGAATTTTGTGCACGTTTTCATAATTCTGTGGTCTCTATCCTAAACCATATTTTAGTCGAATTTTGAATACAGAAAAGAGAGGTTTTTTTCGAGTTTTGTTGACAAAATATTCGCTCCTATATAATAAAATATATTTTCAAAGGTAAATTAGCTATAAATTCCTGCCCTGAACCCTCATGTTCTTCATGAAAGAATAATACTTTTTGCCGCGATAATATGAAAAACGATAATTTGAATAACTATATTTCCCACTGAAATTCAGAAGACGTGCACAAATAATGAAGTTACATTTATGTCCAGAAGCAAACAAGGGACCATCTCAACATTTGCTCAAGGATCAGGGAAACTGGACGAAAAACCTGATCGAGATGGGGGCCATCAACCCAGAAACAGTGGTACAATACTCGTTACAGGTTCTTTAGAATTATACAGTCCAAATGATAAATAATTACATTAACTATCATTGTTAAAATTAATTCTACTTTCCTTTTTGATGCTCGGTATAGTCTCGAATTGTATAGAAACAGTTATGCAGCAGAAAAGATTTTACTTGGGACTTAAACTTTTCTATTGAATTTAATCGTTTAATGTCTTCTGGCAAAGAGTTGTAGAGTAATGTACATGAATTGTATGTGAATTTTTTGTAGTGAGCTGTTGATACTGCCACTTGGTGAATATGATTACTACGTCGTGTGTTATACTTATAGACATCGGCGTTTGCTGAAAATATATTCCCGCCCTTAAGTAAGTCATTTTTGACAAAAACTACTGATTCGTAAATCAGGAGACAAGGTAATGGTAAAATTCCTAGATTAATAAAGAGTGACTTACAAGAATCACGTGGGTTGGATTTGCTTATTATTCGTACAATTTTTTTTTTGTAATCTGAAAGTCTGTGAGCTATAAGATGCGTTTCCCCAAAATATTATGCAATATCTCAAGCGGGAGTGAACATTGGCAAAATATACACAACGAGCTGTATGAAGGCTGACGGAATTTAAATGAATTCTGAACGCGTAGCATAATGAACTTAATTTTGTGTTCAATTCATTTAAGTGGGCATTCCATTTGAGGTTTGACTGAATTGATAGACCTAAAAATTTTGTTACATTAACATCAGTCAATGGCACACCGTTCATTTTCAATGGAGTACAGAATTTTTTATTTGATATGGAAAACTGCATTGAAACAGTTTTATTTTCATTTACTTTTAATTTGTTATTACGGAACCAATTTGAAACGTCTGATATTGTACTATTTACGGTTTCTTTGTTGCAAAGAATATTTGTATCATCCGCAAAGAGAACTGTTCTTCCGTTTCGAATCGCTAAGGGCATGTCATTTACGTATAATAGGAAGAGAATAGGGCCTAAAATCGATCCTTGCGGGACTCCACGTGCAATTGGCAAAGAACCGGAAAGGTGTGTGCATAAAGTTCCATCATTCCAGTAAGGTATTTCTACTCTCTGAGATCGTTGTTTAAGGTACGAACATAGCCAATCTAGAGCAATACCACGGATTCCATACGAAGGTAATTTTGAAAATAAAATGTTATGATCAATGACGTCAAAAGCTTTTCAAAGATCTAAAAATATTCCAATAGTTGCTTCGTTTTGATCCAATGATGAGGCAACATCCTTAAGAAAAGAAAAAATGGCTGTTTCCGTAGATTTTGATTTCCGGAATCCATGTTGGCAATTTGAAAACGCGTCGTGTTTATTGAGAAAGGTTTCCATTCGCACATAAAAAGTCTCTCTAATATTTTTGAAAAAACTGACAAAAGAGAAATTGGCCGATAATTTTGAACTTCATTTTTTTTGCCTTTTTTGAAGAGCGGCTTAATCTTAGCTGTTTTAAAAATATCTGGAAAAATTCCGGTGCATAAGGATGCATTAAATATGTGAGTTAACGGGTGTATAATGGCTGGCGCGCACGTCTTTAACAAACAATCCGGAAATTCATCTAAACCGGCCGAATATTTATTTTTTAATTTACCGATTATTTTGAGAATTTCATAGGAAGAGGTTTCGGAAACGAACATAGTGTCTAAGATTTTTAGGAAAACGTCAGATGTTGAATTTTGTGGCTGAAAACTCTTAGTGAGATCGACAGCAATTCTCGAAAAGTATTGGTTAAAGAGACTAGCCACTGTTGCCGGATCGTTCACATCTCTATCGTTATCTTTTAAAACAACATTCTCTACAAGGTTTCTAGTTGGTTTGGTCGCATTTTTTACTATATCCCACATTGATTTTGTTTTGTTATTTGAGTATTTGTTATTTCAGTATCTAATTCAATATAAACTGTTATGCAGAAGAAAAGGTTTTACTTTTAACTTAAATTTGTGCACCGAATTTAATTGTTTAATGTCATCTGGCAATGCGTTGTAAAGTAATGTACATGTATTGTATGTGGATTTCTTGTACTGAGCTGTTGATACTGACACTTGATGCACGTAATTCCTACGATGTGTGTTGTAATTATAAATATCAATGTTGCATGAACCGTAAAGTAAGTCAGTTTTGACAAATATTACAGATTCGTAAATAAATAGGCAAGGCAATGATAAGATTCCAAGCTCAATGAAACGAGGCTTGCAGGGATCACGTGGAAGGCATTTTTTCATTATTCGAATAATTTTCTTTTGCAGTCTAAAGGTCTGAGTACTACAGGACGAGCTTCCCCAGAATATTATGCCATATCTCAGGCGGGAATGTACGGTACATATGCAAAATAAACGCAACAAGCTGCATGAAGGCTGACAGAATTTGAAAGAATTCTGAATGCGTAACATAGTGAACTTAGTTAAGTGTTTAATTCTGTTATATGTATACTCCATTTGAGGTTTGACTGAATTGAGAAACCTAGAAATTTTGTTACCTCAACATCAGTTAATTGCATATTGTTCATTTTCAATGGATCATGCGATTGCCGATTTGAAATGCAAAAATGCATTGAAACAGTTTTTCTTTCGTTAACAATTAATGGTTTCTGGGTTGATGGCCCCCATCTCGATCAGGTTTTTCGTCCAGTTTCCCTGATCCTTGAGCAAATGCTGAGATGGTCCCTTGTTTTGCTTCTGGACATAAATGTAACTTCATTATTTGTGCACGTCTTCTGAATTTCAGTGGGAAATATAGTTATTCAAATTATCGTTTTTCATATTATCGCGGCAAAAAGTATTATTCTTTCATGAAGAACATGAGGGTTCAGGGCAGGAATTTATAGCTAATTTACCTTTGAAACATATTTTATTATATAGGAGCGAATATTTTGTCAACAAAACTCGAAAAAAACCTCTCTTTTTCTGTATTCAAAATTCGACTAGAATATGGTTTAGGATAGAGACCACAGAATTATGAAAACGTGCACAAAATTCACTTCTCCCCATAGCTCGTCATACGCAGTTTTTAACTGTTTTTGACGTAAATAAATAAAAAAATAAATAGAGACTATACTGATCGTGAAAATGAAAAATAATGTTTATTTTAACAAAACAATGACATATAATGAATTAGTTTACATTTGTATTGTATTTAAAAAAAAGACTTAATACGCCTGTAATAAGTAATGTACTTCAGCTTCCCCATCTCGATCTGGTTTTAGTCTAGTTTCCCTGATCCATAAAGTAAATGCTGAGTGGGCCCCTTATTTTGCTTCTGGACTTAAATGTAGCTTCACTGTGCGCACGTTTTGTTTGTTTTTTTTCTTTTGCTTTTGCTTGCTTGCTTGTAGTGGTAGGAGTAGAGCTGAGGGTGAGTTACTATTTTGTTAGCAATGGAGAAAAATCAAATCGCCAGTTCGTATACCGTTGCAATTACGTTTTCTATAACTCGGGAACGAAAATGTCTAGTTTTTCAAATGTGGCTAATCGCGGGCATTTTTTCTCTTTTTTTTTTCTTTCTGGACCTCGAGAAAATGTGCGCTGATAATCTCCTTCCCCATCGTCACATACAGTTTTTGTTCTTTGACTGTTTTTTGACCAAAGGAATAAATAAATGATCGGTTGGATCCGCCCCTGAACCATCAGTAGGCTTTCCTTATTGATATATCAATATCCAACAACTACAACATATCGGCAAAACATCAAGAGAAGATTCAGAAATATTCCGATCTCACTCAAGAAGTCGCAGCTCAGTGGAACGTCAGTAAAGTGACAACTGTGCCTATACTAATGAGCCACAGGAGTGATCCCGAAAATGACACTTCGAGCACTAGAATGTCTTCACATGGGTGCCAGGAGTATAAACAATATGCAGAAGGCAGTTATCTTGAATACATGCTATATTGTTAGAAGCCACCTGAACCTCCAATAAAGCAACCTCACACCTGGTCATCATACCTGTGAGTGGTTGACATACCGATCAGTAAAAATTGTGGAGAATAAATAATAATAATAATAATAATAATAATAATAATTATTATTATTATTATTATTATTATTATTATTATTATTATTAACGATTAGAAGAACATCATCTCCATCTAAAGAATGACCTACATGACCTTATAGTTGGTGGTGCGCTAGAATCCTGGAAACTACCTTGTCGGCGGTTACATAGCTATTAGTAGGACCTCCCTTGCCGAATATGTCAATGAGGAGGTCTCAGACGAAGATTCGTTCCAGAGGAGAATCTCCACGGCATCTTCGAAGAAGAGGAGAGGGATGTATAATGAATATGGCGGAAAAAGGCACTTCGAAGACCTAGCCGCAGCATTGGCCGGCTGCAAGCATGTCTGTCTCCGTATAGAGGGCGGTAGGATAGAAATTCATTATAACAATAAATAACAGCTAACAATATAAAAAGTATCTGCTTTTGAAAGCGTTAGTTTCCGCGACCGTAGTCAATAGATATTTGGCTATCCGGGAGACGCCGCGTCCTAGGCACAGTTTGCCAACGTTTCGGTCGTCATACTGCGACAGTCTTCAGGGTGAAATCCATTTTGAGGTGTTCACCATGCATTTCGCCCGCAACGCATTTTGCCCTGAGGAAGGTTGCGGTATGACAGCCGAAACGTTGGCTACTGTTCTTGAAATGCATTTGTGTCTTCGAAATCAATGTATTGCGCACTGCTCTTAAAAAGTTTAAAGAATAAAATTAAGCATTTCTTGACAAAATCTTGTTTAGGTTTTTTTGTTAAATTGTCAAAATTTGACTAAAAGTTACCCGAAAACTACTAATATTTCGAAAAACACTACATAAAATCATTTTAAGATCTAAGTGTAGAATATATTGCATTAAGAATATATAAGAATAAATAGCATTAAGAAGGAATCTTATTTTCCAGTATCAGCTGTTCAGAAGGGGACAAAGGGGCCGGGCCCCACCAGTATTTGATGTGTTGATATATCTTTGCAATATGCTCTGAGTGGCAATTATGTTATTGTATTGTTGACTCATAAAGAAGGGCAATGCGTCTGCACAACTTATTCCGACCTCATCTGCTACTTTCTGGGAACTCTTTCGTAGTTCCTGAGAAATGCTGACATAGTTACTTGTCGCATTGAAAGGTAGTCCCCAGGGTCCAGATCACTGCTCGGGTCCTGATCTTTGTGGGCTTCAAAGTGGTAACTCGGCTCCCATGTCAAGGGCAGTCTTCCGTATTCTTTGCGCGGCCATTCTTGGTTATTTACTAAAATAGCAGTCTTGGGATCCGTGACAGCGGCCCCTTGCCAGAGGATATGGACCTTACCGGCGATAGTGCAGTTTGTGCATACCTTTTAATAAGTGCACGTGATAATTCTGCACGCTGGGAGACGAACAAAGGAGGCTCCTTGTGCTAGTGTTGAAGCGGTTGTTGCGGTGGAGAGTGGTTGCAGTGAGAGGGGGAGAGAGGAGGAGAAGGAGAGAGACGGAGTGCGAGAGAGGGCAGTGAGAGGGAGGAGAGGGAGGGAGAAATCGAAGACAATTTCCAATAACTAAGAATTAAAATATTATCCATTTCCCCTCTTACATCAAAGTAAATATTCTATTTGGTAATTATATTCAAAAGAAGAAAATGTGTGGGGAGGACACTCCTTCCTTCCCCCAAGAAACTGCCACTGATTTGGATTCACATTCTCTGTATAGTAAAATAGCATTCAAGCAATTGTTGAATGTTCTATCAATACTTGTTTCAACAAATGCAAATTTTGAAGATTGTTATTAAAAAAAATTTGAAGATTGTTGCCTCTTTGTGTCTATATATCATTCATTAATCTGAACAGTTCCAATATTAAGAGACATACACTTTTATAAAGAGATTTAATTACAAAATACAAATGAAATGCACAGGTCTTAACAACATAGTGACAGTTTTTGGGATCCTCTCCAGTTACATGTAAACATATAGTTTTAAATGAATGAAATTCAAAAGACTTCACATCCTCCAGTGGAAGGTTCGCTAGTATGTCAATATTAAGACCTATAAAGGGTTGTTATGTTGTAAGTAATGTTTCAATTTCAATTGCAGTAAATTGAAATAACTTCATTGGCCCAATATACATTGTCTTAATTATAATAAAAGTAAAAAGATCTACACATTTTTAGTCTAAGAGTTTGTTATATTTCCAATAATTTGTGTTTACAAATGCTGAAAATATGTTTGTAATTATTTGAAAATATTTATTTATTTCAACTCAGACTGTATTTCTGTTAAAATTTTGATGAATCACTTATCACTGTTGAAGAATGCAATAAAGTATAATATAAATATAAATAAAATATAAATATCACATGTGATACAAAGACCATAATTTGCTTATGAGAATTTAAAATCTCAAGTAATTATTGTACCACTATTTCAGTCACTTGTAATAAATAATGTCAATTAATGGGGTAATTAGTTCTTTCATATTCTATTGTTCTTTTCGATGTGAAAGGCGATATCTTTCTAGCTCAAAATAGAATTTTCTCGCAATTTCTTTTAAAAAGTCAGAACAAAAGAGAGACAAGAAACAATAGAATTTAGAGACCTACTGAACTTATCAAACAATTATAATCCCTGTACAATGTGCAGCAGAGTGAATTATGTAATATTACAAAGCAGAGATGAAAGAATTGAAGTCAGCATTTCTTTTTTATCTAGGGAACATTATTATGAGAGGACAAAATTAAAATATTTGTAATTAGTAATTCTGAGTGAAAGTTTTGACGTTAAAAAAATTGCTTCACTGATCATGAAATAACTTTCCATAGTTGCCAATAAAACTTGTCAGAAAATTTTGATTTATAGTAAACATAAAGCTGAACGTCTAATATATGAAAACAATTCCTTCCTTACATGTATTTCTTAAATATATTTCAAAAATAGGAGTATCTAAAGAATCAGGTTTTAAAAAATTTATAGGATTTGAAATTTTTAATAAAAGCTAAACTGTATTTTTCAGGGGCTATCAATGTATCTGAAAAATATGATGTTGAAGTTAATATTACTTTCCTTAAGAAATAGGAATTTGTACACTTTTATTAGCAAAGAATGAAGTTATCCTTGTGACTTTTAATTTTTGTGCTAAATTTGACAACAATAACAAAAGTATGTTTGCAATCAAGAAAACTCAGCTTATCTTTGTGGGCATTTCTCTACTATTTTTCTGACAGACATTAGAACTATTGATGAAATGGTCCTTATTTTTGTCTTGAGCAGTAAATTGCTTTTCAACATCCCTCATTGTCACATATAGTTTTAAGTGTTTTCTTCATACATGTGTAGTTCAAGGAGTTACATTTTGATGTTCAAAAGACAAGTAGATTGTAATATGGTTTGCCTATTTCACGTTGTCATTAAAATATTGCTCAAAAAGTTATTATAACGGAAGAAGTTTGTGTTTTAGATCAGAAAACAATTGTTAGCATAGTCTATTAATTTGAATTGGGCGGGCGTTTTGTGCAACAGTACTCCACACAAGAGTTGAATATCGTGTTTTCTTAGGAATGACATTCGATGTGTTAAATAACTATTATTAAGGGCAAAAATAGATATAAATTAACGATATTTGAAACATTGTTATTAACATCCAGGAAATGTTACGTGACCTCTTTACGATGGCATATCACAAATGAAGATTTGCTCGTAAGCTTAAGACACCAACGCCATCTGGAAGAAATATTGAGTACAAATAGAATTTTTTATCTCTATGTTAGACTTCTATTTCTGTCACATTTGCCACTGCCTACTGGTTGAGATCAGAGACTGGAGTGGTATAGTAGCCATTTTGCTGTTGGATTGGGTGGTGGCACACGGGGTAAGGTGCCCTACTTAAATTGATTTTGAAGTTTGTGATAACTTCACAGTTTGCGATGTTTTTACCAAGAACTATGCCAATATTACGATCATGGGCAGTAACGTTCGTTGTGATCATCTTTGCTTGTGTGCAAATAAGTTCGGCAGGTGAGGCTATGGATTAGTCATACTTTGTTAGAATTAAAAAACTTCGAAGAAATATTTACGTTAATTACGACATCCCCACCAAAGTGCACGGTTTTAGTATATAATGAATGCTGTAAATGATATATTGTCAGGCGTTTTATTTTATTATATGTTGGTGCAGTGTCACTCTTAGCTCAGTAAGTATTGTGCCAAATACTTTTGGCCCTTTATTAAGTAATTGTCATTGGTGTTCTTAATTTTGTGTTTAAGAATGATTTGTGTGGTGTGTCAGGTAATTGAAATATGCATGAAATGTCCTGCACTTTTCAGTGCTGATTTAATAAATATTGAAGTTTAAACGGTTTTATGCATTCATAGGATATATTTTGGCGATTGGGAACAAGGACGTATTTTCTGCAAAAAGCAATTCTGTTTTGCAAAAAAGTTGAAAGTTGTTTAAAGAGACAAGAAAAGAAAAAAATAAATTTACCCTGGGGTTCAGAGAGGATGTGTTTGAAGATTTCAGTTTTTGAAATTAAAATAGGCTTTTTTAACAAGATGACCTTTTTCATTTTTGCTTTTATCTCCTGTGTATTTTTGAGTGTAGAACGGCTTGTTCATATCAAACAATTTACACGGTTAATTCATTTTAGTGTGTGTTGATTTACTTGTGTGTATTAATAAGGGAGCACTTTTTAGTTCGCCAGTGTTTTATTAGGTTGTCTACTGACGATTGTCTTGGAACCACTGTGCCATGCTGAAAATGTAGTTTGACAGTATTGAGAGGTTCCTTCTTACTGGTTATGTTGATTGAGGATTAGCTGTGTTACAGTTCCAAAAGATTGGCAAGTTTCAAGTACACAGTTGAGAAATACTGCTTCAATTGTAAGAATCCAGTTAGTTCGTTGAAATTTCAAATTGCGAGTTCTTGTTCAAAATTCTTCCCTTGAGTAAATGACAGTGAGAAAATCCCGAAGTAGAATGTAGGAAGATGTTAACGAAGTCTGCAGGAATGTTTGTTGGACAAATTAATTGAAAGGTTTTGGAATCCCTACAATTGTAGCAGAATTAGCAAAAATGTTCCTGTGGCAGTGCATAACTTCTTTAAATCACTATTTCTACATTTACCATCTTTTTCTTCCTACCATATTGTCTTATTCAGGGGGATCTCGGATACAGTATTTTGGGCGTAAGGTCCTGGTAGAAGGAGATTCCTTGGAAATTATATGCCTAGCTACGCTTTTTGAGCCCATCGCATGGCAGAAGGATGGTAAAACACTCGTCTCGGGTTTTGGTGGTTACGTCTGGCATACTTCAAATGAAAATAATGTAATCAAGTCTGTATTAAAAGTGTCTCATGTTAAACTTCATCATTCTGGAAGCTATCAATGTACACCTGTTCGTCAGGAAAGTCATCAAGTGTTTATTGTGAGTGGTAAGGAGTTCCTTTAGTTTTAATATGGTGTGGTTTGTTTGAACTAACTGAAGAGATGCTGTAAAATACAAAATGCCTTTCCCAGTTGCTGTGGAGTCAGTGTGATCCCTAGTGTGATGTGGTTATAGAGGCAGCCAGTGACAGGTTTCAGAGGCTCTGCCACTCTTGACATTTTCTATGTGACTGTTGGAAGGTAGAAATGTTTGCTCTCATGTTTAGTGGGAGCTTTTGGTAATTAAAATTAGTATTGCTTCGAATATCTATACAGGGGTTCATCATCGTAATGTTCGTGAGCAATTTCAATTTCTGTACTTTTTTTTTTACTGTATTTGTCATTTTTTTAGGGAAAATTGTAGCAAAATGTTTCTATGTTTCATGGAAGTGTGAAATTACATGCAAAAAGTGAAAGTTTAAGGGGGCATTACCATTTCTGAAATCAAATTTGTAAGTTTTCTAAACAAGTGCTTGAGGATCTAGAAGAGGCATTTTTTTAGTTCATTCTATTTGGTTAAAAAATGTTCAGAATTGCATTACATACGTCAGTTAGGCTACAATTTACATTTTCATGTCAATGACAATATAGGATTGTTTCTGTATTGCAATCCGTTCTTGTTTCTGGTGTTCTTGCTGTCACTCTCTAATCCTGATAATGGGTTTTTCTCGATACTTCAAAGAATAATAATTGATAATTGAATTACAATGTGAATATATTTGTAATTTTAAGTTTAGATGTTTGAAATGCATATATGCTCCTCTCTGATCCCAGGGACTTGAGGTTGAATAACGTGCATGTGCACGAGTGTGTATATGTGTGTGTTTCGGATGAAAGAAGGGGTACAGCAATTAAAAATGATTCCTTTAACCCCTTGCTGATTACACTTAAAATTAACTTTATTTTATCAGTCATGGAAAATATTTTTTCCCCCTCCATATTTCATGAACCCAGTTCTGTTGTGTGGCTTGTAGTAATAAGTTTTAATTCAGTCGACGAGCAACTCAGTAATTCAATTTCAACCACTTTTTAATTATTAGATGTATTTAATAAGAATGGATTTTGATTTCTTATTTTGGGCAGACCTTTATTTATCATTTTAATTCTTTTAACAATAAAAATATTTTGTTTTACAATGGGAATAATATCACATGTTTAGTTTTTGTTTATTCTACAAAAAACATGTTGCACTTTGCATGTTAATGCTATAAAAAAAAACACCATATTAATGGAAAATTTATTACGCAAGGTCTTAAAATACGATTTCTGCATTGGAATGGTTGATAAGTAAATTTTTATTTTGCCTCTTATTACTTTTTAATTCCAATGAATTTTTGCATTCAAAACTAATGAGCTGAATTAAAAAATTATTACATTTTATTAACATTAAAAGGATTTTGATGGAGGTGTATAGTTGTATGTAGTTCATTAGTTTCAATGGAAACAATTATCAATGGAAATTAAATTGAAGAAATTAAATCCATTTATTATTAGCCCTTCAATTTTGAAATTTATGTAGAAAGACGTAAATATAGAAATGCAAAATGCAGTCTGTTTAATTAATGGTCAAAATCAGTCTTCTGCTGTATTTTTAAAATGCCTTAATAATATGATTTTCTCTTCAACAATGTGAGCAAGATTTTTTTGTGCAGTGCTGAATTACTGATGTTTTAAGAGTGAATCGCTTGAGAATTTTTTAATTTCCTTCTTCTGATGTTTTCCCCTGTAGAGTTTGCAATTTAAAATTCTTATTCTTTCTATTTCCAAATCATGTTTCTGAATTGTGGAATTGATAAGTTACCTTTCAGAGTGCAATCTTATTCATAGGACTATTGTTTATTGTGAAACATTTGTGACTTGATTTTATAAGGAGTTGTTCAGGACAGCTATCTCATCATGGGATTTGGTTAATTAGTATACTGTTATAAATATCTTATGTTTCTCAAATGACTTACTGTTGATTGATAATGCTAGGTCTTTCTTTTAAGGGAGATATTGGAAATGTAATGTTGTTAAGTGTTTCTGAAGATTAGTGGATGTGAAGTATCATCTATATGAGGGATTCCCAACGTGGTTGGTATAGACCCACTATGGGTTGATGTTATTTTCAAAGAGGTCAGTGGTACTTGAGTGGTCGATTGCAGAGTAAGCGCAGACAGTGGATTGGAATAATCTAGAACAAGATCACATTAATTGCCAAATTTATAATTTAAGTTGCTTGTGAATTATTAGTATAATTAATTACTTGTTTTCTTGTACTATTTATTTCTATTAGGTTTTCATCTAATAATAAATTGCTAATGTGTTCCATTATGGAATTTTAGAAATGTGAAAATAGAACTTTTGTGCAATTATAAACTGTGATTTTGTTTCTGAAAACTTGTCGATATTTGTAAAATAAAACTTATAATACAAAAAACAAAACATATTAATAATTTTTTTTCTAAAAATATAGTTTGTATTCTTTGTGCAGTTGTCTTTGCCATTTGGGTGTTAGGATTTGTGTTAAGAATATGTTGTGTAATGTGTATTATAAAGAAAAATGTGAAGGGTCAACGAAGGAAACCGTTCTTTTAAAAGGGGTCAGCGAATTAATAAGGTTGGGAATCCCTTATCTACTTATAAACATTAAATTCTTCACGTGTCAGGTTATTCTATTAATTATTGTGCTTACAAGCCCTTTGAAACTTAGATGGGTAGTAAACTTTCATGCAAACATGTTTCCTTTTCAGCTAAGCTGGTTTTCGAAGCTGAACATGGTGGTGATGTGTCACGTTACAAGGTCTTTAAAAAAAATGTCCCTTTGGAATTAAAATGTAATATTGATGAAGATGGTTTCGACATTACATGGTAAGAGAAAGAGCATTGTAATTTTAATGGATTCATTCATTATATGTGCATGAAATTAAATTCTACTAAAATTAAAATTATGAATCAATGGTGTAATGAACAAGGAAAGTATTAGGCGATCTCCATTGTTCAACTATGTAAAGAAAATATACACTCCTTAGTTGTAATGTTGTATTGTGTAACTTTCTTGAATATTGCAAATTTATACTTTGCCTTCAGAAGGCTCTGGTTTTGGAAAACCTTTCAGTGCTTAGAATAAATGTGAACAAAATGTGGAGTTGGTGATAGTAATCCAGTGTGCTGAAGTGTCAGTTATCTCGTTCTCTTCAAATATGTAAAGTAGATAAAATCATCATAGGGTTTTCATGGACAGTCTTTTATCTGATGTTCTGTTTATTTAGGAGCTGCGGTTTGTTTTATTTGATTTTGCAATTCTGGTTTGTGTGTAATTTTACAATTTTCCATCACTTGCAGTCATTGTATTATTCCAAATGAGTAACAAGACTTTTACATTTTTTGGACATAGGAATTCAGTTATGCCTGAAGTGGATAGTGAATGTTGAATTAAGAATATTTGGTGTTTCTCAGACAGTGGTAAGTGTCCTCCATGGTATATGTGGACAGTTTCCATGAGAAGATTTGATGGAGAAATAACCATAACTGAAAATTTAATGTCGTCTTCTACTTATAATTATTGCCAATGATTGGTTAAAAAAGACCTTCAATAAATTAACTACTGTAGCTTTCTCACTTTAAAAAAGATAAATGTTGGCATTCACCAGAGTGTGCCAGTGCTCTTCTTTAATATCAGTTGTGCTAGATTCTGTTCCGACACCCCTCTCCGTTTTTTTTCTGGACTCCCAAGCAAACTCATCGAGTAACATAGAAAGAGTTCTCATACCAACTGCCAAGAGTCCCAACCCAATTTACACCCCAGGCTTTTGGGAAAATCCCTGCACACTGTGTGGGGCTTTATAGCTCTCTCTGCTCAAAAATATTTCTGAGCTTTGGCACTAGTTATACTATGTGTGTTTTCTGGGGCTCCCAAGGGGGTCCCCTAATAGTTGAGCTTTCTAACAGATTCAGAACTTCTGCTCTTCTGTAATATACAAGATGTTGTATCTTGATTTTGTCTCTTGATTTTTTGGGAGGCTTCCAAAAGAGCCCTTATTAAAGTCGAGCTTTTAACAATCTTTCCCAGTTGTATCTGCTCAGGGATTTTTCATACATTCTGGAAGTCCCAAGGACACACCAGATGTTTGGGGGCTTTTGGCAGTGTTAATAGAGATTATTTCCGTTGAAACACAGTGGCAGACATATGAAAATATTATAATATTCACACTGATCGGGACCATCGGTGACTCCTGCACCAGGATGCCATAATAATTTAGCCAGATTTATTTGTTTATTCATTCACTTAACAGAACTTACCCGGTGCTTATGAAAATTTTTTCACAATGAAACCACTGGATTTAAAAATTAATCATAAATTTGTCTGCATTGACAAGAATTACATTTCTACTCAAAAAATATAAATCTAGTTTCCTTAGGAGTTCCTTATTTACTGTATAACCCTAGGGACTGTGTCTACACATGTTCAATGAGTTATACAATAATTCAATCTTGCACCCAAGTGATATTCATGCAACTGATGTGAACATATCCATAAATACTTGTTGATACATTTATTCTTAATTCAGTGATGTACAGTGAGAGTGGCAGGGACTCAAGATCAAAAATATGCTCGTGCTGTACTTCTCCCCACATATCATATTCCGTTGTACTGGTTTTTGGATGAAATGTAAACTAAATAAAATGAGTGATCATTTCCATTTTGGTTCATTACCAAATTGTGATATAAGATTTCAAAACCTTAAAGTTACATATCATTCAACATTTTGCACATCCCTGTTGTTGGATTATGCAGAAGTACAAATTGGGAAAAAAAACATCACAGGGCTTTTGGACGAGAGGGCAGGATCTTGAAAATTCAATTGATTTGTCAGTTTCTTAAATGCTTTTAGTGCAGTTTATTAAGAGTAGGTTGTTTTACTGGATATTTAGGATTGATTAATGGATTTTTTACTGTAATACTCTTCTAATTAATGGCTTTTTTACTGTAATACTCTTCTAATTAATGGCTTTTTTACTGTAATACTCTTCTAATTAATGGCTTTTTTACTGTAATACTCTTCTAATTAATGGATTTTTACTGTAGTACCCTTCTAATTAATGGATTTTTTACTGTAATACTCTTCTAAATAATGGATTTTTACTGTAATACTCTTCTAATTAATGGATTTTTACTGTAGTACTCTTCTAATTAATGGATTTTTACTGTAGTACTCTTCAAAACCAATTCTCAAACCAAACCCACCAACTAATAATTAGGTAAATTACATAAAATTTGTCATGTGTAGGGGATGTAATATTTAACAAGTTCGAGATCCACTCTGCTCGATGTTAAAAATCTCTCACATTTTCAGAAAACGTTTACACAACTTGTATGTGTTTAGTTGTATTTCATTCTTCCTGTTGCTGTGAGATACCACTTTATTAATTACACGCAAGTTAGAATATGGGAAAGAATTCATTTTATTTTATTTTTTGCAAAATCAGTTGTTGATTTTAGAATATTGTTATTTACTTGACTTTGTTTATGAATTGTTATTCTTTTTGCTTTCTTCCTAAAAGTTTATTTCAAGTAATAAAATTACTAAATTAGAAAAATCTTCTGGACTGGAGGGTTGTGGTCAGTTGGAAATTATATTTCCAGATGTTTTGTGTGCAACTGCTGCAGACATGATCAGTTGCAGAGGAAATGTCTAGAAACCTGATTTCCAACAGACCATGGCCCTCCAGCCTGGAAGATAGTTCTAATTGTGAATCCGGCAGTGAGAGCCTATATTGCTTTAATAAAATTACTGTTTTGAAAGACCCAGAAATAGTTTTTAACTTGTGTAGAATGATAATTTGTTTGTGAAATGCTCTGAAAGGGTTCAGAAATTGTACACTTGCTTTATATATTTTGGGGATACTTTTACATTTGAGTTTCTTGTCTGCAAAAAACCTTTCCACTTTCTTATTTTTAATTTTTGTGGACATATTCTTCATATACAGAAGGAAAAGCCCCAAGGTTGGTCTTTTTAGGGCTTTTTCCGACTTGGCATGGAATGTGAAAGATTAGTAAATGTCTGTTCCTGCCAAAGATGGATTTGTATACTTTGTGAATTCTATATGACCAATACTGTAATGTTGTTAGTTATGCTGGGGCCATGGTAGAAAAAAACACGAAGTAAAAGAAAACTTATTTATGAAAGAGGGTGTAGTAAGAATGTACACAGAGAAGATACAGTAGCTGAGAAATTATTTCAGTATTATTTTTCCATTACATCACGACTAAAGATGTTATAAGTCGGCTGAATATAAAATCTACTCCAGGTTGCAACCAGCTACCTAAGGAGTACATCTAGGGACTATCGGTGCCTCTACAGTACTTTGCGCAAAATGTGGGCTGTTCCAAATAAAGCTATTTCTTGCACTTCCCAGTCCTTTGAATTACCTGGGAGTTTAGACAAGTTCTTACTCAAATTTTGCGGAACAAATCCCAGAGCTCCGATAACTATCGGGACGACCTGTGCTTTTACGCCCCACATTCGGCTGATCTCGATTTCCAAACTCTTGTATTTAAGACGTTTCTCTGCCTCCTTGGTAACGACGTTTTGATCGCAAGGTACAGCAACATCGACAAGTAAACATGATTTTTTCTCCATATCCCGGATGACTATATCCGGTTTGTTTGCTGCTATCGTGCGATCAGTTTGAATTTGTTGGTCGTACAATATCGTACACAATCCAACAGACGTCACCGGTTTCGGTGAGTGTTCGTACCACTTGGGGCATGTGTTTGGAACTTCGAGGGCGGTACAGATCTGCCAGTGGAGGTAGCTACACACCCTGTCGTGTCTTTTCAAATATTCGGTCTTTGCTAGAATTGGACAAGCTGAGACTATATGATCAATGGTTTCTACGTGTTCCTGACAAATGCGGCATTTATCATCTTGGGAAATTTTGAGAACCGCTTTATCGTAATGTCGTGTTCTCAAGGCCTGATCTTGGGCAGCTATTACAAGTGCTTCCGATTCTGGCTTCATTCTTCCCCTTTTAAGCCACATAAATGATTGATCTTTATTGATCTGCACCTTGTCCATTCTTTTTAGGTATTGTCCGTGGAGTGGTTTGTCTCTCCACGATTTCTTTAACATTTTCTGTGTCTCAAATTTCATGTTAAGTAGCATCAGAAGTTCAGTGTCTCTGTCATTCTGGGTGTCTTGCATAGTCTTGTTCGCAATGCTTCTTGCTACACTTACAATGCCTCTGTTTCCCATTCTTCGGTCAGATTTCATGACCTGCCTCATTAGTGGGTCATCTTGATGGCTGACTACATACTTTCCCATCCCGGTTATTGCATTGTGCCAGGAGGCTTCAATTTGTCTCAGGCCTCTTCCTCCTTCCTTACGTGAAACATAAAGTCTATGTACATCAGCTCGGGGGTGGGCGACATGATGCATTGTAAGCAGTTTTCTGGTTTTTCGATCCATGATGCGAATTTCCTGTTCAGTCCAGTCTACTAGTCCGAAACTGTATTCGGCTACAGGCACCGCCAAACTACCAATTGCTGATATTTTATTCCTGGAGTTCAGAGCGGACTGCAGGACAAGTCTCACTCGTCTATAATACTCCCTGCGAATTCTCTCTTTCATTGTGTCGTTCGAGATGGTCTCACATTCTTCAATGCCCAGATATTTGTAAGTTTTACCTGGCTCAAGATCTTGAATCGCAGTGTGTCTATCAACTTCAATGTTCTGTGACGTTGTCATTTTGCCTCTTTTTAAGTTGACTTTTGCACACTTGTCAAGACCAAACTTCATGCAGATGTCATTGCTAAATTCATTGATGACAGACAGCATTTGGGAGAGAATCGCTTCATTCTTAGCAAACACTTTAAGATCATCCATGTAAAATAAATGTGATACAGGCCTTTCATCACCATGGAGCTTGTAACCAAAGTCAGTGTGCGACAGCTGTCTAGATAGTGGGATCAAACTAATGCAAAACAACAGAGGGGATAGTGAATCTCCTTGAAAAATTCCCCTGTTAATCTGAATACTTCTGGTTTCTACTACTCCCTTTCCGCTGTGGATTAGTAACCTGGTGCTCCACGACTTCATACTAGCCTTGCAAAACTCAACAAGTCTAGGATGAAATCGATAGATCTCCAGGGTCTTCAAAATCCAATCGTGTGGTACACTGTCAAAGGCTTTCTGGTAGTCAATCCAAGCCATGCTTAAATTACGTTTTCGTTTCTTTACATCATTCAAAATTATTTTATTCAGAAGCAAGATTTCCTTACAGCCATAGGAACCTTTATGACATCCTTTCTGTTCAACTGGCAACAGATGGTTCTTCTCTAGGTGCCTATACATTTTGTCAGCAATGGCTGCAGTTATAAGTTTGTACATTACTGGCAGGCACGTAATTGGCCTGTAGTTCTTCGCCAAAGAGCTGTCTCCTCCTTTGGGTAGCAAATACGTGATGCCGCGACGTGAGCCATTCGGGGAGTTCGTTAGGGTTTTCTAAAATGTTATTAACAGCCTTTGCAAGATGAGAATGTAGTGCTGTTAATTTCTTAATCCAATAAATCTGGATCTTATCAACCCCAGGGGATTTCCAGTTTCCCATATTCTTAATTGTTTGGCATAGGTCCTCTTTCGAGAATTCTTGAACATGTTCCACTGTTTCCACGAGTCCATTGGCAGCATCAACTTCAGATTGGAGCCACGATGCGTCTTGTTGTACGATCTGGTTTCCTCCCAGATTCCTGACCAAAATGTTTCGACGTCATCTTTTGAAGGGAGGGGCAGCATTGCCGTTCGGTTTTTGAGTCAGACTGCGATAGAATCTCTTCGCGTCTGTTTCAAACAACCGGTTCTGTACACGGAAATCGATTCTACGTTTGTACCGCCTTATTCGTTGAGCCCATGCTTGGATTTTTTCTTTTAGCTTTTCAGCTACCATTAGCCTTGTTGTATCATTGTCAATTAGGAATTTTTGTTCAACATGGAGTATTTTTTTGTTGAACTTTATACGTGTGGTTTGACTTAGAAGATGCCTCGGCTAGGAGTGATATTTCACGCCGTGTGTCGGCTATCCGTTTCATAATTCTTTTCGTCCATGGAGGTACGGAGCTTTTTACTCTGTCTGGCTGTCGGCCATCGGTGTTCTTGACTGGCCCCAAGATTATCTGAGATACTAGATATCCAGTTGCATACACGATGTGATTGATTTCAGTAATATCTAGATCTCTACTTGAGGCCTGTACAACCTCATTTAAGACAGAATTCGCTGTTCTATCACTCTCTTAGCTTTAGCATTTTCGTAAATTCTCCTCAACGGTGCACGAGATTCGAATGGAAGTAGACGAACTCGCTCTATCTCGCGTCGGAGGAGGTTCCGCATCATGTCCTTATCGTGTGACTCATGGCCAGATGAATTTTCACCACTGACGAATGTTTCATTTGGAAGAGATGAACCTTGAAGGGGATCATCGTTTTCAGGGATATTAGATGGTTCTAAATGTTCGTCATGTGGATGGTTTGATCGATGAACATACTCTGCGTTTCTCTGGATGTCTGCAAGTTGTTCTGATGTGAATTTACCACTGCTGAGTATGTATCGTCGTTGACTGGCAAGCTTCTTTGAGTCTAGGGTAGGTCTCATATCTGGGTTCCGCTCTCTCCATATCTTAAAAACTTCTATTTCTGAGCCCCCATTTTTCGCTTTTGCATAGTAAAAGCACCACATCACCTCCATTAATTCATCCCGGGTCCATCTCTGACGATGGCTTCGAGCTACTGCCGGCTCTGGGTCCCTGGGACTAACATCCGTGGGATAGCCAGATGTCGACAAGGTGACATTAGCTCGGTTTCTGAGCAGGTATGGGACATTGGTAGAACAAGGCACGTTAAGGTTCATTACATTGCTTGTTCTATTCATTTTGCTCATTGGTTTCAAGTGAAGATTCGCAGGTAGCAAGTTCGAGTTCACAGATCACATTTAACCTTTGGGTTGTTTCCTGCGATCCGTTACTGCGACCCACAGTGGCCTCGGGACATCCCCCCGCAGGGCCCAGCAAGGGGTCCCTCCGATCGCCAGTCGGCATTACTAAACCCTACGGGATTTTCACTGACTGCTGAAGGCAGCCTCCTTCGCTGGCTAATGCAAGGTTCGGGCCTCCACTCTAATCAGTGGCCTGGTGTGCCAACCCAGTTTCTCTCCTGTACCCTCCATGGGCCGATGACAGGAAGTCCAAAGGTTCATGACCCTTCCCCCTCTACTTACTTCCTACTCAGTATTATTATTATTATTATTATTATTATTATTATTATTATTATTATACAATTATATATAATATGTAATTCATAAAAGAATGTTTTGATATGCAAAAATGAGTATTCTCCCTAATCTAACATTATATAAAAAATAATAATTCAAAAAGGTTTGTCATTTTTTTTTTCATGTGACTACTACACAATTCTGAAACAACCTAAAAATTGTGACATCCTACAATATTTCTTTAATAAAGACAAACAAGCTTATTACCCATCTTCATCAGGAGTATTTTGGCCTTCCTTCTGCTCTTGCTGAAAACCCTCAACAATATTAGCAATACTAATGGTTTCTTTTGTATTTATATTTTTGACTGTGTATGAACTATGTTTACAATATGCAGGATCTTAACGTATAATCATAGTGGTGTAAAATGTATAAATTGAAAACACATTTGATGAAAATCAACATCAGTGTGACAGGACTTAACTATGAAAAATAAATTTAAAAATGCCATTAAAGCTTTCTTTTGAAAATGGAAAAAAGGGAAACTACTGTAAATGGGTGTAAACTTGAAAGAAAAAGGTTTTACGTTAAAGTGTTAATTAAGAAAAGAAAATGTCATGAAGAAAATAAGCCAATGTAACTTAGGTTATGGTGAAGGATTGCCAAGGGTTGATAGTGGCTGTGCCTTCATGAAAGACATGGAAAGAGATGGGGTTCTTGTGTATTAGATATTGTGATTACAATTTGTATGGATTAATTGTTAGGTAGCAAGTAGACTTTGGATTTTCTGTTCTAAAATCTTTTGTTTAGTTGCCTAAAATAGGCTCTTCAAAAACAAAATGGATGTTACTCTTTCTTAAATAAGCCGGATAAATTCAGATGACTTTTCTGAATAAATTTTATTTTATTTTCAAGTCTCGTGTTACAGATATATTAATATGTAATATTTTAAGAAATTTATGTGTAAATGGTAAAACAATTGCAAATAGAATTTTTTAAATGAATAACACTTGCATCTAAACCCTCTGAAGCAAAATAATTTTTTGAAATTTGCTTCACAATTTAGAACCAAAACCTCTTCAAAACTAGGAGGGTGGAATGCAGCTTCCCCCCTAATAATTAGGATGTTTTCCTCCTTTCCTTGTGTCATTGGAAATTGTGTTTTGGGCAGAAAACACTATTTCTTCTTCTAAACTTGGTTGGTGCTAACTTGAATGTTAGAGATAATTGGCAGAGAAATAATTGTTATTCTGAGGTTCACCTGAGAGAAGCCACGATGATCCTGTAAGATGTAAATTGATCATATGATTATCAAATTTTGTGGCATCCAAGATGGAGGTTAACATATATGCCCAATTAGTTTTTCTACAAAGTAATCTAGTCGAGTATGCTCCATTGTAATTGTAAACCCTTGCTAGCTATCAGACGTGCTGACACTGCCTGCTATGATGTTTTGAGAGCAGAATTCTATCTCCTTCAGATGACTTGACTTGGAAATAAGCTTGCAAATTGTCAATATAATTTTGAAAAATCCCCATTGAGAAATTACAGACAAATAGGTAGATTTAGGCTTTATTGATTAAATAGGCATTTTAGATGCTCCTTGTATTTAACTGACTAGGTCTATTTATTCCTGAAACATCATAGAGCTGTGGAAAGTGTGTGTAATTATTTTGTAAGCAAGTCTGTATATCAAAAGAGTAAAATAAGTGTGTAACTAAAAATCCAATGTCTAGTAATAAGTAATTTCTTGAATTTTCCGAAGTTGAATTTCAGAAAAAATTCATCCCAATTTCAAAGTGGAAAATAAAAGAAAACAATTGTTTAATGAAATATCTTCATTATTGTTTTCTCAAATAGTGTATCTGCTTATTTTACTGATATGTTGTGTAATCGTGTTCTTATTTTCATCATATATTTCTTAATAGGCAAAAGGATGGAGAAGACTTAAAAGATTATCCAGTAACTGTAGAACCCTTCAAAGATGGCAAAGAAACGAGCATACTGAAGATTCTGAAACCTACGGATTCAGATGCTGGTCTTTATTCATGTTTAGCTAAAAACAATGCAAACTGTAGCTGATGGTGGTTTGAAGGATTCAGTTGAAGTAGTATGTAAGTAGAAGCTCCCTCAGTATACATTTTTAACTTCAAATACCCGAGATAAATTCACATTCTGCTTATATGAACTCTGAAATGCAGCTATAAATAATGCACTTGCTTTAAATTTTTTGTTGAATGGTTGCTATCATTACCATTTTTTGTATTTTATTATGATTTGGTTTCTAATTTGCATATCCAATTCCATAATTTATTATTATAATACATATTTTTCCCTTGCTGATCCAAAAAAGTTTTCTTGATGAGAATAGGTGTCAATAAGGTGTGTTAATTTCAGCCCTGCCTACGGGAGTCTGGAGCAAGACATAATTGTTGTGGAGGGGAGAAGCTTACTCTGGACTGCCAGCCAACTGGTGTTCCTGCACCAAAAGTCACCTGGTATTTTATGAAAGGTTTGTTTTGACTGAAATTATTGATTAATTAGTAAGGTAAAATTCAGCTGAAGTTTAATCACAGAATCTGTGTAGCTGGCATACTTTATTGCTTACAATCTGTTGCTACCGTAGCTATTAAAAGTTTTCACAAGTCGTCAAACATTGTAAGTTTACCAAACATACAGCAGTTAAGTTACAATACAGCAATGGCAATGAATTAGGCAGTGGCGTGCATTCCATGGAATGAAGGCACTTCCTTTCTATATTTAAAATATTCGTTGCTTATGGCCAGAGCAAACCTGTTTACTTAACTCAGATTTTGAGCTAAGTACTAGTGGTTGAACCGTAACAATCGATGTTTTCAAAACAGTGTGTAGATTCGTCTTGTGACATCAGGAAAGCTTAGTTCTTGGAAGGTGCAGGCGTTAGACTGCACTTCATGCCTCGTGAAAAGTTGGGTCGGTCTGTGAGTGTGCCAGAATGTGTATTTGAATCTGTTCCGTTGTGATTGACTGGTAGCTATTTTGAGTTTGAAAAAATGTATTATTTTGGCTTTTTGAGAGTGTTTGAAGTATGTACTAACTACATTATAATGCAATGAAAGTATTAAGCAACTAATAATACCGAGAACGTTTATATTAAGTTAAAGGAAGTATTCTAAACAAACTAATTCTTTGCGAACCGTTCTGCAGTTCTCCCTTGCAGGAAGGGAATGCATTGGCGAACTCATTCCACGCAGTAGTTATGGCATCTAGCAAGGAAAGTGGGGTCAACCCGCGTTGACAAGCAGAGCCGATCGGCATGGTGCAATGCCATGGATCCCTTGCAATAATCTTGTTGCCTGTGATACGTTCGAAGTAAGCATGATTAACTCTCACAAGAATAAAATATTACTGATATTTCGAGGAATCACTACACATAAGAATTGCAGATGGAAGTTTGGATTGTATTAGCACTTGGTCTGTTATCTGATGAATTCTACCAGGATTGTTGCGAGAATTGATACCAAAAATAATACAATATTTGCATTCAGAGCAAAATCAAGAAACACAAGATGCAAGAAAGAGAATTAATAAGACGTGCAATTTGTCCGAGGAATTTTAAATTGCAAAGCATCCAGAGAGTGTGAAAAGTGTAAGAAAACAGTAGAACAGACATCACATCCATTGTTTGTATAGATCATGAAAAACATTATTACTGAATTCTATAGATACATTTTCAAATTAACATTGACCATATATTAAAGTTTACGCACTTTTTTTTTCATTTTATAAAAGAAAAAATGTACTTTAAAGCATTGATAGATTTTATAAATTTGTTGTTAATAATTTTAAATACTAAGTACTCGATAAATAAGATTAAGTTGTAAGTCACATAAATACTAAATCATATTTGTTTATAATGTTAGAAGGCATTTAGACAAAGCAATTTTCCCTGGGGTCTGTTTACTCCCGAGCGACCTGGTACGTTCGTATGCAAGATGCCCGGGTTAATATTCACATTGTGTGAAAATTGATATAATCTTTAACTGATTTACGTTTTTTATGCCTTGGACTTCAAAAGTGCTTCCCCTACTAAAATTATCACTGCACACCACTGGAATTAGGCGAGATAAGTGGAAATTTGTTAAAGAAGAAAAGAGATTTAGAGCACTACTATTGCATACCCAAGATTGTAGTTCCAAATCATTATAATTATTTCGTTTCCAATATAAATATTATGGATATACACAGTGTTTTGTGTAATTCTCAAAGGTCGAAGTCAGTGATTTTGGAAATTATGTTGGGCAGATGTTTTATGTAATTGTGTAGGCTGAAGGCTGGAGCCTCATTGTCAAATTGGGTACATATAGTGGAGCATCACTGCGAGTTAAAAGTAATTTATGTTATTAAAGTATGATATGTAAACAAACTTTCAGGTCATGGGTATTCTTGTACATGCTTATAAAAATGCATTGTTTTGATAGGTTAGTTGTAGCTTGACAACTAAGAAAAAGAGTATCATAGTGTCGCTTACCTCAGGAAGCATTCTCCACTACTCCTGATGGGGAGCTCATTTAAATCCAAGGACTGCCTGCAACTATGACCAATTTGCTCTTGCAACTTCGTTCTCCTGCTTTGTCCTCACGCCAATATCATGATGGCGACGCTGCTGTCATTCTCGCTTAGACAAGTCATTGTTTGTCGACCTTGCTCAAACTCTCAATGGTCACCCTGATACACTCGTGAATGTTAAATCAAAGCCACATCAATAGAAATGTAAAAACTCGAAAATGCCATAAAGCAACAAATCGGAGATCTACACCTATGCCCTGCAGAAAGTGCTCACAAACAGACTCCTTTCCTAGTGAGAAAAATTCCAAAGCAAGAGCCCTTTGTGACATATATTATGAGAAGGAAGGGAATGTCATTTCTCACAGCTAAAAGCCGTTCGACTTGGGAGGATAAACAACGATATGAGCCTTCAACACTCAAGGGTTTGGGATGGTCATCAAGGCCAAGGTCTTACCCTGCCCACCCAAGACGAGGGTGACAGTGGCTCCTCAGATGGGGAAGTTGGTTCTCTAGGAAACCACCTCCTTTGTCACTTTTCATGCAAACGCAGTTCAGGTTATTTCTAAGTTGTCGAGCTGTAAATCAATCCACACATCGTTATTAAAATCGAGGTTGGTACTGGACATTGGACAACTAAAAATTTTGTTCATTCCCAGTAAGTAAACTCAGTGTAGTATAACAGTTGTGAAGCTCTAATGGGAGGAGAATTCGTCTGTTTGACACTAGCGCTCCTGGTGGCCAGCAAGAGGCATCTGTCTTAAAGGCTGTAAGTACTACCTAGTAATTCATAATTTTTAATGCTGAAAGTTTTAAAACACTTGAAACAGTGCAACGGCATGTGCATAACATCTGTACATTTGTGGTGTATACATAAAAAAAAGCTCATTCCAAGTTTATCATAAAATAGAAATTTATTAATGTCAAAGGGAGATGATAAAATCTACATTTACTGCGCAGAAGCAAAATAAGGGACCATTCAGCATTTGCTCTATGAATCAAGGAAAACTGTGCGAAAAACCTTATTGAGATGGGGGTCCAACACCTAGAAGTTACAGTAATATTTAAAAAGTAATTACAATTTTAATATGACAATAAATTGATAAAATGATAAAATGGTATAAATCAAGGTTTATGTGATATTTATTAGCTGATATATAATTTTTCTTAACATTCAAAATGATTGAAGCGCTTAAAATACAAAAAATCTATACGAAACCATGTAGAAGAACAACAAGAAAACGTTGGAATCAGCATATTGCAAATGTGCTTTAAAATAACATTCATGAACAATTTTGTTAATGCTTTCCTTTCTGTCTCTTTAGGAAACCTAAAGAAGGATATATTTGGCAAATTCTTTTGATTGTTGCTACAATTTATAGCTTAAATAGATAGGAAATGCTGTGCATCAATGTATGCAGGACGCAAATGTGATCAGTCATAATTCAACAATGGCAAGTGAGCTAAGAGCGGATAATAATAATAATATTCAATCAATTCAACTCACTTCATCAAAATGTATCACTATCACATAGCGTCAAGTAAACCATGTGTAAACAGCATGCAAATATACATGCCGCACCTAAACGAACCAGTGCTGCCTCTTGCTCGCCACTGGGAGCGCTGAGGTTGCACGGATGAAAAACATCATAGGGAGCTTAGCAACTGTTGTACTAAACTGTGGTAAACTACGTACCCATCCATCATTAAAACAATGTCTAATTTAATAAATCATGATGTCAAAGAGTGAATTCAGTTTTCATTCGAATTTGGCCCTTTCAAATCATGACATATATGTCATATATTGTACAAATGTTGAATCTACTTTACATTGCAGGTTCTCCTATTACAGGGTAATTTGCAAAGGAAATTGTTCTTCATCCTATATTGAAGTAATTTTTGACTTTTTCTTTGAAAATGAATTTGGAGTTTGAGAAGATATCGAGATAACAATTAGCATTCAACTTTTGGGAATTGTGCTCAGATTTCCATTTTATACAGATATGAGTTGATGTGCTTGGTGATTGATCCAAAATTGCAGGGGGATGAAAAATAACAGTGGATTGAGCCTATTAAACTCTCAGCATTCAGATGCAATCATCGTATACAGTATTTTCCCGTGTATAAGAGGACTATCCCAATTTTAAGGGACCTCCTGATACTTTTTCTGATTTTTAACTCTTTCTATTTAGTCAAAATAAATTCACAAATTGGGTAGATTCGTAGGCTTCCGCGGCCGGAGTCATTATGTTCTTGGCTGTCCGGGATGAGCCGCGTCTCAGTCGGTTTTACTGACGTTTCGGCCATCTTGCTAGAGCAGTATAGCTCTGAAGAAGGCCACAGCAAGATGGCCAAAACGTCAGTAAAACCGACTGAGACGCGGCTCATCCCAGACAGCCAAGAACATAAAATTCACAAATTGTCATAGTGACCAGAAAACTGTCTCAATAAGTTTAATTATTTTGCCTGAATTATCAGCATTTTCCTATTCCTTTTAAAAATGATGATCATTATTTCTGTCATTGTCATTTTTATCTTCAAATATTTAATTGCTTTTTTCTTGCTTTTGCTCTCCTGTAATAAATTGTTCTTTGACTTTTTAGGCTCCCCTGAAAGTTTTGAGCATTTAGTTTGTACTCTTCATTTCTCATATGACACATCTCAAAACATTAAGTTCTGTATGACCAATATCTGTTTTTTCCTATCACACTTGTGTTCATTCCTCTTGTTCTTTAACCCTTTGCGGTCCTTTCACTTGTCCGTCTTGTTCGCCTGGCGGTCTGATGTCCTGTGTCACGGGACTTTCCTTTTTCCTGGTTCTGGTCCTTTGTCCCGTGGGGCGGGACCTATACTAAACACTCTCTTATTTCACTCGGGTAAATGGCACTGGTTTCCTGTACAACTAATTATCTTCAGAAGAGATTAGGCAGTATTTTCCTTCATTGTAGCCAGACTTTGCCCATTTTATGTTGTTTAAAATCAGTTTGCTTACGAGGTTGCAGTTGAACTTATGGTGACATCAAGAAGTAAGTGTTTGAGATTGTCGAAGCTTGAATTGTGTGAATCGGTAAACAATTCTGAGAGTTAAGTAGTTCTTCAGGAAAGTAAGACTTTGAAAACATTTTCTCGAGATATTCCGAGGAGTGTGAAGAAAATGATAGTAATGATAACTCTGACTTCTTTCATACAATGCAATATACTGGCGTAATTGGTAATGGGGTGAAGCAAACATTACGTTACAAAATTATGTATTATTGAATTAGGCAAATAAATTAAAATGTTTTGTTTGTAATAATACAAAAAATAATTTGAAACCAGAGTACAGATTCTTACGCCGTGGCATGCTGGACTGTTGCAACCAGCTACCTGGGGATTTAAAGGGTCTGCAACGAGGAAAACGCTGTGTCCCGCCACACGGGACAGAGTACCGCCAAGGGTTAACAACTATTAACTTAAAATTCACATTGCATTCATCATTATTGTTCGTTGATTGAGATGTGAACTGCGAACTTGCACATCTCTGTTCCTCTGATCTGTGCATGGCATGGGGGAAGGAGGAAAGTTTCTGAAATTTGGGAATTTTTGCTTAATTTTTTAAAAATTATTCAGCCTTTTATGTTGGATGTAAAATGCAAATGAAATGGAAAATTCATGGTTGTGCTTGAACATCAAACCAAGAATTCAGACGGCCTTGTTGATCATGTAACAAATTCTCTGCAACAATTTTTCTAAATTTTGATGTTGCTTTTCAGGTACTGAAATGCCATTTTTTTGAGATTCTTTCTTTATGAGCTTGTATGAATCGCCTAGCAATTCTGCAATGGATGCCAAAAATATGTCCATGAATATAATTTGTTATTGATACATACAGTTTGTAACTCCTGCAGTGTATGTCAACGTTTGAGTTCTTGACCTGGGAAGGGAAGGTTGCGACTGACTAGGCTTAATCTGTGAATTTAAGATGACCCTTTATTTGTAGAACATGGTATTTAGGAAAAGATCTCTTCTTATATTTGGGCAAAAATGATATTTTATTTTTGTGACATTTGGTCAAATTAAATTTGACCTCTTCAGAGAACTTTTGTGACATAAATATTATTATTTATATATTTTGGATATCAGTTTGGAAGAATGGGAAAACTTTTATGAACATGGTAGTACCTGATATAAAAACCTATTGGAAATGGTCAGTGTTGAATATGAACAGTTGTTTCTTTCAACTGATGACCTGTTCCCAATAAGCTTTCATCCGCATCAACTACAGACATGAGTCAAATTGACTCCGCCGTGTTAATTTTCTACAAATTGCGAGATTTCTCTGAATCTAATAAAACTATTTCATCCGTCTATCTTATCTTCAATGTCTCAACACTGATTGTTGTAATTTTGCAGCAAATTATTTTGACTCAGTGTCTGTGTTTATGCTATGCGTTTTGTAAGTTCTCGTATTCCTGTTATTGAATATTTTGAAGTTACAAAAGCACTTAACTGATAAATTCATTAAATAATTATGTATGGAACTCCAAAGCCATAATCTAAAAAAGTGTGTTCCTTTATTAGTGATTTCATACACACTGCACAGGTAAATGCGTAAATGCTCTTTATTTTGTATACGAAAGAGCCCCAGAACTAGAACAGATTCGATTTTTATACAAGTTTGGCCAAAACCCTTGTAAGGGAATATATGTAAAGACGAATACTGAATATTCAACTGTGACAAGAAGTGAGAGAAAGCATTTGCAACATGTAAGGTGATAAGAAAATAGAATGTAATGACAGCAAGGAGGAAGAAATTTTAACATGATGCAAATACTGTTTCAATTGTTTTAGAAACCTCAGGAAAAAGTCTCACTTATACCTCTGTTGTAAAGAGAAACAAATGTCCTAAGTGTTCTTCTCTTGTTTAATATAAATACATTATAATACATTATATTATTATTAAATATAAATTGTGAGTAATATGAAAGTAAAGTTTGTATTGCATTTGTGTTTGGAAATTCCACAATTATTTTCAAATAATTAAACTTTCTAATGAAATGCTGTCAGCAGACAAATCAATATATTGATATTATAGAATTACAAATGAAATTTTGAATCCTAAGATAATAAAAATTAAAATATTTTGAGAGGAGACAGTTTGACTCCATGTGTGTTTTTGCGTTCCCGAATTTCATGGCTGTAGTTAAGGGTTAACTTTAAATACTGCCTTGTCCATGCTAGTTTTCCAGTTCTTCCAAAATGATGATCAAAAATGTAAACGCTCTAAATTATTTACACAAATCCCCTTAAGAAGGAAATGACTATTACATCTGTGTGCTGAAAGTTTAATTGATCCACATGCCTTTATCATCCCTCCTATACTTTCTCCAGACATTGGTGCCACAGTTGATGGATTTGATGTGTACATGTGTGTATGAGTGCATGTGTGGTGCAGGTCCATGTGGATGCGCATGTGTGGGTGAATGCATGTTGGCCAGAATATTACGCCTATGGTCTAACCTATATTTCAAGAATAAACAACTTCAGTAGTAAAAATTAATAGATGACTGATGATTGCATAAATTGTCTGTTTGTGATATGTACCACTTTGATTCTGGTAAAATTAAAGTATTTTTTTTTTATTCTTTCAGATAGCAATAACTCGTTGAACACCAGTAATGAACGTTACAAGTTTTTACCTCACAACAACATTACGAATGCTGTCTTGGAAATTAGGGACGTGCAGATGAGTGACCGTGGTGAATACAGATGTGTTTTGAGTAACACAGCAACCATGTTTGTTACACCAGATATTACTGTAAAAACAAATGTTCGTGTAAAAGGTGAGTGCCTCAAGTCAGTTGATCAAAGTTCATTATATTCTGAACGACCACGAGATAGTAATTGCAGTGTATATCTAATTTTAAGTTTGGTTAGGTGTAAAGTTTGACCAAAGAAAGTAAATGTCGAAATTAAAAAAGAAAAATTGTGTAATCTATGTTTACTGAGCTTTGTAGCTGGACACATGATAAAGTGAATTAATTTAATAAATTTAATGTAAATAATCATAGAATTTTAATGAGGTTCAGAACGCACTGGTGTGTTTTGGATATTTCTCTTTCTTATGCTGACCTTATAAAATTGGAAATATGTTATTTGCAGTGACATGAAAGGAGCAAGGAGAATAAGAGTTTGATAATCTCGCCCTAGGCATATCTACTAATCGATGTTCTTGATAAAGTGTTCATCTGATATAGCGAGGGTTGAATTTCATTTGTACAGCATAGCACGCGTTAACACAGTATTGACACTTCACAGCAGAGCGCCATTTTCTTTTCCAACAGAAGCATGGCTTGTTCCTATAGTGATCTATGACAAACCTTCTCTGCTCCTTAGTAGGGTCTACAAGCATTAGATGAGGGTGCAGCAATGGATGTCCTTTATCTAGGGTCAATCTTTTCACCGTGTCTTTAAATTATTTGTAAAAAATACATGAAAAACTATTCAATATATGCCTTTCTATGCTAAATAAGTGTGTGAAGTTGAAATTAATGTAAGGTATACCGCAACTCATCTGTTGAAGAAAAATCTGACAATTGAAAAATTAAAATGGACCTACCTCAAAATGGTGATGTGTCTATTGAAATAACTTCAAGACTGGTATACAAACTCGCCAAAGAGCCTTTCTATACTGCGGACCTACCTCAAAATGGTGATGTGTCTATTGAATAACTTCAAGACTGGTATACAAACTCGCCAAAGAGCCTTTCTTACTGCGGCTGCTCTTGTTCTCCACTACTGCTTACAAAGAAGCGATTCAAGAAATTGGCAGGAAAAAGAAATTAATATCGAAAGAATTCTACTCAGACACAGTGACATCAGACACGGTGACATCAGACTGGAAACAAGCCAAGTATAAACTCTGACATCTGATGACATGATTTGCTGTACACAGTTTTCATCACAGACAGCAGTAACAGAAAATATCACAAGCCAGATTTTGTGTAAATGAAAAATGTGCAACAAATGCTGTGACTGTTATCGCATGATGATGTGTGAAAAACGAAACCTGTCAGTGACTTGTTTCGCGCTAGGGAGTAATAGATACATGTCTCGAGCCTAAACACCTGTTTGAAATCGCTCCCTGCAGGAGCGTAAGAAAACAAACAAAATGCGCTTGTGACCAGATGGCAAGGATCAGTGATATCTGAATAAATAATAATGAATAAACATGCAGAAGTATTGCAAGTAACAAAACAGTGTGTAAATACAGAAGTGTAGATATACAAACAAATATTAATGTCCATTGGACAAACCTTATTGTACAAATCCAAATATACTGAAGATGGATGATCTAAAAGGTCTGGATATGTTGAATATATCATAAATAAATCCATGTTAGTTATGTGGGAGTATTCCTGCTGTGATACACAATTTCGGTCTGGGTTGCTATGTTCTTGATTCATTACCAGCGTCAGCAGTTGACAATGTTGGACAATGATTTAGTAGTTGCAGTGTCACTTTTTATAAATCAGGATTGTGGCAAATCTTCCATGATTGTTGCCATTCAAGTCATTTTAGTTGCATTTTATTTAGAGTATTTGGAAGGAATACAAAGTCCCACCAACAACTACAGTGTAACCTGCTCAAATGGTCACCTCCAGCAATGACCATTTTTTGTGAAACCGATTAATTATCCTTAAGAAACTTGAAAATATTCCCTCTTTTCAGTGGCCACCTAGCTACACAGTAAGCGGCCAGGCATAGATAGACCTTAATTAAGGTGCTCGTCTACATCAAAACGACGTTTTTCAATGAAAAATTGGAATTTTTAATTTTAAAGGTTTCTTTTGCATAGAGATGAGCACTGTTCAGTGCTTAAGCAATTTGTTTCAATGTTTGTTAGTTTTTGATTTATTGGTACTTTTCTGAATGCACGCACTATACTGTGTCCCATGGCCGTTTGCAATTCAGGTGGCCATGTGCACTAAAAAAGGAAAAAAAATTGGATCACTTTGTGAGAAATTTTGAAAATGCTAGTGCAAACTAATGTAGAGTCGTTATGTTGTCACATAAAAAGTAGAATATCCGTTGTGGACTAATTCTTTCTTGTAGTAGGGATTTAGTGTTCACACACAGTTTTAGAGCTAATGAATCTTAATATGGCCTTTCCCTAAAATTATGTTACTTTTTCTCTTGTTAGACCCATCATGAAACATCATAGCATATTCTCATATAGCATGTTAAACGACCTTGTTGCCAGTGATGTTCAAAAGTTCTCATTCAAATCCCTGTACTGATCCCTTATCAATCTTCCGATTTAGGATCAGGCACTAAACTGTAATCCAAATCTCTTAAAAAGGAATCATCAAAGATAACATTTCATGAGTTAAGTTTCAAATTATACACTGTTTTTTTTGGGGGGGGGGAAGCGTAATTAAAATGTTTTGATTTTGTTAATACCTAATCCTACGAGTCAGCATGTTTAAATTCAGATAAAAGAAAACAAAAAAAATTAAAATAATGTATAGACAAAGGTGTAATACATTATTTCTTTTTGATAAATATGCCGGAAATTTATTGTCGAATGAAGGTGTTATTTTGTTAGTGCCTTGAAATAATTTCAGAATTTTGTTGTCCTGTAGACAAGTTGGCTGCCCTGTGGCCTTTCCTGGGCATCTGTGCTGAGGTGATCGTGTTGTGTGCTATCATCTTCATTTATGAGAAGAAGCGCAACAAGGCTGAATTGGATGAGAGTGACACTGACAACAGTCCTGAACAGTAAGCTATTGCTAATTCGTGCATCAATATTACTTTCTTTTAAAATATGTGAATAAAGGTTGCATTCATTTAAAAATCATACAAGAAATCCCCATAAATTAAGCTACTTAGGATTCACTTGCTGAGAAATTTCTTCAGTTTAATCTTGTGGTAAGCAAGTTGTGTAGCACATAGCTGGTCAATTAGAATTTATAAGTTTCACATATTTATTTATTTATTTATTTATTTATCACGTTCTAATTAGAGGCAATTGCTGTATTGAGAAAGATTTTACATTTTATTTAGAATGAGTCTCACTACGTTATGTGATTAGTAGTTATTTCAGCACCTATTGCTAATTTCTTAGTAAGTGTGCACATTCACCATTATGGAGCATGGTATTAGATTCTTGCTCTATATGTACTGAGAAGAAGAAAAGAGAATTTGCTTTCAATTAATGTGTGGTTACCTTCTGGATATCTTTGAGAATAAGTTGCATTGTTTCTTAGTTTGAAAGTGAATGTCAGATCATTTAAGTGCTGATACAATTCAAGTGAATGTATGTTGAATAAGTTTCCAAGCTAGAAATTTAAGATTTATGCTGATTTATTTCCAATTTATTGTTTTAGGATATACAAGTTGCAGATCATTGTGGTAAAATTATGGCTTATAGTAAAATTTGCCTCTTCAAAAGCAAAATAAAGACCCTTTGGGGAACACTAAATTTTCATAATATTATAGGAGGCTAGTATGACAATCGCATAACTTCACATTTATCAATCTTAAAATCTAGCAGATTACTACTACTGCTCCAGTTTTATAAGTCTTACAGTTGACTGTTCAAATACTTCACCTTCTTCTGTAGTTTTGTTTGTCCCATGGAGTATTTCTGGATAATTATAAATATTTTTTGATTTATAAAATTTGTATTGTACATTTTAAATTTTTTATATCCTCAGGTGACATAAATATTATAAGAAAAGACATTAGCAAGTTTTGGAAATTCTGAAAGTTAGATGTTGAATGAGCTGAGATCGTTTTGCATTGTGTGCTCTGGCCAGGATATGTCCTTGACACGTGAGAGTTAGAATCTTCTTCTAAAACCATGTTGAGATGCCCAATGCCCATGATAAAGTTTTGGCCCATGAAAGTGTGAAGTGCTGTAGAAGTATAATTTAGCAACTTAATTTGCAATAAAAGCTTCTAACAGATACTACCAGATAGCTCCAACAATGCCTTCACAAACATGGGGTCGACAACTATGAGCATGCACACCTACAATAAAATTAATTTAGGATTAAATTAATGGGTTGTAATTAAAGCTATGGGTTAAATTAATTTAGATGTAATTGGACAATTTTTTTTCATTAAATTGAATTCAGTGATATATCTGCATAGGAAAATGCATTCCTCTCCATTTGTGCAGTAGCATTACCTATTCCGAAATAGTGAACAAGGCTACCATTGTCAATATTCTGGCCTCACGATTATGAAACTACACATTGAAGTGGTCTTAATTGCACTACACAGCTTGAAATCAGAGTTTCGCAGCACTTTTTTCACCGCACCCGGATGAGTTTGTATGATGAGTTTTTCAGTGAAGCATGAAACCTAACTACAGCCCTACACTTTACATTTGATGTATTGATCCTTTATAATGAGAAATTTCTGGGGATCTGCACATGTCACTTTGAACTCAGGCCAAATTGTAAGATATGTTAAAACCTAATACACCTAGATGGTTTAGTGGGGAGTTGCTAAAGAAGCACAGTTGTTGGTCATTTTTGGAAAGCTAAAAGGAGCAGATTCTTTTGGGAGATACATCCCTCTTGATGGACGAGGCAATTGATTTCATTGGATATACAGTAAAACCCTTTTATACATTTTGCACTTATGTGTTTGTCTCTTTATGCATTCTAGGTTATAAGTTCCAGTTAAATTACTACACTTTCCATGATAAATTATTTCAGATATGTGTTTTACATTTATTCATTTTTCACACTTACATGTCCGTAATAAAAGTCCTGACTGTATACCGACATAAATTATGGGTAAGCAAGAACAATTACGTTATCTTAGAGGAGTTAAAATGCTTTGTTTGGTGTTCAGGTTGTTTAGTTTTGTTTGTACGCAAGGCATGTCACCATTCCATTGGAACCTGATAGGAACTGTGTAAACTGAACAAAACCACAAGGTGCAAGGATTATGACACAACCGCCCACCAGTGTCCCTACAGCTTTGCGCGATGTTTGTGTGTCACCCAGTATGGCTTGTTGGCTATGCACAATAAACATCTGGCTTATTTGTACAAAATGAATGGGATTCAACTAATATGGGCAATTTTCGGGGCAGTTGACACATTTTTAGGGGGAAATTTATACTGTAGATACAGAGAGAAGCAAATGGTCCAAGGGCTCTTTTCAAAAGTGAGAAATTTCTTTCCTGAAAATGTTACGTATTAAGAATATTACATGCAAATTATTTTCTAACACAACAGTATTATTAAAACATTGCATCTAGATTTTCCTCATTTTCAGTTGTGTTTTTCTCTCTTATACATTTATTCCCTTAAGTTCCATGAAAAGCATGTAAATGAAGTTTCATTGTAATTTCATCCTTATAAAATTTTTGTAAAATTTAAATGATCCTTTTTGATTGCACTTAGTTTTTAAGAGGAACTTACTTATTAATTTCTTAACCTTCGTTGGAAAATCTGGATATTTGAGTAAAGTGTAATAATGCACTCTGAGCTTGAATAGAAAATTATTGTAGATTATGTACAAATGTGTTCAAGAATTAATTTTAAGAGATTTAAAAAATTTCTGATGTCACAAAGTATTCAGTTCTTTTTTTCTTTCTTTCGTTTTCCTTTCTCTTTTCTGTTCTTTTTCCTTTTTTTTTTCTTTTCTCTTTTTCTTTTCTCTCTCTCTCTTTTTTCTTCTTTTTTTTCTAAAGAGCTTCATTGGTTTTTAAATGAAAGAGATTTGTGGAATGAAAATTCCTTAGTTTCATTTTTGTTGCAGGAAAAACACTCCTGATCATGGGAAGGATTCTGTTCGCCAGAGGAAGTGAAGCATATATGACACAGGATTGCTTTGTTTTCTTGAGAAATAAAGTAATTAGCTAAGTGGATGATGCCTTCTATATTTCCAGAGAGTAGATAATTACATATAATGTTAAGTTGTATAAGGTGTATGCTGCCAACAGAAATGGTACTTGTACTTAGTCAAAAGAACTTGTTGTATACAGTTGAAGGACAGTGGTCTCGAGTTATTTTGAGTGTTCCAACTTGTTAACGAGGTACCAAACCTTGGAACAGGGTTTCCCCCATTTGCAAGTTTGTTAACAACAGTTTGAGGTTTTAATAACTTACTGTGAACATTTATATAAATATTGCACAGCAAGTTGTTTGGATCGTCTGTTGGTGAAAATTCTTTGTAGGTTTTGTTGCTTGTAGATCAGTTGTAATTGATAGAGCTTGTGTGCACAATGTGGACAGACCCCTTGGCAATGTTTCATCGTTAAGTGGCAAGTGGGTTGAAATACTTGTTTGTATTTATTTTTTCTAAATTTTTTGGAACCAGTAGGTTTATTGTTGATCTTTTAATGTAAGTCATGGACCAGTATTTCCCATATGTTGTGTGAATGAAAGTTTGGAGAATGTGGCAACATCTTCCTCATAGCTTGTAAATCTGAGTCATTTCAGTGTCATCATTCATGTTAAGAAATGAGAGTGGGAGGTAATGATATTATTGATACTGGTGTTATTCCACATGTTTAATATTAGTTATTTTATGTTGCTTTTACCTTACTCTTCTATTAAATGTTCCAATCTTGCCTTGTCATTATAATTGAATGATTGTTGAAAGCAAAATAAGGATGGATGGTTTGTGTAAGAAAAGTGTAGATGTTCGAAGAGATGAGGTGTAGATGCACAAGTGTGGTTAATAGTTCAGAGAGCATTTATTCAGTCTATGCAGGAGCACTTACAAGAAATTGATGGAAGAGTTTCATTCTTCTGTACATTGAACCTCTGTTGGCAAAATGAAAGCACAAAAATCATTATTCTCCATTTAGTGCAGCACATGACTTCATATTTGCAATAAGATGTTAAATGGAAATAAAACAAAAATAAATTTAAAATTTTGAAATGGAGTGTTTGTTTGGAGATGTCATTAGTCAAGTTCTGAAGAAATATCAAAAGAATATTCTTTCAGAGTGAGTGGTTTTGGCACATTTTCTTGTAATTGTACACTGAAATTTGTGACTAATTGTACAGTCTTTCATTGTAATTTATCATCATTCATTTTTTTTCATTTCAATTATAATTGGTATTCAATACTTGTCAATCTCTTCAATATGTGTTTGAGTGTTGTGCTTTTAGTATTTTACTGAGGAGAGTTTAATTTTAAAACCTACCTCAGTAAATGGAATTTGTGAAGAGAATAGTGCACCAGCATAGATTACACTATCTGGTGTAATGGAAGAGTTAAATTCTTATAACTTAATGTTTATACCGATTTAAAAACTTAACTACATGTGGGATAAATGGACAGTGCATATTGTCAAGTTCTCCATTTTTAAAAATATCGCTTCTCTGTGGACAACATCATAATGTGCTTTAATTGTTTCTGCCTTTAAAGAGGTTGATTTTCTGAAACCTGAGCACGTGCAATGTAAGCAAAGGAGTCAGTATAAAAAGTTCTCTTGGCTCCATTTTGTTTGTGTCACTTGTTTCTTCTGTGGTCAGAAAACGTCATTACAATTGGGTTAATCATAGCATAGAAGAATACTAAAGATATCAAAGGCAATGGTTGTAAATGTTGAAATGTCAGGTACATTTTTTAAATGAATTTTTGCATTCACTAATGAGATCAGTTTTGGATTCCAGGGGCTACATAATACTGTAACATTTCTTTTTTCTCCCAGATTTATTTTATTGAAGTAGTAAATATTGTTCTCTGGTGGTGAGTTTATTTATATATTTCACAACAAAGCTGATAAAAAAGCAAAGGTCTCTGACTAAAGCAAACTGTCTATAATAGGATTGATTACTTGTTGCATTGAAATAAGTCGTAATTTCCTTATTCTGTTATTATCTGCATTAGCTGTAATAACGGTGATAAGATTATGTTAATTTTCGTTATAATGCCTAAAGTTGAATATTGTTACAGTATTGTAGATCATGCTACATGAAATGATACCGTAGTTTAACATAATTTCTAGTTTTTTGGGGAGTGAGGGTGAAATTGGCAAATGAAATGGGAATCTTTGGTACGAGGAATGTTCACACTTTCACATTCACATGATTTCTTGTTATTTCATGAGTATCTTTTACAAAGAAACAAGTGTATGGCTGTATATTTGGACAGCTTGTGAATTGTAAGAACGTAGCTCATTGCAATTTTTTAAAAGTAAAGCATACATTTTATTATAAAATAAAACTTCACAATTTCGAAGGACATAGTGTTTGTAAGAGATAGTTTGCATCAGTACTTTTGGTGATTGAAAGAGGTTGCACATTTTCGGAAAACTGAAGTTTTCAGTGGTATCTGTTGCTATTTAAAAAGGAGTGAGTGAAAAAGCTCCATTGTTTTGTTGATTTTTATGTGTAGATATTGATTCACTAACCAAATGGTCAGGAGGATATTGTACAGATAACGATAACTGTTGTTCATTGTGTATATGTAAAAAAAAATTTCAAAAATTTATCAAAGTATAAAGAGCAATAACTGCTCCTGGTGAAAATGATTCATGTATTGTAAACACTTGTAACGTATTGTAATATATAAAAATAAATTGGTCTTATGCTTGATCTGTTGATAATTTTCTGCATGATGGGGTAATGTTTTTGATGTTACTTCTCTCCTTTAATTTTAGTGGGAATGCTCACACCTTTTGTGAATAATGACCAGATTTGTTCAACTGTAACTAAGTATGCTAGTTGTTTCGTGTTTGTGGTATTCACTTAAAGGCAAACATAAATTTCTGTTCTCTCTCTCTTATATCTGTGTCTTATAAATCTTTTTAGTTATAAAAAGTTAGTTATAAATCTTATTAGTTATTATGTCTAAATTAGTTATAAAAATAAATAATACTTGACCTCCAAATTTCTCTTTTCAATCGTAATCATAAAGACCAGATTCATGTGTAACTGCATCTTTGTTTGCTAACTTAAATGGGATGAAACCTCGACAGAAATTTGAATCCTGAAATGGGCATTATATTAGTAGTAATTGTATTTTTCATGAAATTGCATGTTTTGGGGTTACTGCACGATATTACACTTTTTAGGTAATGCTGGCTGAAAATTGCACGTTTTGGGGTTTTACTGGTCGAATTTTTCAAGATTCATAATTTATTGCATAAAATGTAATTTGTATATTATCAACTTGTTTTAATTTATCTTTTTTAAATGTTTCATTTAAGAAAAAAGTTTAATGTCATAACCCAGCAATGCATTCGGATGGTCTGTGAAACCGCTTAATATGTATTAATTCCGCATTTTGGTGTCCTATCATCTGAGTGTCGATTCACTTCATGATGCCTGTCTAATTAATTGTCTAATTAAATTTTTTGAGTTGCTGCATGGATATTCAGTGTTACCACAAACTAGGTCTGCGGCCCTTGGTTGCGTCCACATAGCTAATGAGGTCTATCTTCCCAATCGTATCATATATCCATTGTGTCAGTCTGCTAAATTCACCAATACAAGACGGTGTGTGCGAGTCACGTTTGACCCCATGTTCAGTTGCGAAGCTTGGTGGCAAGCACACTGTGTTTCAAATTCATCTATATTCTTGGAACAGATTTTGCCCTGGGAAATAGACAGAATAAACACAGTTTTTGACTACTTTTAGCTGCACACGTGTGTCAGAGTGAGGCTCGGCACACAGACAAATGTATATGTAGAACAAAATTTTCCCTGTCTGAATCATATTAATTGATAAAAGATATAATAATTTCTCAGAAAATAATTTGGAAATATACATAATTGTAAATTATAATGAAAACAAGTAACATTATTTCTTCTGTAATTTAATTACTTTTGATTAATTATATTATTTGTATTTTTCAATTTTTTAATTTTTATGCTAATTTATTTTGTATGCAAATATTTAAAATGTGAAATATGGTTTGTTTAAACAATATGTACAAACTTAATTTTAATAACAGCACTAATATCATATTTCATTCACTCTAAATATCACATCAAAAATATAAAATAAGTTGATAAGTGCATTAACTGGAGTTTTTTGGCTACAAAAGGCCATTTTGCAAAGTTTTCATCTAATTGCATGTTTTTGCTCGTTTTGGTGTTTTTATTGCACGTTGTAGAGAGTTTTACTGCATGAAAATCCGGTCTTTAGTAATCAATTACAGGAGATCTTAAATTCTCAATACACAGGAGAAAATGTAATTATTCAAGTAGCAACATTACACTAGTACAGATCCAAGAAAATCTCACCAATTTGATAATTTTCATGAAAAAATAATTGATAAGTTATTGATGTATACAATCCATTTCACCTACCTAATCCAAATAATAAAACTGATGTGTGTTTAAAAATAGAAGCTATGTATAATTCAAGACCTACCAGGCACAGACAGTGAATTAAATAATGGACCAATGAAGCCATTGTTTTTATTACCTGAATAATGCAGACTTCTAAAATTAAAAGAAAAATAATAAAGAAAAAAAAAAAAAAGCACAAGATTGTTGCTTGATAAACATGAAACTTCTTTCCTACTTGCTTTTAAGCATTGATTTTATACTTTCCCGTATCAGTACGTATATAGGGAGTAATATATGTGGTGCATGGAAAGTTATGTAATGCTGCGGAAAATCAATTTCGAGATTTCAACGGAAATACGTTTTGGATTCCCCTGATACCTGAAAAGTCCCCCCCCTCCTCAAACGTCCGTCAGTGAACACGACTACCATTGGTAGGATTTTTTCCAAAATGGATATACTCCAGTCGATCTGGCTCGAACTTTCTTCAAATTTTGGGGGTACTTGACACGAAGCCCTCCAGACATTTTCAAAGTTTTCTCAAAAGAAGCTCCAAATTATTTCTTGAAATGTCTGGTAAGGATAAGGTAAAATGCACTTATATAAATGGCCTAGGTCCGATTTTCACGGTTAACTCTGAATTTGCGAAAATTGCAAAATTTTGAATTTTTTCGGCGTGAACTAGAATATAGAAGAAACAGGTTTTTCCTTCAAATAAAATTTCTTCTCCGTAGTGAGTTTTTTCACTAAGGTCATGTACATTTATTTTTTAATTTTAGTTTTCGCGCAATATTGCGTGCAATGTGTGCAGTTTTAAAAAATTACAAAAACAAGAAACGTCGCAGTTTTCGCGACTGGTCGTAGATGCATACGACATATTTGTCAGGATAACTATTTCCTCACAAGACAAATGTAATAAAATCGAAACATGTGGATTGTTATCGTCAATGACACCAATAGATCGAATTAATTATCTTCTTATTAAACGTGTTCCGTTCATGTTGCTGACGTTTCCCCACATGCGAAACTGGGGATTCCAAATTGTGAGTTCCATGCGAAGTCTGGCATTTGTGATGCCATGACTTTCATCTCAAATAATGGAGATGAAGCTATACGAGGCACGAAATTACTGGTGTCTGTTTCGGGGAGGAGAATTTGCTTGCTGGCAGAAGAGCCGTCCCTCTAATTTCCTCGTGAGGCCCCGCCCATGTCGGCATCAAGCGTGGAGGCAAGGTCGAATTAGGGTTAAAAGGCCGCGGGGATTCCGGTACTACAGAAATGTGGTTATTCCCTTTCATAACATAATAATAATAATAATAATAATAATAATAATAATAATAATAATAATACCAAAACCGGTGACGTCTCTTGGATTGTGTACGATATTGTACGACCAACAATTCAAACTGATCGCACGATAGCGGCAAACAAACCGGATATAGCTTTGCGATAAAAACGTCGTTACCAAGGAGGCAGAGAAACGTCTTAAATACAAAAGTTTGGAAATCGAGATCAGCCGAATGTGGGGCGTAAAAGCACAGGTCGTACCGATAGTTATCGGAGCTCTGGGATTTGTTCCGCAAAATTTGTGTAAGAACTTGTCTAAACTCCCGGGTAATTCAAAAGACTGGGAAGTGCAAGATATCCCTTTATTTGGAACAGCCCACATTTTGCGCCAACTATTGTAGAGGCACTGGCAGTCACTGGATCTGCTCCTAGGTAGCTGGTAGCAACCTGGAGTAGATTTTATATTCAGCCGACTCATAACATCTTTAGTCGTGATGTAGTGGAATAATAATATAATAATAATTAATAATTTTAACTTAAAATTACTTACATCAATAATTATAATTATTGATGTAAGTAATTTGAAGTTTTTCTACTTATCTTCCGAGGATCAGTCATATTTATCGCGGAGAGATTAACGTGACGTTATGGGGATCAGGTTTTTCGGCTGTATACAATACACAATTAGCTGTTGTTAAGGTAACAAAATATCTAGGTCTTTCAATTCAGTCAAACCTGAAATGGAATGTACATGTAACAGAATTAAACACTAAATTACGAGAGAACGAAGATACACTTGATAACACCTACTCAAGCCACTGAGACTGATACCATCCCTATAAAACGTGGTATTTTTAAGGTGATTCCCTATGCTCACTATGGTTTATTTTGTGCATGAACCCCTTGTCCAATATGCTAAACGCCACAGAATACGGATTTACGTTTAAAACAGGAATGGAAGTATTACATCGCATTAACCATCTGGCTTATATGGACGATGTAAAGCTGTATGCGTCAACTAAGACATAGCTCACATATCTCCTGAAAACTGTGGAAAGATTTCGAACGACATGAGGATGCAATTTGGACTGGACAAATGCCGAGCGGTGAGTTTGGTTAAAGGAAATCTGCAAAATACTGCATACGACCTTGAGACCTGTGGTAAAATGTGTGGTATGGAAGCTGAAGAAAATACCAATATCTGGAAGTTGAACAAACTAGGTGCATTGATCACACCAGAATAAAGAATGAACTAACCTCCGAATTTGTCCGATGAGTAAGAAGAATTTTAAAAACTGGACTTAATGGAGGGAACATTTCAAAAGCTGTTAATGTGCTTATGATGTGCCCATGTTAGGATATTCAGCGGGAATAGTGTCATGGAGCATCACATACATAGAGAATATTCAACGAACGTTAAGGGTACTACTATCAAAAACCCTTAAGCATCACCCTCGAGCCTCTGTTGAACGTGTGACCATCCCACGACGCCTTGGCGGTAGAGGCTTCACTGACATTAACACCAAGATCTGCAAGCAGGTTGAGAGCCTCAGAAAGTTCTTCCACGAGAAATCTAACCGCCTCCAAGCTATACGCAGCAGTTTGTGCAGTGGACGAATGGACACCGTTAAAATTATGTCAGTCAGATGTAAAACTTACAGCACTCAGTATCGAGCAAAAACTTGATGCGTGGATGGCAAAGCCTATTCACGGAAGGCATCCAAACGAGATCAGCCAAGCACATGTCGACACACAGTGTCGAACTACTGGTTGATCTCAGGACAGGTCTTCCCTGAAACTGAAGGATTTATGGTTGCCGTACAAGATCAAGAAATTCCAACAACACGCTATTACAGAAATATTTACTGAAAGACCCAAGTGTCAACGATGACCGCTGCCGATTCTGTTGTGGACAAATTGAATCAATATAGCACATTACATCAGGCTGCTCACATATAGCTGGATCAGAATACAGGTAAAGGGCGTGATGCAGTAGCAAAAGTAATCCACCAAGAATTGGCCCAGAAGTACCAATTATCATCCGAAGCACGAGTTCCGCACTATGTTTATAACCCGGAGAATGTGTTGGAAAATCATTGTTATCGGCTGTACTGGGACATAACGATTCTCACAGACAGACCTGTCATCTGCAATCGATCTAATATTGTTCTGTTCAATAGAGAAAGCAGGCAAGACGACATTATCGATGTCTCAATTCCAAACACTTCCAATCTTCAGTTGAAATACACAGAAAAGAAGACTAAGTATGTAGATCTCTCAGAGTCTATCCTCCAACAATGGAATGATTGCAAAGTGAGAATCATTCCAATTATAGTATCAAGTACTGGAGCCGCCCCGAAGACCATGCATCAAAGTCTCAAGGAATTAGATTTTCCTGAAAACCAATGGAAGCTTATGCAGTAGGTTACTGTCATCTCAACGGCCAGAACCGTCAAAACAATTTGTAGGAAATCAACGTGAATAATTGCATTCAAAATTATAACCATAATTTGTATTGTGATTATGTTAATCTGTACAATTTATGTAGTCACCGTAGAGATACGAGATGTAATTTAATAATAATAATAATAATAATAATAATAATAATAATAATAATAATAATAATGCCGGTCCGGTCCGGATAGCCGAGATCGCTGAGACAATAGTGCCCTGACAATCTCGGACGGGAGGATCGCAGGTTCGAGTCCCGGCTCGGGCATGGCTGTGATTGTATATGTGAGCCATTCTACGTCAAATCGCACAAGAGTTGACACGACATTTTTTAAAATGTACGATATTTTTTTCTTAAATCTGGACATCAAAAAAAGAGGCGTATTTTTTATTTGCCTGAAAATTGATTATTTGTGTAGTTATGGCCATATTAAATTTTGGAATTTACAGGTACTTCACAAAATAAGATCTCAAAAAAATTATCTCTCCGAATGTACTTAATATAAAATTTCTGGTGTGTGTCATTTAATACTTTGAAATGTGTATTTTATTATTCTGTAAATAAATTTTTCAAAAAATATTTTTTCATTAAAAAATTTTTTTTTCATTTAAATTTTTTTTTTTCAAAAAACGTAAAATTTCTATATAAACTCGATGAGATAAAATTTGAAAAAAAATATAGGCGTGTTCCTTGTTCAATTTTCTATAAAAACAAGAAAAAAGTGGGCCCTCCACACATACAGTTCTAAGAAAATCAATTGTAAGTATGAGGGCGCGATCTGCCTACCCATGCACTAACGAATTGTGTTCGGCCAGTCTTTGATGCAAGTGCTGAAGAACTAAAAAAAGAATGACCGTCTTCCTGATAAGGGTTTCAAGAGTTATTAGTATTTCAGATGTTCACTCTTCCCCAGAATGTATGACATTGTGTCATACATATTTTCGTGGGTAACATCGTGGGTGACTTGTGGGTCACCTATGTTCTTATGGGTGAGAGCGAAACGAATTGAAATACGAGCCATTCCACGTCAAATCTCACTCGAATTGACACGACTAAAAAAAAAAAAATGACACGAATATATGGCATTCATTCTGGACGTCAAAAAAAGAAGCACGTGTTTCTTTATTTACCTAAAAATTGATTATTTGTGTAGTTTTGCCTATATTAAATTTGAAATTTACGCGTACATTGCAAAATATGATTAATTGACGCTGTGAATGTACTTAACATAAAAATTACTGGTTTGTTTCTTTAATTTTTTGATATGTGTATTTCAATTTTCTACAAAACATAACAAGAGAAAAGTGGGCACTCAACACGTACAGATAAAAAATCTATTGTAAGTATGGTATTCGGGCGCGTGGTTCCTGCCCCTGCACTAACGAATTGTGTTCGATCAGTCTTGGATACTAATGGTGACGAACAATAAAAAGAATGGCCCTCTGCCTGATTTGGGTTTCAAGAAACATTATAAATCATATGTTCACTCTTTCCTCAGACGGGATGGGTGATAGCTAAACGAATGCTTTTCCTCGTGCCAGCGGAACGAATTTTACTGCAGAGTCCCTGCGTCCTAGGGACGAGGTGCCTTCCTGACCTTGCTCGTGAAATACAATCGACCACTTGTCAAGGGACAAGGTAAAATTTTCTCAACATTAGTTGCAATACGCAATACATATGAAGACAAGAGTGCTAGTATTTGTTCTGTGAATCGTGTGTACACTGTGCATCATGAGTGGCGATCAGCGTATGAGATAGATGTTTCAATCCATTTAAACTTTCTGATTACGATTTTAAAAAAAGAAAATCTCCAAGGCGCGTAAACCACGATTTGCTGGTGAATTACAGGAGTCATTAGATTGGCGAATTCGTGATTCATTTCGGAAGAAAGGAAATCGGCTTCCAAAACGGCCTTTTCTTAATGAAGATAGCGTCGAGATCAATGGCTCATTAACGAAAGTAGGGGAACGTCCAGTGAAAAAAGTGGAAATCAAGGAAGTGACAATTTAAGCTCTTCAGATAGTTCGTCAAGTGTCTGCGAAATGAAATAAAGAGAAGATAAACATTAGTTTAATTGCAATAGGAGAAACCCCCGCCACGAAAAGAAAATTGGAAGAAAATGGCATCCCCATGTGAAACTTTAGAAAGTACAAAGTGCCAAAACAGATACATTTTTTCACATTGAAGATCCTTCGACGTCCATCAAAAAATCAGACAAAGATACTATTTAGTAACTTATCGATTACTTTCACTCAACAGATGACATGACGTTGAAAATTTAAATTTTGACAATTTTTGAAAGTTGGACATACAATAAAATTAAACAACTTTTTGCAGCAACCGAACGCGTGATAAAAGTGTCTAAAACGTTGGCGGAAGAAAATGGAATTTTGTCCAGAACTGAAGTAAATTCGGTAAGGCATTAAAACTGAGCATTGTGACGAAAGTTCAGTAATTCTATGGTACACGAGTACTTGTATTTAAAGTGAGTTGTGAGGGACCAGAAAATTTCAAAATGTCATTCAAAATCTTAGTCAAGAATCCGTCATTTAATTATTTATAAATTTATAAATTATTTGTAAGTATATTAATATTATTTATATGTATATTGATACACATAAATATTATTACTTATAAATTCAATCATGAAGTTTCACCACCTCAAGAAGTACTTAAATTACTGCTTCATCCAAAGAAACCGACGACCAGTAACGCAAAAAACGTGTCTATTGCAGCAATCTATTAAACACTGGTTCGTAAAATATTAATATCTTTTAAAGTTACTGAGATCCCACTTTTATTTTTTCTGGACTTATTATCAATAGTCAAGTGCGTTTATAAATATTTTTTAAAAATTTTTAGCTCATCGAATTTACAAAAATATTCAATTTTTAAAATTTCAGTTTTTTTAAAAAAATTGAAAATTCAAACAATTAAATATTTTGCAAAATCTTAAAAATTAAACATGTTTTTAAGTTTCGAATGGAATTTGAACGGAATTTCTATAATTGGTGTATTCAAATATATGATATTTTTAAGTTAGTGATGCGCGTCATTTTTAGCAAATTTCATTATACAATATTTCCGAAAATAATAGTTAGAAAAAAATAAAAATACACGTGTTCACTTATTTGATCCATATAACAAATAGAAAAAAATAGAAAATAAATAAAAATATGAAGGTCAAATTTTGGTCTTTTTTGTGCGATTTGACGTGGGATGTCTCATGTGTGTCATCCTTTCACCCCTCATTATCATAATTTCTTCTTCCATCCACCCCAGGACTAACAGCCCGAGGGGATAAAATTGGATCTAGCTAAATGCTGATCCCTTAATGCGCCTGCCACCGAAATAATGAAATTGATCCCCGGTAAATGCAAGGTGCATGCACCACAAGGTCCAAGGCACGTGTGGCCCAATTACAAAAGTTTAAATTTTGCTGCTGCATATTGAGTATAAAGATATTTTGCTTAATGAAATCTGTTCTTCAAAATTAGATCTTTAACTTAGTTTAAAACCAAAATTATAAAAATTAGTAAGGGCTTGTACTATTTCTTGAAAATAAGAGTAGGTTTCGCTTGAAATAAAAACAATTTTAAAAACAAGATTTTTCCTAAAAACCGCTCCAAATTTGTCATTATTTTAAATCTTGGGTAGAGCAAAGAAAGATTTTCTAAAAACGAGGCGAGTCTGATTTTCTTTTGACCCTCTGAATTTTCGAACATTTCGTTTCTTGCCAAATTACTTATAACGGGAAATTTCCTTAAACGGAGTTACACACACGCTAATCCAGGCATTGAGCCCCTGGTCGATAGGCAACTCATTCTGCTCTGATGCTTGGCAGGTTGACAAACCTTCAGATGACAGGCGCATCAGAGGCCTTTTAGAGAACAGCGATACTGAGAATTTAATCTTGATTACTTTCCTGCTTACTACTTACGTCGCATAGAAAAAGCATTGTAATACTGCTACGGAAAATGGTGATTTTGCGTTAGAAAACTCGGTTGGTTGCTTCTTCCTCCTCAGCATCATATTTTACATATTATTCCTTGCTTACATTTGTAAAAGCTAGAGTAAAATACCCAATCTCCGGCCCCCATTTTGTTTCCGAATATTTTTAAATTTAATTTTCTGTACAATTAAATTAAATCATATGCAATGGCTCCTTACACAGAAATACAAATGTTATATTCTACTTAAAATTATTGGATAAATAGTTTAAGTATAGAATCATTTTTTCGTAAACATTACATTTTGTGGAGTTTTAAAAAAGAATGCCTAATGTGAGCCTCCACAAACGTTCTAAGAAATGGGTAAAAATAAATGAAATAACTGCAAGTAGATTGAGCTCAGTATAATTTAACTAGTGGTGCTTCCAACGCACATACTTTCTCGCTCTGCTTCTATACGGTCCTTATTGCTATTCCACTACTTCATAAACCAGCAAAAGTGTATTATACCAGCAAAAGTTTTCCGTACCGAGACCCGACATCCGAAACTCAAAGTCAACGAACCGGCACTTATACCACTACTTAACACCAATACCGCCTGTCTCGAACAGAGATATGAAAGAATACAACCGACCTATAAAATGGTAAACGCATGATTAAGAAACAATTGATACGATGGTACATACGCTTTACAAATACAAGAAGAGAAGTAAAAAAATGTTAAAAGTTAAAAGTTTGAACAAATATATACAGACATTTCCAATACATTTCTCACAATTACTTATATTTTAGTCAAAACGTAATTGTATCGATTTTATCATTTTCAACATACGAAAAACATGTCTTTCAAACATGACCAAGAAAGGCAGCGGTGAACCGCTTTACGAAGTATTAGTAAGGCTAGAAAGTAATAATAATTTCGGAACCGTTAGGGATTGTAAGTTTATCGCATGCGTTCTGGTTATAATGTATTACAATTTAACGTTAAAATACTCATATTTTACTTAAATTGGTTCATACAGATATATACAAGACAACGGTTGATTTGACATGTCATACGCTTCAGATATCGAATAACAGAGTTGAAAACTTGTTTAAAAAATGCAGTTAGGGAAAACAGACAAGTCCTGTCTATTTATCTGCATTGATTCTATTCGTGAGTAGAAGTACTTCAAATGATTTTCAATGAAGTATCTACACTCTTCCATGTTTTTTCCTGCAACATCACATTCATCAAATTAAAATCTCCCTCGGGGGATCGAACTCGGCACCTTCCTTATTGAAGATCTCAATCCGAAGGTGCCTTAACCAGCAGCGATACGGGACCCACATGCGGACCAACTACTTATATTTTAGTTAAAGCGTAATTGTATCAGTTCTATCATTAGGAAGCCGGTAATTGTCAACGTGCGAAAAAAATGTCTTTCAAACATGACCAAGAAAGGCAGCGGTGAACGGTTTACTCCACATAATTTATCGGATGATCGGCATTTGAAAAATAACAACTGCGAGAAAGTATGTGCCATTCAATAGCACCACTAGTTTATTTATACATTTACTGTCCCTTATTACACACGTGCAGAAAATTTAAAGAAAAAAATTGGAGCGGTTTTTGAGAAAATTTTTTTTGTAAATTTGAATCGTAATTTACGCAAACTCTACTCGTTTTTCCAAAAAATGGTACATGACCTTATTTGAAGTGCTAATTTTGTACAACCGACTTTGTCTGAGGCGAAAATCTCTATCTTTAATTTTGCAGTTTTTAAACAGTTTTTTGCAATTTTCGAAAAATTGGGCCTATCAACGAAAATGATACCTACGTCATTCCCTTCAACGTTCTTCGCACTATTCAACAACAAAATATAATCAAAAAAATTGGAGCCATTTTCTTTTAACTTAGAAAATCTCAAAATGGGCTTCATGTAAAGTACCCTCAAATTCTAAAATGTCGGTTTCAAATTCAAGAGGCCTTGAGACGAGTAAAAACGATCGGGGAATATCAATTTTGAAGAAAATCGGCCGAACGGTTTAGGCGCTAGCGTTGACCACAGACGGACAGACGGACGTTTTGCCGTCAATCGATTTTGCAGTATGAAGAAGCAACAAATCATGGATTTTGACTACACCACGAGATAGAGGATGTTTTTCTAAATTTAGCAACAGGTTTTATCCTTTTTTTTTGTCACCAGACCCCTGCTATAAGGGTTTTTCTGGCGAAAATTCCCGTTTTCCGCCGCACGATTACATAACTTTCTCTTCTTACGAAGTATTCGTAAGGCGAGAAAGTAATAACAATTTTTGGACCCGAGCCAAAGCACATTCGTATCTCCTCGCCGGAGATAGGAATCTTCCTTGTGCTTTTTGTTTAACTTCAGAATTCTCTTACCTTTCTCTATTTTCGACTTTTCTGGGATTAAATTCTGATTGTCTCTTGACCTCTTTCTTGTTCCCACCCTCTCGACCTAATGGGTTTCAGAATAAGTCCTTGCTTTTTATGAGACTTCTAAGGTATAAGGAGTGCCAAACATCTTAGATGTTTTTATTTTACAAGGCGAAAAATTGGGGGCCCGCGTTAGGAACATTTGGGGGCTCGGGTTAGGCGTGCTTATATTGCAAATGTTAATAACATTTTTACAAGGCAAGTAAAATAAATTACATTACCCTACATCATTAGCTGGTAATATTCTCTTCAAAATAATGTAATGATTAGAAGACTTACCGATGCATCGAAATCAGGCAACTGAGAATAAGCACGTGAAAAAACTTTTGTCAACAATGAAAAAGCTTATGTCTTTTCACTGTTGGCATTAATGGCCGGCAACAAGTAAAGATAAAGACACTACCACTCGACTGGGTTGCTGTCTTGCCAAGAAACAATTTTAGGACGTTTTCAGTACGCAATAGCAGTCTGTAGAGCAGCAAATGAAGGGGCTCGCATTAGGAACGGGGCCTGAGTTTGGGTTCTTTCTTCTACCTCCGGATAAGTTTGTAAAACATTCCCCGAAATCAAATGGCATCGAATGATATATGAGTAGTTTAACTATGACTCTAACATAAAAGTAAATTTTTGAAAGGTTTCTTGGCCAAAAATGTGTTTTTTATTTTTAATTTTTCGTCGAAGTAATATTGTCTGAATGTTTTGGGTCGATAGTCCGACTTTGCCGGCAAGCTAACGGTGTCTCCCTTGCCTGGGCACTGTTTATTTCCCGCGCTTATGGGTCAAGAGAGACATGTGACGGACATGATGTATTCCCTTCACCACAACTAGCGAATTCCACCTGCCTGAGAATTTCTTCGTCCCACAGCTTCAAAGAATGTTTAAAGGAAAGCTACAACTCATATTTTGACCCGACCAGTAATCGAACCCAGGATCGCGCAACGGGAAGCTAGCACGCGGCCCATGAGTCTCGACCGGAACGCGCCATCTGTCAGAACTCACTTGTCTTCAAAAACTCGTGTTCCAGCGGGACACGCAAACCAGACATAAGGCCTAGGACCCATCGCTTCCGAGTTATGCGTGATTATAATGTGCTTTGCAATAATCTGTTTTTTATGCCAAAATTTGCAAACTTATATGTTTTTCCTCTCAAATCTTTTGGATGTAGGTCTGGGATGTAATTCTCTACCCACCAGTAACACAGAGGGTTTTGTATCCAGGATTGCGTAGAAACTGTCAAAACTATAATCTTTTTTACCATGTTATATTGTATTCAAAGGTTTATTAGAAAGCTTTAAAAATATAATTTTTTAACTTAATTCCTAGATAAAAAAATTACTGCGTGCTACAAAAATACATATAAATTGATAATAAACACTAAAGAAAAACAAAAAAATTGCATTTATTTTCAAAGTATAATTAAAGTTATGAGTAGTTTTAATGGCAGAAACGTAAAAACTAGTTTTTTAACTACAATTATATTCAACTTGGTCTAATTATTATAGAAACAGACTTATTTTGTCTCGGCATTGTCAAATTTTGTGATTTAAAATGACTATATTGATGATGAGGTAAAAGAAACCTTGAAACTGTTGCTACTTGATGTATTTATATTAAAATTTATATTTATTAAAAATAAGTCTGTTTCTATAATAATTGGACCAAGTTAAATATAATTAAATGATTTAATATATACAGACTTAATATAGATAAATAATTTTTTAACTACAGTTCAGCAAACGAAAAAATATGAAAAAATCACAACAATAGTTGTTTTGAGAGAATATTTTGAGATTTTTCGTGCCTATTCCAGTGTTATAAGATACATTAAAAACTATTTTTGTTAATTTTTTCAAAAATTTTTTTTCGTTTCATTTGGCTCCGGTAAAATATCAATCAATGTTGTATAATAGTAGATATTCTTTATTTTTTATATTTTGCAGTCAGATATAATATTCATTTGACGAAAAAATTTAAATCCCAAAGGAAGTGTTTGGCTGTGGATGGATGCGCGTGGTGCGAGGGGGCTAAGAAACCTTTCAAAAATCTTATTTTTAAGTAGAAGTGATAATTAACAACTCGTGTGTCATTTGGTTCTGAGAACGTTTCACAATCTTCTTCGGGAGTACCCTTCTGGCAATTACGTAGGAATATGTTTCCAATTTGGTAATTTCCAACTACCGTTGCCACCCCAACGCTATTTAGAAGAATTTTGAGAAAATGTTGAGGAGTCATGCAAACTACCCCCAAAACGCCAAATGTCTGTTTGAATCTCGCAGGGTCTCGTGTTTGTTGAGATCGACCGGAGAATATGGATATTGGAGAAAATCATCCGAACTGTTTAGGCGGTAACGTTCACCACAGTAGGACGGTCTGAGTTTCTGCTTGACGTTAATGCAATTTATATTTTTTAAACCACACAAATTTAAAAAAAAACATTCCTGGGATAGAGTAAAGGACGCCTGAAAATGGCGCAAACGTTTGTGGCGTTGTATCTTCAATAGTTTCTGTTCAAAAAACGCCAATATTTGCCACAAAGTTACAATATTTTTTACTATTTACGTAGTAAGGTGAGATAGCGAACGTAAGAAACGTCTCTGTTAAACAGATTTGAAAACTGCTGTATTTCTAATTAACTACGAGAATAGTTGTTGGAAATTTCCGAGATCTCGAAATTGCCGAATTCACTGAATGAAGAAGTACTATCTTCCTAGTTAATCACGGGAGCCTTTGGAATGTTCAATAAAACTGAACATCGAAAATCTGGAAAACATACTTTCAAAATATTAAATAATGTGAACATTTTGTCCCATTGTTGAAATTATTTTAATTGTGTGTATTCCATAATTTCCATTCCATGTATTTAATTCTGTGTGATTCATATAAAATATTCATTCGATTACCTTTGTGAGAGTTTTTCCCTCTCGTAATTTGTGTCAGATTTTGGCTTTTCTTTAGAAGACTGCAGAGTGATACGGGTTATTGTGATAAAGGCATTTATATTCCGCACGCAATTGTGGTTCTCCAAGTAACATCACAAATATGTGACTTCACAAACGATGATTAATTGTTAATCTATTATTCTTGCGTTCCTCGTATGGTGACCAATAAATTCCTCGAGTGTCTGAATTCGTTCGAACGGACAAATATATGCTCCTAGTTCTCCTAATGAACGGAAGATGGCGTTGCGGTCGTCGCTGTGTGCGCGTCCAGTGAGCCAAGCGTGCTTGTGCTGGATGACGGAGTAGCCGCGACGTCTGCCTGTTCCAGTCGTCCACGCCCTTGCATCAGAGCACGTCAGGAGACCACTTTTCAGCTGCCGTGAATACAACTCGTAGCCAAGCGACACTACGTAATGCAGAGCGTTCAAACCTCCTCGCCGCAGTGGAAGCCTTGTCGCGCTCCGCTCCAAACCTCCACACCGCTTGTTACGTCAACAACGTGACCTTTTCGACGTTTACAAACAAGCAAGATGGTCGCCATATTGATATCGGCTTACAACACAGCCATCTCCAAGTGTGGAACCGCGCGGAAGCAAGTTTCCATGGCCTGGAGTCTTTTAGGAGCTTTTTACTCCTCTCCGTACTCCACGTCATTGGCTACTCTCCCACTCTATGTCTTCCACATCTTCCATCCGCTTCTTCTTCCACTTGCCTCTCCCTTTTTCTTTCTCTGTTTTATTTGTTTGTTTATATAAAAGGATATTATTTTTTCTTTGAGACTGTTTCATTGTTTCTAAGCAAATAATAAAAAAAATATTATTTACCAAAATTATACGAGGTATTCGTTCCAAACTGGTTTATTTCCACCACGAATTTTTCGTCATTAGGGGAAAATTTGCACGTATAGCAAGATATATTGTGAAGAAATTCAACGATCTTGGGCAAGAAAAAAATAATTGTTAGGTTTCTTGATTTTCGAAAATCTATGGAGAAATATACGTAAAAAACAAGCATGGAAATATGTAACTCATTAGGGGTGTTGTATTGGAATAAGAATCTAAAAAACTACTCCTAACATACTGAACCATCTGTGTAGAAAATGTTTGGGATCAAGATTAACTTAAAAATTTCAAAAAAATCATTTCCATTTTTAAAAACGTTTTATCTGTTCTACATTTTGTACATTTTAAGTAGAAAAGAATGTCCACATAAATACTCAATAATTAAAACAAAAATTATATATTTAGTTTGTGAGGGTAAATTTGAATTTAAAAATAGAATTTGCTTTAAAATCGAATAAGCGAAGCGGTTTTGTTTCCCAAATTGTCTCTTATGCTACCACAGAAAAAAATATTTTCTATGTTTGCATGCAAACTATTTCGATGAATTTCTAAAATTTGCTTACACTTATTATGCACTATATACACTAAAATCTGATTTTTCACGACTATTGCCACTATATTTTCGCTTTGAAATCTTACCAACCATAAAGAGTACCACAATTTCCTATAGTAAAATAATTTTTGGGGCCATAAATTACGAATTTAACGATAAAACAGACTTTTGAAAGTTGCCAACTGCCATCATCACTGACAATGTCCTGCATCCTCCACTCGGCAGACCGACGGGCAGTTCTTAATCAGGCGCTTGGGGATGCTCCCTTGCCAAACGGGGAGATGCCTCTTACTCCGTTGCATGCGTCTTTCCGTGCGTCGAAAGTGGATTAAAGAGATGAAGTAAGGAAACTTGATATTAAAAGACATCTATGGCACTGTTGGGTGATTAATTCTTTCCCGGGCTTTTCTTTGTAAATATCAAGTGCTATGGTCATTAGTTTCGTTAGTGTAGTAAAAGCATTAATTCCGTCCGGGAGGTGGATTTGCTTCTCACCGACTGGATGGTGAATTGCGGCGATGACCTGCTAGTCGGCTTGCAATTATCGGCTTGTAATAGAATTAAGCTATTACTTAAAAACTCAAAATGTCCCGTGCATCATACACTAAAATTTATAATTAAAAAGATAGGCTAATTAAGCTAATGGGTTCATACCACATTTATAAAAGTAATAATCCCTTTCTTTTCAATTTTAATATTTAATAATCCCTCAAAATCATTATTCATGATTATACTAATTTTAGGTACTATAACTTCTCTTAGATCTAATTCATGACCAGCCACATGAATAGGTCTGGCAATTAAGTTTCTGGTCTTTATTCCATCCATTTCATCAAAAGACAAATAATATCAACAGAAGCAGCAATAAAATCCTTTATTGTCCAAGTGGGCTTGCGGGGGATTTCCCATCCAGGTCTCTCCCGCCAGGAGGGCGCCGCCTCAGGCAGGGCAAGCTCTAGGCTCCCGACTGGTCTCCCGGTTGGGCGCACAGGGCCCGGCTCGCATCTCTGCGGCAGTTCTGCTGGGAGATGTTGGACCCTCCACCCTACGGTCCGGATCCTGCCCCAGGGGATATCCGTCTTTCCTTACACCTCAAGAAATTCCTGTCGGTCAGCGTCAATCTATCGCAGGGTCGCATCGGCACAGGGGGCTCAGGGCATGACATGATGTCTCTGCCCGGGAGGTCCTAGAGATCGAGACCTATTACTAAACAACAAAATGTAAACATTAAGTTTTAATAGTTCAAAATAAAACATTGGACTTGTAAACAAAAATTAAGAACACCTTTTAAAACTTCAGAGAAAGATAAATTATCTATCATTAATCCCCAAAATTAATATTTTTCCTTAAACTATTCTCTGATATTTTTATCCTAATATCCATATTCATAATATTAATAATTAACATCTTCTTCATTATAATAAATCATCCCCTAGCCATTACCCCTGGCATTGGCAGGATTTTCGACACTAAATAGAGAGCTAGGTCGAGTTCAGTCGCAGTCTCGAGGAGGATTCTAGCGGCGGGCTGCTCTGATCAAAAGTTCTCAGTAGTTTCTTCGCTCAACGCAGGGCGAATGCCGGAGTGATACCCTAACAAACCGGTCACGGATCGCACGCGATCTTTCCGTCCCCTTCCTTGTCATATCCTCACCCTTTACTTGCATACAGTTTCACGTCCATGCACTGCACTATCACACATGTCGGGGGACCAGTCACGCGCTTAGAGCATATCCCGACTGGGGCGGTGCCCCGCTGGGAGGTACCCGGTTGCGAAAACCCGCTATCCGATGTGTAAGACGCCACCAGATCTCACCATCCAGCAGGGAAAGATCACCACCACCTCCCGCGCCAAAAGGCATCCGCTACACTTACAGGACTAATGACTTTAGCAGTTGACGCGTCCGAAGTCACTAATCAATCGATCACAGTGCCGCGAAGTCGCAGGGAACTGCCAACGACTCGCCTATCCCAGGCGGCACACTTCTACAACACAGGGATACAAATGTTGAGCCAACGGAATGACAAAGTCTCAATTCTGGTGGAGATTACGTGAAAAAATAATGCTGCGTCGGCTACCACACATTTTCTTCATGAAATTGTGTTCTTTATATTCACGACCTAGGGAAATTTAGTCTCTGGATGCACTTTTCTTTTTTTGCTCGTGAAACCTAAAACAGTGGAATGTACCATCGTAGGGTTTTGTCGGAATTTACTATATCAATTATTTCTCGAAACACAGTACTGGGGTATTTTCATTCTAATAAATATTTTTCTCAAGTTCTGTTGTAAAGCTTTTGTTGGAGGGCAACACTATTAGGAGTTCTCTTAATGATTTCTATGCTATAGTGATATTTTTATTTCCTTTCTTGAGACATTGACCTGTAGGTTGAGACACGGTACCATTGTAGGGAATGCTGGAATGTGTTTTTATTTTGTATGTTAAAATGCGAAACATTATTGGTTAATAATTTTATTTACTCATCTCTAATTATTTTGTCAGTCGCAACATTTTTACTTTACCCATTCATTCCTGCGTTTGTTTTTTGGTACTCATTTCCTCTTGAAAGCTTTTTCAAGACAACGATTTATGGAATAATCCATGTATTCAAGAGTGAAAAAAGCAAATTTAACATCAATTATGTTATTGGAAACATATAGGAAGGCTAAACATGCGTGAGTGAGCTTTATCTAATTCTGATATTCATTATTACTTACGTTAATACTACTTAGTATTAGCAGCAGCACTACCACCACCAGCAACACCAGGTGCATCAGCAGCAGGAGCAGGAACAGCCCCAGGAGCAGCAGCGGTAGGCGCTGCAGGAGCAACCACTTGAGGAGCAGGAGCTGCAGCCGAGAGGCAACGGAAGCCTCGACAGCAACAGGAGCGGAGGCAGCACGAGCAGAAACAGCAGCAGCAACAGCAGCAGCAGGAGGAAGAATTTGAAGAAGGGGATTGCTGTTATTAAATACATTTTATTCATCAAATCATGGAAATTTTAGTAAACATTGGTTAAAGGTTTGAATCCATCGCAAAATTGTTTTTTTGTATTGTCCCTCGTGATTAATGATACAAGGTCGAAGGAACCTAATATGCAGGTTGGAAACACTTGTTGTCACATCTATTTCATTTCGAGAAAAAGGAAATAAAGGGTTTTGAATCAGCTATTCCTCTTCACCGAGTAAGGAAGAACTGTCTCCGTAGCACTGCATTTGGGAGTTTTTGCCACCTCGCACGTTGAGCACTATCGACGGCGCGTCTGCATCATGGGGAAATTTGATCTCACGTGACGACAATGAATAATATGCCACCACTCCATGAGGCAAAACGTTTAATAACTCCATGAGGCTTAATTTATGCCATTTAATTGGTTAAATAACGAAAGTATGTTTTCGATTATATCAATATGTTGGTCCATCATTTAAAAGACAGAAAAAATTGTTGAAATAACAGTTTTATACAATATTAAATGAAATACATATTCTTCACAACGTTTCGGAAGTAACTGGTTTCCATCATCAGGTGACAAAACAAATAAATATAATATTTTAAACAATGGCTAGTTACAAACAGAAAAATTATTTTTTCTGTAATTGTAATTATTTTTTTTGTAATTCTGTTCATTGTCTGGTTCTTATCATGTTCTTTGTCTAGTTCTTATCATGTAATTTATGTGCAAATATTTGTGTTATGATTATGGTGTATGCTGATATTATAGAAAACAGTCAAGGGGCCTATGAAGGAAACCATTCTTTCAAAAGGGATCGACGTAAGAAAAAGGCTGGATATCCCGTCTGGTAACTATTTGGAAGAGACAAACTGTAACTTGCAAAACGTTCACGATACAACACTAGTTGCGATCGCGCATAACACAGAAACAGTACTTCTTAGGCACTTTAAACAGGATGTTCGGGTCCCAGGGGTCCCAAATTGTATTTTTAACATCTAATCTTCAAACTAGAACCTATTCCGATCTTCTGTTGAGTGAAATGTCTCTTCTTAAAAGTGGGTCTTCTTACAAGGTGCTTCCACACAAAACCGTGGGACGGCGTATTATGTATTCCCGAGAACTCCAGCATGCAGATCTTAGGGCGAAAAATAAACGTTAAAATTGGAGATGATCGTCATGTTCAATTGTAATATTTATTTTTGATTGTTAAAATTAAAATTTGTTCTACTGCCCCATTAACTCGTTATTTACAGCGACGCGTCTCTACCATCAAGGAGGCTGTGATAGTGACGGCGTGCAGTCAGTCATGGATTACGGTTTTTAAGACTTATTCTAACAGGGGTACAAGTTTATTCTGATACTGATTACCTCAAATATCAAAGTTGTGTCCTAGCAATTCCCAGAGCCTTGAGTTTGGCAAGATGTTTTATTTATATTTACAACACACGTCGTAGAATTCACGTGAATCAAGTGTCAGTATCAACAGCTCAGTACAAGAAATCAACATACAATACAGGTACGTTACTTTACAACGCATTGCCAGATGACATTTAACCATTAAAGTCGGTACACAAATTTAAGTTAAAAGTAGAATCTTTTCTGCTGCAAAATTGTTTCTATACAATTAGAGACTACACTGATCTTGAAAAAGAAAAATAATGTTTATTGTAATAAAACAGAGATATATAGTGAATTAGTGTACGTTTGCATTGTATACATTAAAAAAAATTAATACGCCTATAACAAATAATGTACTTCAGCTTCCGGGTCAATGACCCCCATCTCGATCAGGTTTTTGTCCAGTTTCCCTGATCAATTGAGCAAATGCTGAGATGGTCCCTTGTTTTGCTTCCGGACGTAAATGTAGCTTCACTGTGCGCACGTTTTGTTGAACACTCCTTTTGCTTGTAGTTCATTTACCGTTGAAATTGATTTTCTATAACTCTGGAACAAACATTTTTCAAATATTTTATTTTTCTAAAATTTATATTCTAAATTCATTTTTTCGTTTTCTAGTTTCGTTTTTTTTAAATTCTGGCCCTCAAGAAAATGTGCGCAGATAAATATTTCCCCACACGTCACATACAGTTTTTACTATTTTTTGACAAATAAGTTAATAAATAAATTGTGAAGTTCAAAATTTGTTCGGGTCATCTCACAACTAAAATTTTGAATATAAAGGTTCTTTCTTGAATGAAATTTGTTGTTCAAAGATAGATTTTCAAATAAGGTCATCTACAAGTTTTGAAAATATGAGTATTTTTCGGGTAATTTTTCTTGAAAAGTAGACAATTTTCAAACCATGATTCTCTCGAAAATCGCTCCAAATTTTTACATTAAATTCTCTCCTTTTATGTTTCAAAGAACGATAAAAAAATTGGAACTAGTCCGATTTCTGGCGAAGTGTCTGTATTGCATGATCGCGATGAATTTCTGAAAATTTCAAAAAGTTATTAGAAAACTACAATACTGAAGAGAGAGATTTTGTCTTAAATGAAAATCTGTTCTAAACAATCAGATCTGTAAAACCTGTCACGTAATATTTTAGTAAGTAGTAATTTTTGTATGAAATTAATGTTATTAAAAACATTTCTCAAAAAGGCTCCAAATATTTTATTTAATTTATTTTGCACGGCGAGAGCAAAGGTCACTTAAAAACATGTATCAGGTCTCATTTTCCTAGAATCGTCTAAATTTTAGAAAATTGAATAAGTTGAAAATACAATGAAGACTATTAATAAATTAACGGTCTGCAAAAGTATGGCCGAACGCGTGCATGAAGTAGCGGTAAAGCGCATGGTGAGTTTACTCCATGAAAGTAAGTTTAAATCTCGGCGCAGAAAAAAGTTTCGTTTGGAAAAGCTTTTGAGGATTCATGTAGTAGTACACTGCTTAACCGATACAATAATGCGAGTAAGTAGGTGCTATTTAGCTACTAGATTCTCACTGAAGCCCGTAGGTTCGTCCAAAATTTTAAAAGACTAGAAGAAACTTACAGAAAGCTGGATCCTTGACGTCCTTCACATTTTGACTGATTGATGTCAACTCCTGTGGCCGTTAGTCTTACCTGCTTAAATGGCTCAGGGCATACATTGATGTTACTGCAGTGCCTCTGACGGAGAGATCCTAGTATTCGACTCCCGACGGTGGCAGGATTGTCGATACAACTAGGTCGAACTGAGCCGCTGTCTGCAGGAGAATACTAGCGGTCGGCTGCTGTGGTCGGTAGTTTTCCGTGGTTTCTCCAATCATCACCACGCCAATGCCGAGCAGTACCCTAACAAAAGGGCCACGGGCCACGTGCGATCTTTCCTTCCTTTTTCTTATCCTGTAGTGTAGTGCATGGTATTGAGTGAGTGTGTGTGTGTGAGTGTATGTGTGTGTACGGAGAAATGATAGAAGGAACAGAATGGAAAGGTTGTGCGTAGGAGATTGCTATGGCATTTATTTATTCATTTAACGTCAAAAACTGTTTGACGTACTGTGGAGAGATGTGCAATATGTCCATGGTTTCTTGAGTTCCCTGATGCCAGTTCTAACTCATACATTTTAAGTTGAATTATGAATACATGTAGGAATGAGCGTTTTTGGCAAGAGATGACATGGAAATATTCGCTCAGGTACAATAAAATCTATTTGATCCGGCAAATCTGCAACAGACTGAGGCTATTATCCTTAGTGCGTTACGTGAAGGAACCGACTTACTGCCGCGATAAACTGGTCAACCATTATTTCAATATCTATATCCTCAAAGGCCTCAAAAGTACACGGGTAGAATTTTTTGTGGTTTTTATGCTAAACGAAATGTAATCTGGAGATGAATACTAAAATTTTAACTAAAAATATGTGTCAGATACCTAAAGATGGGTCAAAAATACGACCCGAAACGTCTGTATAAAAACATTTTATGTAATATTTTAATTGTTTTTAAATGTGATGTGAACATTTTTTAAATAAAAGTGACTTAGCTAAATTGTCCGCTTGACCCGTGCAAACATGGGGTTAAGAAACTGTAGGATATGACCTCATGCTTTTATCATGATTTTCATTTACACAGAGATTTTGAAACATATTCCGAAATTATATTTTAAGATCCTTTATGCTATCCAAAGACAAAGTTTATCAAAACATTTGGAGCCATTTTTGAAAATGTCTTTGAGGCTTCATGTAAAGTACCCCCAAAATCAAAATAACCATTTCAAATTCGCAGGGCCTAGAGATTGTTTATATTGATAGGGAAATATCGATTTTGGAGAAAATCTACTGAATATTTCACGCGCAAGCGTTGACAATGAAGAAACGGACGGCTGGACAAATGGACAAACGCACATACGGACACGTGGACATATACGCAAACGTTTTGGCCATTAATCGAGTTTTGAATCGAATACGTAAGCACTCTAAAACTGTAAATTCTGATTACACAACACGTTCAAGAAAGTAATTTACTACATATAGGAACAAGATTTATCTAATTTTTCGTTACCAGGGCCCCATATTATGAGTTTTTCTAAAAAAAAACTCCTGGCACAATTTTATAATACTTTTTTTCCTAACGAAGTAAGGCGAGTAAATGAAAATCTCTGTGTTCAAAACTGTTGTAGAAAGACATAGAAAATATTTCTAACTTTTGCAATTTTCCATGATTCAGAGTTCAACAAAAATGAGACCTGCGAAAATTTCTGAAGTGTCCTTTGCTTTTTCTGAAGAAAAAGTTCAATAAACAAAATTAGCAATTGAAATTAGAAAATATTGAAAAAGTCAGGGATTCATGTAAACTATCCCTAAAAAATACCCATTTCCAATTCCGAGAGCCTCGAGTTTGGCAAGATCGATCGCGAAATATAATTTTGGAAACAATCGTTTGGCCACAGACATACTTATTCCGTCAACAAAATTTTTACTTTTTCGCCCTTACTTCCTAAAAGAGAAAGAATGGTAATCATGCTTAAAAATCGGTGAAGTGTCGACAGATAAACTGTTTTTGTTGGACCCTGATTACGAAAAAATGGATAATTCTGGTTCCTGTACATAGTAAATTATTTGCTTTCGTGCTGTCAAAATCTATATTTTGTGGGTTCTTGACATCGAAAAATCGTTTTGACGGCAACACATTTTTGTGTGTCCGTTCGTCTGTATGTTCTCAACGCTAGCTCCAAAACCATTTAAAGTATTTTCTCCACAATCGTTATTCCCCGATGGATGTGAGCGAACTCAAAGCATTGGGAGTTTCAAAAGGAAATTTTCTTTGTAGGTGGGGGAGTGAACTTCATTGGAAGCCTTAAAAATATTTTCAAACTTTCCAAAAATTGCTCCAAATTTTTTATTGAAATTTGTTCTCGGGCAGTGTAACAGTCACTTAAAAGAATGGCCCCAATCCCATTGTCGTTGAAATCCCCGAGTTTTCGAAACTGGCAACGTTCAAATTTTTCGACTTCTTCCTACTACTGCGATATTAAAGGTAAATATTTTTATTTAATAAAATCTGATCTTTAAAGACTTCTTATTATAAGGTCATGTTCATCTTTTCGATAATATTAGTAGTTTTCGCATAATTTTCGTGAAAGATAGGCAATTTTCAAATGTTTTACAACAATTTTCTCAAATACTGCTCGAAATGTTTTCTTTAAATTGTCTCGACGTATGTACCAAAGGACAGTAAAAAAAATGGGTGCTAGTATCATTTCCGTTAAACTCTGGATTTCGAAAATGGCAAAATTTTAATATTTAAAAATTACAAAATAGAAGATAAGGATTTTTTACTTTAAACAAAATCGGTTATAAAAATCAAATCTTTAGAACGGTCACGTACACATTTTTCAAAAAACGAGTAATAGTAATAAGTGCTTTAAATTTAGACAATTCCAAAAAAATTCTCAAAATCCTTTTCAATTTTTTCTTTACCTTTTCCACTGATAGAAGATCGAACGATTAAAAGAATAACGTATGTCTAATTTTCATCGAATTCTCTGAAATGTAGAAATAATACGAGAAAGTATGTATTGTTTTATCACCACTATTTCGATATCGAGCGCCCTGAAATGTTACCCACTTTTTCGATTGATATTTCCGGGCCTGGCAACTGCTATGCTCGTTTTAGTGTATTGCATGTTTATCCCGGAGGGGGCTGGGTTCCCCGTTCCCCCGGGAGGCTCCGTTCCCCGTCGAGAAAGTCGAAGCCCCCTCCTGGTCGTCTGTCGTCCGGCATCTGCGCTATACTGCGATTTTTTAAATTTTACTCCTGACAGGAATCAGTTGTTTCGCTGCCATCCAATCGGGAGTTTATATTTCGCTAAAGTGACGTCACTATGGTGACGTTCAACCTCCCGATTGGATGAAACCGTGAACAGATGATGCCTGTCAGGGGCAAAGTTACGAAAATCGCAGTATAGTGCAGGGCATGTGCCAGTGCACGCGCGTGGGGGGGGGGAGGAAGAAGACGTGGGGAAGATCGCGCGGTCCACGGCCCATGTATTAGGGCACTGCTGCGGCATTCGCCTGACGGTGTTCGGAGAAACACTGAACTATCAATTTGAGCAGCCGGCCGCTAGAATTCTTCTCCAGACAGCTGCTGAATTGGAAAATGTCGAAAATTTCCCATTGCCACCGACAGGGCTCACACCCAGGACCTCCACTCAGAGCCGCTGCACAGTCAGCGGAAATGCTGGCCCTGCTGTAAACATGGCCCGCTCTTTCGATACGAGGTAGCGGAAGTAGAGACTTTTCTAACGAAAAATCTCTACTTTCCGCTGCAGCTTTTCACTTTTCTCTTTATTACGAAAACACGTAATACACTAGAAAGCAAATAATTGAAAAGTATGGCTTATGAATGTCGAAAACACTTTGGAATAAGAAAAAAATTAGAGGAAAAAGAAGGAAAAAACAAAGAAAGAAGGATAAATGAAGGAAAAGTAAGCTAAAGAACGGAAGAAGGAAGAAAGGAGAGGGAAAAGGAAAATAAGTAGAAAAGGAAAAGAAAAAGATGGATAAGAAAAGAGGAAGAAGGATAAGGATAGTACAAGAAAAACAGGAAACTGAGAGGGAAAAGAAAAAGAAAAAAATGGATAAGAAAAAGAGGAAGGAGGATAAGCAATAGTACAAGAAAAGCAGAATAATGAGAGGGAAAAGGAAAACACGAAGAAAAGGAAAAGAAAAAGACGGAGAAGTAAAAGAGGAAGAAGGATAAGGAATAGTACAAGAAAAACAGAAAAATGAGAGGGAAAAGAAAAAGAAAAAAAATGGATAAGAAAAAGAGGAGAAGGATAAGGAATAGTACGACAAGAAAAGCAGAAAAATGAAAATAGAGCTGAGAATGGAGTGATGATGAGCGGCGACCGTCGCCCTCCGAGAGCCGTTTCGCGGCTTGCGCGCTAATCCATCGGCGGAGTGGGGCGCCTACCGCGGCGGGTGGGGGTGGGTGGCTCGGAGGGGAGGGGAGGGGAGGGGAGGGGAGGGGAGGGGCGGCGGCTGCTGGGCCGCGTCGCCCGGTGGCAGTCGTCGCTGGCAGCGCCCGGCGAGCGGCCGTCTCCGCCCCTGCGCCGCCGCAACCATTCTGCCGCTGCAGGGCCTCGCAACTCCGTCGAAACCGGAGACAAAGCTCGAGGCTGCGGCTATAGGAGGCGCTGGGTACAGCTGCAGGTTAGGCTCGCCAACATCCGCATACAAACATTGGCTAATTTCTGAGAAATACGAAAAGTGTCTTCTAAATCTTCTCTTATTCCTTATATACACACACACATACGAAACCGCTGACGAAAGCGCCAACATCGACGCTATCTTTTGTAACATGACGCGCCTGCTCGCGTCTCGCGAACCTTCGCAGCAGCCACCACGGTGGAAGATATAGAGGTGTGTTCACTCCCAGTCTAAAACTGAAGCTAATGTTAGGCTACTTCTCACAGTTCTCGCATTAGGCGCTGCTATCTTTGGGTCTCATTTGGGCAAGGCCGTGTATACCATGATCGACAGCTCTGTGGTCAGCTGATATCAAATTTCAAATCAGTGATTTGTCGTTTCGCGGTGGAATTGGTAAAGTCTAGAGCGTACAGTTACGAAAATGAGTTGGAAATGTTTTGTAAATCTGTGAAATAACAGCAGTTTAAGATGTCATCTTAAGATGTATACCTTCCACCGTGACCCAAACCGATCGTGCGCACCGTACGGACAAGCGAGGAACTAGCTTCAGAAAATTTGGCCCAAAGGCGGCCAGTTGACACACCTATATATCTTACACCGTGGCAGCCACGCACGTTTCAAGTATCGTTGGGAGCGGTTCGTATTTTGGTTCGTGTAAGAAGGTGGTGCAGGAGAACGCACTGCAACGGTCTCCAGCACGTTGTGTGGGAGCTGAAAGGCCCTGGGCGGCTGCTCGGGTGGCCGACGGACACGCAGACGCGCAGCGCGACACGATCCTACGGGTACACTTGGGTTTTTCTTCCTTGGCGCGTGAGGGCTTTTCAGAGAGTTTTGGCAGTTTATTTTGAGGAGATTTGGGAGTTTGCTGTGACAGTTTTGGGTGTTGAGAAAGTTTTTATTTTTGGCGCGTCTTCACGTTGGAATATCTCACAGCCTCGCCTCTTTCTCGGTCGCGCCGCTAGATGTCGCATGATCGCGACCGTCACGCGCAATGTTGGCAAGCAGGCGACATCTGGCGGCACCACTGAGAAAGACGCGAAATGTAGTGAGATATTCCATCGTGAAGACGAGGCCCCACGCGCCAAGAAATAGAAACCCAAGTATAGGCAACAGCAGCAAGGCGGATGTTTTTCTATGCTCGGCCCCCAAAATAGTTTTTCCGCGGTTAAATAACCTCGAAATATGCATGATTAAAAATGAAAGTGTGACACAACTCTGTGGTCACGAGGTAAAAGTTCTTAAGTCAATTTTTGTCAAAATTGGGTTTAGTACTGAAACTACAAGATAAGTACCTATATTTTATTTAGTAAAACGACCGAATTCAAATGTTGCCCCTTAACGAGAAAAAAATTAAGAAATAGCGTTTTGCTTAGGATCAAGCGGTGACTCAATAATCTAACGCGTGTTTTCTCCAAACTGACATTTTTGACTTAAGAACTTTTACCCCGTGACCACAGAACTGCTGACGGGACACTGGAGCGCAATGCCGAGTCTGCGCTGCAAGGCTCCGGGCGAGCGAGTCGCCCATTCCAGCGGGGGAAGGAGGCCCCCCTCTTTGGTTGCTTCCTGTGTGCCACTTTCACTGTTGCTTTTGATTGATTGATTCGTGTTTTCGGGCGCGTCAACTACTCAGGTCATTCGTCCCGTAAGTGTAGTGCGTGTTTTTTCTCGGGAAGTGGCGATGATCTTTTCCCCGCTGGATGGTGAGATCTGGCGTCGACCGACCGTCGACTAGCGGGGTTTCCCCTCAACCGGGTGTCTCCCACCAGCAGGGCACCGCCCCAGCCGGACAAGCTGTAAGCTCCCGACCGGTCTCCCGGCATGTGTGGTAGTGTAGTCTACGTTAGTGTAAGAGTGTGTGTAAGTGGAGAGGATAGGACAAGGAAGAAGAAGGAAAGATCGCGCGCGGTCCGTGGCCCGTTTGTTTAGGGTACTGCTCCGGCATTCGCCTGATGTTGATCGGAAGAAACCACGGAAAACTACGATCAGAGCAGCCGGCTGCTAGAATTCTCCTCCAGACAGTGACTGAATTCGAGCTAGCTGAGAAGCCAGTGTCAAAAAATCCTGCCATTGTAGGGAGTGGAGTCCTAGGAGCTCCCGGTCAGAGGGACAGCAGTGTCATCAGGTTGATGCACTGAGCCCTCTCTCCCGGTTTCACTGTTGCGCGGAGAGTTCCTTGCGGGCGGCGTTTCTTCCCCCGAGGCTCACGCTACGCCGCAGCTGCCCTGCTCCGTGTATGGGATGCGCGAGTGGGATTCAAATGGATACGTAGATCCAATGTGATCCTCGTATGGAAAACGTGAAAATGACTCGTGAAAACTGTTCAAAGGATTGGCTGTCTCGGTAGCGTAGTGCTTACAGCAGCTGGGCGTAAACCAGAAGACCCGGGTTCGCGTCCCGGTCGGGGCGACCAATTCTTTGAACATTTTAAGGGTGAATATCACTATAAGAATCCCGCTTAGATATCGAAGGTCCCCACGCAACACTGGGGTAGGAAGATCGTGTGCTCATCCCGCCGTGCGTTTGCATGTTTCTTCCGAGTCGTTCCTTGCGATACACTTGCTGTATGCTGACCCCGCCTCTGAAAACCCCTCGAGTGTGTTAGTGCAGTGTATGGTTTAAACACGCCCCAATATGTGATTCACTGATATGTGATTGACTGATTGATTGATGATTCCGGGCGCGTCAACTGCTGTTATTAGTCCCTTAAGTGTACTGCATATTTTAGCGTGGAAGGTGCGGTGATGTCCCGTCGGATGGCCAGATCCGGTGCCGACCTACGTCGGTTCGCTGTTGACTGATTACAAGCGATTCCGGGTGCGTCAACTGATAAGGTCATTAGCCCCGGAAGTGTAGTGTAGGGGTTTCGCTAGGGAGGTGCCTGCGATTTTTGCTGCGCTGGATGGCGAGATCCGGCGCCGACCTACCGTGGGGTAACGGGTTTTCTCCAACCAGGTATCTCCCACCAGCGTGGCACTACCCCAGCCGGGACAAGTTCGAAGCTCTCGGCTAGTCTCCCGACTTATGTGGTAGTGTAGTGCATTTGTGTGTGAGTAAGGGAGAGGAAAGGACAAGGAGGAGTAAGGCAAGATCGTGCGCGAACCGTGGCCCGTTTGTTTTGGTACTCCTCCGGATAGCCGCTGAATTCGACCTGGCTAACAAGCTACGCTGGCTCAAAAGCTGCCAAAAAAATCCTGCCACTGTGGATAGTCGAACCCTAGGACCTCCCGGTCCGAGGTACTGCAGTGGCATCAGTTGATGCCCTGAGCCACCTTCGGTATGAAATCGAAGAGTGAAATATGCGAACTACGTTATAAAATATATACTAGAGCCCACACACATTATATGGTATTGCGTGCACATTATATGACGGAGTGAAGAGTGCGGGAATCACCTGGCCTATACCACTTTTTACACGCCGTGAGCGAAACGCAATGCTTCCAATAAAGGAATATAAATTAAATATCAAATAACTGGAAGTACGTTATACATAACTTCTCAAATATTTATTTTAAGTAGCCACATTTATCTATATCTGGCTTTGGTGGTTCTGACTTTTTCTCTTCAAAAAAGCTTGCATCATTTTGTGAGAACCTTTAACGTTAAGAACCGTTCTCATAGAACAGAAAGGCTGTGTATATTTATGTTTTTGTAATTAGCTGCCACCGGTTATGCCCAATTGCAGTTTAAATAAATCTAATCTAATCTAAATAAATTATAAAGTGGCGACTCATAATAGAGTAACGACCCATAAAGTTGACGGAGCGAAATTCTTCGACTGATCATCTAGATAAATTAAAATTATATCTTCGTCAACAGAAGTGGTTTTTCTTCCGTTGCACTACTTTTGTATTCATTATACGCTGAGGTGTACTTTCGTCTTGATTCCTGAGGCGGCAAACGTACTTTAAACGTACTCTGCCCTTTCAGCAAAATCCTTCGGCACTATTTCTTCAAATACTTTCTGCGAATCATCTTTTGAGGTCACATTTAACCTTACTTGTACAAAAGTGAATAGATTCCAGTCCCTGTCGTATCACTATTGTTTGTAAATAATAAATAAAAACGTCCCTAAGACGGAAAGACAATTGCAAATCGTTACAGATGTTTCGCACACTTATAAGTTAGCTGTTTGCACACGGAAGAGAAGCACGAGGAACCGTATTTCGCGCACGGCGTATTAACAGTAATTTCAGTTATTTTGTAAATTTCCTTTCGCATATAGCTTGGAGGGGAATGTGCAAGAATGGAACAAACACTGAACTTCAAGCCCTAATGAATGTAGGTTGGTTTCAGAGTAAAATACTTTTGATTGAAATTGTGGTGTGTAAAATATTATTGCCATGAATCGGCCCCTTAATTTTCTACGCACGAATATTACAAAATAATTCGCTTTTGGTTCAATTTTAAATAATAGATTCAGAGGTCTTGGACGTAACCGTATTAAGCGAGGAAAAGACACCAAAGCTTGTCACCGTTGTAATTCGTTCCGTTGTATATGCGGAACGAATATCTCTTGTGGATTTTTTAAAAGTAATGATTCTTTGTGTAGGTATCCAGGTCTTTCTTAAGATTGTGTGTCATACAAGTTTGAAATTAAAGTTAAAACGTCACTGGCACCAAGGTTTAAATTCGGTTCTAACATTAATATGCACCAAGTATTGCACTAGCGTTCACTTTCCATTTATTTGAAAGAAAACGATCGCTGACGTGAGAGGTAAACAAAAGGTTTAATTAATTAATTAATTTATTTATAACAAAACTAGTATTGTTCTGTACCTGACTTATAAAAAGTGATAAACACTACATTTACATGTTCTGAAGCAATGCAAGGAACCATTTTATCCATGCATTATGCAAAGCGACATTGGAGGAAAATCTAATAGAGATATAACTTTCAAAATTTTACGGGCCTTTTGGCCCGAGTTGTGGAGGTGTTATTCTGCAACTGACTATGTCCGCCCTTCCTTCCGCTGTTAGAAAACTTCTGTTTCCTTTCTTTCATAACATCGACTTTAGTAATACCTTTTCACACGACTGGGCTCAGCAATCACCAGACATTCTTACCAGTTCTGCGAATTATATTATTGTGACAAGGCGTTTCTTGTAGCGGCTGTTCAATCATACATTTTCAGACACGCAAGCAATTTCGTTAAATTTTGAGATTTATATTGCAGCGACTCTATTTAGCCCTGCTGGGCAGCGAGTGAGATGAATGGAATGGCAATTCGGGATGAGAGGCTTGTATTAAGTTCCTGCAACACCAGTTTGGTAGCACGGTACGGGTACGTATGACGTCACAGGAAGGAAAGGAATATTACAAGTCATTATTATATAGTGTTAAATAAATGTAATTGAGGAAGATTATAAATATTTGGGAATCAAAGGGTACGGGTTTCATCCATAAAAAGTAATAAAATCAACATTGGTATTTACTTACTGGTCCAGGGCTATGTGATCTAAATCCTGATTTCAACTCTGCCGATAGCCTTTCCGTTCTCTTCAGCCATCTCTACAAGGCTACTCGCTCGATGGGGCTTGCACCCGTCATTTGAAACACGGCACGTCACAAGACTCTGGAACGTGTCTTATGAATGAAGAGACCGACCCACTGAGCACTCACTTGATGATCAATAAAATATAAGGGTATATTTTTAAAAATCCCAAAGGGAAAATTCAATTTAGTGTCTGACATCTTGAAATACGAGGAAGAAATTCGGCATGATCATTAATTAATCATCCTTCATATGGTAATATCTGTGTACAGCAATCGGATAACCTGCGTGTGTGTGTCCGTTACCTCTTTGCTTACGTTTGTCTCTTGACGTTTTCACTTTTTTGGAGATTTGAATTTTTTACTTGCGAATGGAAACCTTTCTAAGGACATAGGACGCGTTTTAAGGTTGCGTCCATGATTTCGGAAATTAAAATATACGGAAAAGGCATACGGCCTCTCATCCCGAATATTTTCTTTTCTTAAAGATATCCCTTCATCTCTGGATCAAAATGAAGTATCTATTGGAACATTTTCGATCTTTCAAAGCTTCTATCTAGCTATGACGGCATTGATAATAAAAGTTTACTTTCAAAATTATCTTCGTATGTAATTGGTGGTTTTGCTCTAGATTGGTTATGATGGAAACTTCAACAACGATCTTTGAGTAGAAATACCGAACTGGAATGATGGAACAGTATATACTTACCTTTCCGGTTCATTGCCAATGGAGTACGTAAGCCATATGCCCTCGACGATCTAAAGCAGAAGAACAGTGCCCTTTGCGAATGATACGAATATTCTTTGCAATAAAGAAACAATAAATAGTATAATATCAGATGTTTCAAATTGGTTCTGTAATAACAAATCAATGTTAAACGAAGGGTAAGAAATTTACATACATGTTATCATTTCAAATAAAATATTGAATTTGTAACTTCTGAACATGAACGATGTGCCATTGATGCTAAGATAACAAAATGTTTGGGTCTCTCAATTCAGTCAAACCGCAAATAGAACGTCTTTTCACATGAATTCAGCACGAAGGTAAGTTAATTATGCTACGCGTGCAAAATTCTTGATGCGTTCAAAATGCTAATGCCAGTTGACATTAAACGATTAAAATCGATTCAATAGTTTAAGTGCAAAGTAAAATCTTTTCGGTTGCATGTTTCTATACAATTAGATACAATACCGAACATCAACTAGCGATGCTAAAACAGCACGCACTTTCTCGCCCGTATTTTCACGCAAAATTACGCGAAAAAACACTGAAAAGTTTGGAAAAATTGTACGTGAACTTATTTTAAAATCTATCTTTAAGGAAAAGATTTCATTAAGGGAAAAAATCTCTATCTTCATAATTGTAGTTGTAGGAAGACACCGAAGAAATAATTGATCTTTTACAATTTCCGAAAAATTAGGGTTTTCATCATGAGACTTGCACCATTCTCTTAAATGTCCTCCACACTACCTAACAAACAAATAGATAAATGAAAAACGATGGAGCGATTTTTTTGAAAATTTGGAAAAGTCCCAGGGACTTCATGAAAAGTACCCCTCAATTAAAATATCGTTTCCAAATTCAAGGGGCAGCGACATCTGCCAGATTGATTGGAGAATTTCAATTTTGGAGAAAACAGGCTGAACGGCTTAACGAGAACAGAGTAGCGAGAAAGCAAAAAGGAAAGTAATATTAATTTTAACAACGATATTTAATGTGTTAATTACCAGTTGGACTTCATAATTCAAAACAACCTGTAACAAGTATTGAACCTCAGCTTATGGGTCAATGATCCCCATCTAGATCTGGTTTTTCTTCCAGTTTCTCCTTATCTTTTGGAGAATGCTGAGGTGATCCCTTGATTTGCTTCTGGACACAAATGTAACTACCCTATCTTTGCACGTCTTTTAGAGTTCAGTGGAAAATATAGTTATCCAGATTATCGTTTTCCGTATTCTCGTGGCAATAAGTTCATTTCTTTACGAAGGGCTCGATGAGTGATAAAAGCCCAAATCTATAGTTGCTTTACCTTTGAAAATTATTTCTATTACGTAGAAAAGAATACTTGCATTCTTATCAATCCGTCCAAAACGCTTATTCAGAATTCAACTCCTTTATGGCGCAGGGTAGGGGTCCCAAAATTAAGGAAACACCCACTGAAAGGAAACACTTCTCCCCGTAGCACGTCACACACAGCTTAAACTGTTTGTGACGACGTTTATCCTCTTCCGGTCTACCATTCAGAGCAAATTCGACGCGTCTCGGTCTACTGGTGGTTGATTGGTTTGTGATTCCGGGCGCGTCAACTACAGAGGTCATTATTCCTGTACGTGTAGTGCGTGTTTTTCATCGTGAGGTGGCGGTGATCTCTCCTCGCTGGATGGAGAGATCTGGCGCCGACCTACCGTCGACTAGCGGGATTTCCGTCTACCAGGTATATCCCACCAGCTGGGCACCGCCCCAGCCGGGACAAGCTCTCAACTTCCGACCAGTCTCCCGGCATATGTAGTAGTGTAGTGCATATTAGTGTGAGTGTGTGTGTAAGAGTTGAGGATAGGACAAGAAAGAGGAGGGAAAGATCACGCGCGGTCCGTAACCCCTTTGTTAGAGTACTGCTCCGGCATTCGCCTGGTGTTGATCGGAGAAACCACGGAAAACTACCGATCAGAACAGCCGTCCTCTAGAATTCTCCTCCAGACAGCGACTGAATTCGACATAGCTGACGAACTAGCGTCGAAAATTCTGCCGCCTTCGGGACTGGAACCTAGGACCTCCCGGTCAGAGGGACTGCAGTTACATCAGTTGATGCGCTGAGCCATCTCTCTCGGTCCTACAGGTGGGAAACGCGCGATTTGGGGGTTTGGAGCAACTAAAATATGTTATTTTTTAGAGGGAGGATAGGGCATCTTTAGCTCATTCGATTTTTTCCGGCAAGAAGAATCGTTTTTAACCTTTTACGATTTTCTAAATACATTCTAGAGAAAACGTGTTTTCGAGATGGTTTCATGCGTGGTGAAATGCATGTGAATAACTACATCCTTGCCGTCACAACATAAATCATTACGACTTGATTGACGATAACAAACGTAATTTTCTAATGAAACATTGACATTCAAAAAATCTTATTTTTATTGATATTTTCCATGTATATTTGTACTCCCGATTATGGTCAAATCAAGCAAATGTATTTTATTTAAAGTTTCCTTTTATTACGATTTTACATAGGACTAAGAGAATTTCTTTACGCGTAAATTCTTCCGGGAGGCGACACGAGAAACTAGTCATTCAATAATTGGTTACTCTGAATGATGTAAGAAGTCCCGCTATGTATACTTGACAGTAGGCGATTGTTAATTAGTAAGATTTTTTTGATGTTATTAGCAGTGGCGTAGCGTCAGGGGACGCTGAGATGCTGAGCATCCCCGTATATAAGAACCTTAAATACTGTATTGATAATCTTACAAGTGGTCTGTTGAGTGAAACACGTTTTGTATTAATTTTAAATTGATTTCCTATGATTGAATTCGGCGGGCTGTTGAAGCTGGCCTCTGATTGCTTGAAAGCTAAAATACTTCAGCGTCTGCCGCCAGATTGCGACGAGCAATGACGCATGCGCAGATGGCGAGGTTCCCCTCTCCCCTCTTCACCCCTGGCCCAGAGAAACCCGACTGCTTTACGCTAGCGTCTACTGCGGAAAGAACCTCGTTTGTGCACGAGAGCGCAGCACACTTCAGGCGTTCAGTAAATTATCTTTCTCTCTCTCACTCGGGAGTCCCCGCTTGGTCATGGGTACAAACTGTAGAAATAGTGCCTGACTACTATTTCTTAATTAATATCCAAGAAATTGTATTATCTCTTAAATAGATTACATATTGTTTAAGTCTGCAATGTATAAATTAACAAATGGTCTTATTGCCATTCGCGTATAAGAATTAAAGCTGAGCCATTGTATAATTTGCTTTCAAGACATCGGCAGCCCTGACTGCTGTGAGGATTTTGTGGGAAGCGCCTACACCGTCGTAAGCAATCGAGATCGTTGAAGTAGTCTCAGTGTATCTGCCTTGTGTTGCGTTCGCCTGTGAGATGAAGTAGTTGATAGTGACATTTTGTGTGTTATTGTTGAGCATCCCCAAACGTGTGAGTCACGCTACGCCACTGGTTATTAGAAACTTTTGCGTGTATGGAAATACCCTTGAATATTAGTTTCTCCTATATTTATACAAGCCAGAACCAACTCCAAATCATTGGGTTCCGGAAAATGTAGCATCTATATAAAATCGATACACTTTCTTTAATCAATTATTTATTATTGGCATATCAAACAAATAAGAAAACCATCCTTCGTCGGTTTTCACTTTTTTAAACTATTTCAGATTCTTGAAAGATCATTGAAAATAGTTGCTAAATATTGATCGTGGGCGATCGCGAAAAAATATGATTCCCAATTTTTTGGTCTGCATCAGTGTAAGAGTTTGTATGAATAATTATTTTGTGTGAAAAACGAATTTTGTATTTTCCAAATTGTGGTGTTATATTATTGTTTATACAATACAGCTGCAAATGTATGCTATTCAAATTCAAACTAGTGGTTCTACTGCAGCAACCTGAAAACCGTTAAAACGGTTTAAACTTAAGTAGTTGTCGAAAATCCATAGAGTTAAACTCAAACGGGAAATGGGCCATTTTATAATCGTCTTAACTCTATTCAAGAAAAAATGTCCGAAATGTTGAGCAATTTTTTAGAACATTTTGAAAATGTCCATGCGTCATATAAAGGTTAATTAAAAATATCCATTTCAAATTGGCAGGGCCTCGAGTTCGGCTAGATCCATTGGAGAGTGTTAATGTAGAAAATTGTCGGTTCGATTTAGGCGCTAGTGTTTTTGATCCAAGGACGGACGGACATTTTGTAAACCAACTTTTCGGTTTCAAAAACCCACAAAGGTGAATTCTGGATAAAAGGCATATTAAAGGAAGTAATTTACATACAGCAGCAAGAATTATCAACATTTTCCGGCATTGGGGACCCACAAGGTGACAATCTACACACTACAAGTTTTTCTCTCGAAAAAATTTCTCTCACTTTTCGTTGCAGCATTACAATACTTTATCTTTATAAGTAAGTTCTTCGTAAGTATGTAGTACGAGTAGGCGTACTAGTAAATATGTAATATGTGTAGTAGAAAGTAACCATGGATTCTTATTGAGTGTTAAATGAAGTAAATAATCAGTAAATGGCAATTGGCAAAATTTTGATGTTATTTTTCTTACAGAAATGTTATCCAATTGATATCGTTAATGAACCCCTATATTTGCAGTGACGATTTTGAATCTTTAAAAATGTATTCCTATAAAAGAGTATATTGTAATTTTACTTCAAATTTGAATTGTGGGTCAAAATGACTCATTTTAAAAAAATCTTACCATGATTATGAAAAACATAATCGATGGCTTAAACAATACCATAAGTGCTCTACAGATTTTTTTGTAATTGATTGTCACCTTGGAGTGAATGGGGATGGATTCTTGAAGAGAAGTAAACAACGTCGTTTCGCGCCAGTGAGGTATTTCTGCGCCTCCTCCCGGATCCGAAGGCGACCTGGGGTGACGTTGGGGGGCGGGGGGGGGCAGGGGAGGCGGTCGCGAGTCCAATCGTGCTAATGCGCGAGAGCAGCACCGACTGCACTGCGCCCTGTGGGCCAGTGGCGTAGCTTCAGTTGGTGTCACGCCCCCCTCCGTAAATTAAATATAAAAAACTATTAATGAATAGTTTATACACTATTTAATAAAAATATATTTGCACATGACATTTATTTATATTATATTAAAAACTAAATTTCATTCAGAATAATTGAAGTTTAATTCTTAAGTAAATAATCTAAAACGAAGTATAACTAATTGACAAGTGAATGTTTTTATAAAAATATTATTTTTAAATAAAACATTAAAATTATATAATTCCAATTATAATTTTTTTAAATTGGTGTCACCCCTAAAATAGCCTCATGGCAGCTGTTGGTCAGCGTGCTCGCTTTCCAGTACGCAACACCGAGTTCGATTCCCGGTCGAGGCAAGACTATAGTGTGCGTTTTCCTTGCAATGTCCCAGAATACGTTGCTGTGTGACGATGAGAAAATTCACTTGTTAGGTTGAGAAGACCGGCATACGGCGTGGGGTGTCTACGTGCTAACCACACGTACCCTCTTAACCCACGACCGTGAGGCAGGGGCGTCGCCGGTAGGCCTTTGCCCGTTCACGGGATCTTGCGCCAAGTACATACATACATACCCCTAAAATGGTGTCACCCGGGGCGGACCGCCCCCCTGCCCCCACCTCGCTACGCCACTGCTGTGGGCCAGCGCGCACGCAAATCATATTCAATTCAACTAGCGCTCTGGAGTTGCAAAAATGCTCAGGAGAAAAAAAACACACAAATTGGTTTAGCAAAGTGTGCGATGCACACTGTTTAAGAACAAATAAAATATGAGTATATTAAATATTTTAACTAAAACAGTGTTCATGAATACTTTTATAGCACAGTAATGAATTTATAAATGAATCGCTGAATATCTTGTTAAGCGCAAATCTCGAGAACGGCTGAACCGATTTTGCTAATTCTGTTTTTAGAATATTCCTAGAAGTACGAGAATGGTTCTTACTGAGAGAAAAAATTAAAAAATGGCCTGAAAAAGTCTTAAAAACAACACTTTTCTATGTTGCTAAGCGCAAAACTCGAGAACATCTGAACCGATTTCGCTAGTTTTTTTTAGAATATTCAAAATTACTTATTCCATGATTGGTTGAGCGAACGAGCTATAAAGGCTGCCAAAAACACTGATGTAAATGATTTAAATTTCAAAATTCAAGATTACATTCCTGGCGAAATGAGGACATATAAATCAGTTGATACGGCAAGTAATGAAGATGATGTGAACTATCCACCGGAATTTTTAAACTCACCAGATTTTCCATGATAATTTAAAACACTTTCGTTTGCTTTGACTATAAATAAATCGCTTGCTTTCACTATGGCTATAAACCCCAGGGGCAGTCATTAAGTTTTTGTGGTATTAATCTAGAAAACCCATGTTTCTGGCGTGGTCAATTGTATGTTGCCTGTTCCCGTGTTGGAAAACCATCTGTTCTGTTTGTTTACGCGCCAGGTAATCAAACAAAAAATATCGTGTACCATAAAGTACTACAATAAAAAAAACTTAATTTAGAATAGTGTAAAAATAAAATGAAATATAATACGTAGGTATCATAATAAGAAATGTGAAATTATAATTTTTATTGTGATTTTTTATTGACTATTAAAAGAATTTTAGGTGTTCTAAAATTTTATTTTTTGACATAATGTAATTGTTGACTTATTAACTTTCTTTTTCTATCTTACTAGCTGATCCAACGTCCCGAATAGCAGTATACGTATTAAAAAAAATTAAAAAATTAAAGAATTGACTGTTAGGCGGCATAAAGTTCGCCGGGTCAGCTACTCTCTCTCTCTCTCTCTCTCTCTCTCTCTCTCTCTCTCTCTCTCTCTCTCTATATATATATATATATATATATATATATATATAAATGCGTGTGCGTGTGCTCGTGAATAACGGAAAGTCAAATTTTTGCTTCAGTATGATTTTCTATTTGTGACCATTTAATATGTGGCCATATTGTGTCGCAAAACGTTGTAGTTTTTAGTGTGCTTGATGAGAATCAAAGTATTTATGTTTTAAAATATACGAGTGATTTGATTGTTTTAAATATCCTGAGAATATCTCTTTCCTAGCAATTGAATTTTCTCTTTCTAATGAGATATGTTTTAAATCATTTCATAAAAGTAATTTTCTGTAAAAGTAATTATATATAATATATATGAAAATTAATTTTTACAGTAATGGTAAGAGCTGGGAGGCTAAAATTATGCATCCAAAAACAATGTTATGTTGAGATATTATGTGATAAATTTTAATTCTATTAGTTGAATATTAAGGAAACCGTACAATAATAAACTTAGAACATATTTTTCGTAAATATTTTGACATTTTCATCCATACTTTGGGCGTTCTGATTTTTTATGCATAATCAAAGTAACGTTTCTAAAAGCCTGAAAATATTTTTGTTCTAATGAGATATGTTTGAAAACATTTCTTGGAGGTACATTTTTTTTGTAAATGAAAGTTGGAAATACCCTATGCGATACGATCAATCTAACAACTTATCTGAAGAATACTATTTTACGTATGAAGGTACACATTCACAAAAGTTCCGTTGAGACATGCGGGATATGCTAGGCCACTTAACAAGGTATTACTCACAGTTTAAGCAATCTTGTTTAAATTCGTCCTAATAATAGGCCTTCTAATGGAGGTTAATCAGTTTCTTGGATTGCAAATAAAATAGTATGGCATAATTTTTTGGAAAGTATTTTAAGAACTCGTAATTATCATAATTGCATTTTTGCTCTTTTCATAAATTGCGGTGAAAATTAGTGTCGGGAATTCAGTGTTTGTAATGAGCGCATGTTATTCAGATACGTATCTGATACTGAAATCTGATTAACAGCGTCCTATCACTGGGAGGTCAGCAGCGGACACCCTTGCATAGGATTACCAACAAATTTTCATGTAAAAGGGAGGACACTCGATGAGCCAAAAAACACTCAACACATTTCTTTTTATAAATATTTAATTTAGACTAATATCAGCTTTATTTCTTTCTTCCCTCCATTTGCGATTTAAGTGGAAAGATTCGTTCCCAAAATGCAGATGAAGATGGTCTGAGCGTCTCTTTTTTATTTTAATTGCGAGATAGAGACACTATCATGACTGCGTGTGTCAGTGTTCAGGAAAAGGATATTAATATTTTCTGTTCTAAATTAAACAATAAACGATATAACGTAGCAGATGTTAGTCTTGTGATAAAATAAATGACAACCATTATTAAAATTTTCCTAAAAGGAGGACATTTATTAACCAAGCGATAGTTTCGTGTTTCGAACCCTTATGGGATACAAAATATTCGAAACCGTCACGTGTAATAGGTTAATGGAAACTGAGGTTCTCTTGCCGCCAGGTCTGCCCGTATACAAGCTGCAACATTACTTTTAGGGTTGCCAGAAATGTTTTCAGAAAATAATGAACCGATGGGGGGGGGAGGGGATCTATGAATAATAATTATTCATGTTATTTAAATCACAGCAGAAGTGTGAAGTTAAACTTTGCTTTTGCATAAAATGGAATAAATATTTTATACATTAGTTCAAATGGTCAAATAAAATTTCTCTGTGTGCATTAGGGCCAACTCTCATCAGGAGTTCGTAAAAGTAGTATTTGCATGAAAGGTTTTCATACAACACACCTTTGGCTAACGTTTTCAGTGCTGTGCACGTGAACAAAGTCATACGTATTACGAATGGTAATTACCAAACTAAGACGACAACTGCAACAATAACCAGTATTGGCGTCAGAGTAAAAGCGGCTCTAATCGAGATTAAAAATTTGACAAAATAAACAGAAGAAGCTCTACTAACACTTGTTTACTCACATAATAAATGTTTTTTCGTCATTGGATAAGATAGTTTTACGTGTTCACTGTTTTCATTTTTTAATTCGTGAATCTGAAATAGAAATAGTTAACAGTTCACACAAATAGTGACCGTCTGGCAACTTAAATTACTATACCTTTTGTCAATGTAGAGAACAATTGTGCATCCAGAGCAACCTAGGGAATGTTCTAGTTCATGCATCCCTATTCAGTACTTGAGTAAACTCCTCGTGTGCGTGCGTGTGGATATACAGTCCCGTCTCTCACGGTTAGACCACTTCCCGTGCACCAGTCGAGACATACGAGGTGTCATTTCACGCGTCTCGGTCTCCTGATGGGGAACTGATAATTTGCTTTGAGATTCGGCCATAAATTTCTAAGCAATTTTCAAAAAGGTTGTTTTTTTCGTGTTTTGGCACTGCGATCTTGGTGAGTATGCCGGGAACTAAATCAACGCCACCTAAATAGAGGTAGGTAGAGTTGATTAAATTCCAGTACCAATAGCGACGAAGAGAGAGAGAGAGACGACGACGACGAAGAAGAAGAAGACGACGACGACGAAGAAGAAGAAGACGACGACGAAAGAGACGAAGAAGACGACGACAAAGAAAAAGACGATCAAAAAGACGAGGAAGATAACGAAAACGATGAAGACGAAGAAAGATGAAGAAAGAAAAAAAAGAAGTGAAACAACCGAAGGTAGCTTAAAGCGTCGGCGACGTCACATTCAGCTAGTAGTGAATATTCTAGTTCATATGTAGTGAATATTCTGGTTCGAGTAGTTCTTCAAAAGAACTGAAGTGATCATTTGTGTCCCGGCGGAAAGGAAGGCAAGAACCGAAACTCGGCGAAATGTATGGGCTCTTGCCACACCTCAGAAACTGAAAATATTGTAATACAAACAATCACAAAGTGTACATAATACGTTTCAAAATAATGTAACATTACTTCTTAAATATTTGAATGTGTCTCTCTTAATTTTTCCCTTCAATTATTCTGAGGTCTGCGGTTGACCCTTCTCCCACTGTGCTCTCCGGATGCTGCGATGGCATGAATATGGGATTGTTAATTATAACTCTGTAGTTTTGAATTTCTGATTTTCGCAAGAAAACTTAATTTTTCGTCATAATTAGACCGCGGAACTTCATGCAATTGCTTGTTTTTCCTGAATGCACTTATCGAAAGGAAACATATATAACTTTACCTATCACTAAAATAAAACAAATACAGCCCATTTTTATTTTCCATAATTGCATATTTTTGGGATTTTTTTCTTTAACTGCGTATTTTAATGTTTGCGGCATATTTCAGGGCACATATTGCAGGTTTTTCTGTAGAAGTGAGACGAAGTTAGACATTTTAGTTTTTTTCTCTTTCAGAAAAAACTGAATTACACCATGCCAATGCTACAATACCAACATAATATTTCCGATAGTCTTCTGATAAGATTGTTTTCGCTAGAATAGATTTACTTCCTGAAACTTTATTCGTGCGCATGAACTTGGTGAACCGAGCAGAATATTTCGGCTTCTCTAAACAGTGCTATTTGTCTCGCTTATTTTTTTGTTTATTTTAATGCTTGAAAGTATATTTTGAGTAAAATGAAGATTACCTATAAATAAATGTTGGCTGTTGCTAACTATATTTTTGTCTAACGTATCTTCTTAGTTTTAAGCGCATATTTTGGCTGTTTTAAGTGCATTATTGCCTGTATATTTTGAATTTTTGTGCATGAAGTTCCGGGGTCTAATCGTAATGATTCATTAAGTAAATAGGTTTAAAAAATTACTGAATCCGAAAACTTTGACTTAAAAAATTACTCTTTAACATGACGTCATTGTAATCTCATAAGAATGGGAACAGCTATCGATGTCTCCATTTCCAGAGGGAGCACAGGAAATATGATCGCTCGTTAAGCAGAGATTACAACCGATAACTACAGGAAATACGATCAATCGTATTTCCTACATAGCAGACAGCCACAGTAATGAAAAATGTATGTGTATGTAAGTGTGGAGGGGCGAAAAGACCAAACGTTTTTATTAAAATGATGAAAGAAATTTCTCATAATTTTCACTACTGCAAATCAAAACCCTAATTTCAAACGAAAGGGAAAAGTGCTAATTCCATAGGGTGAAACTGCCAACTTGTGTGACTCAGTATCGAATATTGTCTAATTGGAGGCCATTAAGTCTCGGTGATGTCACAGATATTTTTAAAATTTTTTTTAGTCGCATCAACAACGTGGTTATTAGCGACTTTCTGTTACAAATACATCGGTAGAAAAATACAACAGTAAAATTTGCAACCTCTTAGAGTTGTAACAAAAATTAAAAACAACAGTGACAATTTACATGTATCCATTGGACATAAATGTCCAGAAATATATTTTTAAGTAATCAATATTTTGTTCTTTCTCTGTTGCTAGGATTAAATAAATAAATAAATGTCTTTATTGGTGGCGAGGCTCAGGCCATTTAACCTGCTCTTCCGCCTGACCAGTTTCAAAAATTTTTATTACAATTTATTTTATGATAAAAAGGAGATCATTCAATGAGAAATACGTACGCAATTTAGATGAAGGGTTTCTCACATGGGAAACAGGAGTGAAAGCGAGGGAGGAAGAAGTTGATAGAACAGGAAACGCACTCACAACATTTGTGTGTTAGAGTTTATTAATTTTACGTTAGGGAGGTATTAAAAATTAGTCACAAATATATCAGATTGAAACACATCGAGATTTTATTTAAATTTAGAGAAATTATTTTTTTGACTCGTAAGTTAGCTACAAAAGAAAATTAGAAGGAACTTGTTTAAAACAGTGACATGTTAATAAGTACTACTAATTGAGAGAGCATTTGAAGAAGCTAAAAATGCGTACATATTTTTGAATTACCCCTAAAAAACAGAAAGGGAGGAAAACTCGTCAGCATACAAGCGAAAAACGTCAAGTAAAGAGTAAAAGTCTTGAAAGAAAGAGAAAACAAATCCATTCGGTTATTAAATTAGGTAAATAAAAAAGAAAAAAAATCATAAACGTGGATACAATCAATTCAAATCTAGGAAAAGTTTAGAATTTAAAATTTTTCCCAAACTAAAAAAGTGCAAATTTTAAAAATGTATGAAGTGTTTACCAATTGGCATATTCCCAAGACTTGAAAATCTAACCCAACATGTTTCACCCGTAAACCAACAATGTATACTACATTTACTCCTGGGACTGCAAACAAAGGGACCATCCCGGCATAGGCCTTAAGCGATTGAGTAAACCCAGGTAAACCTCAATCAGGATGGATGTTAGGATTAACTCTCTCAGAAACTAGAAAAGCGGAAAAGTTTTCATCCCACACCATACTGCGCTTTCGTGAATTCTAGCACCATAATTGCTTCCGTTCTCCAGTGGGACGTATGACGAAATAATTGAGAGTATCAGGACCACCAGTCAAAGTTTGTCATTATTCGTTACATGAATGTGAAGGATTTCTACAAGTTACTGAAACAACAACATTCATTATTACTAGAAAACGTATCAAAATCGAATAATAAAAATAAATGATTATCAAATGTGTTTTAAGTTAAAAATGTAAAAAACAACAACAAATAAATCAGTTCAGTAAACTAATGTGAACGGTTAATTGTTTGCTGTTGTTTTTGGTTGGTGAGCCAACGATTCGTCTTTACTTTCGTGGACATTCACACTGACATTAACAATCAATAGAATGCCTTTTTGCTCTGAAGAAAGGCTGGATGGAGGATCAACATGTTGGCTAATGAGATCCTACAGAGCAACCTCACTGTGACAGTAAATAGTACAAAAAATTTCAATGCATCAATGCATATATGCATTGAAATTCTTTGTACTTTTTACTGTCACGGTGAGGTTGTGCTGGTCACAGTGAGGTTTCCTATATGAAACCAGGATTTACATTACTGTTTTAGTTTCTGAAAGTCAAATATATATTTTTTTAAATATGGGAGATGTTTAGTTGTTTGCTTAGAGGAATTAGATTTATTGAATATATTTAAATATGAATAGAAAATTTTAAACATTAAAAACTGTATTTTTAATTTAGAAATTTTTGTCTTGGTTGGTTTAACAAGACTATTTAAGGGAAATGTTTGAGCCCACCTGGCAACACGGTGACATTTTAATTGGGGGTGAAGAAGGAAGACTTGCAGTTCTGTATTATATTTGTCATATTTTAACTCGATTTCAAACGATTAGCTTGCCCGTCAGAACACACACTCGAGCAATGTAGAAAGTTTGTGACTATGTAGTATTCAGAAATGTGTTTCATTCCATTAACAATGCCTTAAAATTGCCAATATTGTGATATACCAGAATATGATAGATTTTATTTAATGATGTTAGCTATAAATGGGTATACAATATGGCGGTATATGCGGCCTTAGCAACGTCAGCGCAGAGGTTGGCAAGGTCAACAAACTATTCACGGGCTTTGATGACGTCAGGACGCCGGCTAGATGGCTGAAGAGCATAAGATGTAATTGGTGCAAAAACGAATGACTGTCTGAGGTCGCGGCTACTCGGATTTGTAAGAGACGCACGGGTTGGCTATAAAAGATCAGATAGTCTAATGTTGCCGCCGTGTTTTGAAATAATAGAAGGATGGACGCCTACCGAGCCATAAAGGGTTTAAAAATACATTAAACAGAACATTCCGACTTTGGGTGTCGTGGAGTGAAGATCGTACATTCCGACTCTGGGTGTCGTGGAGTGTAGATCGAACATTCTCTCTCTGGGTGCCGTAGCGTAAAGATCGTTGTAGACAATATAGTGGGAAAGTGAGACTTGTATAGTTTTCTTGTGCGAGAAGTGATAGTTTGTTTCCGGACTTTGAAAATAATTTACCAGAAGTGATTTCGCGGCGGACTTGTTCCGATTTTCGGACATTGCAGTTGGACTTCAATAGTTTACACAACCAGTGGGAGAGACTAGGAACCGGGGAGCGTCGGATAAGAACTAACAAATAGTTTAGGCAGTGTGGACTGGACGTGTCAGCAGCGGCGCAAGAACGAAGAAAGAAGCGGAAATTGGAATTAACAACGGCCAAGTGAGAAGCGACCACGGAGCGTTGGCATGCACAAACGGTAAAAAAATACTGCAGTATAAAAGAGACAATTTATTTCAAAAAGGGTCATGACCATCAGATTAATTGTTTAATTTAAAGTTAAATAAATTGTTGAATTTTGTTCTTTGGAAAAGAAAAGAGTTTTTCATTTGTCAATCATAATTTTCAATTAGTTGGTAGCATAATTATTACATTTCAGATTCCACGCCATACTGTATAGTTGGCAGATCAGGTAATCGGCTATCGAGGCGATAGCGAGTATTTGTATCCGGACCCATCGACCCAAGCTAGCTGGATTTTTATATAATTTTGTTAGAACCAGATAGAAAAACTTTGGTAGTAATTCATGTAACCTGTTTCTGGCGCCCAAATCTTAATAAGTTTGGAACAGGATATGATTACAGCCACGCTTTTGATGAGACGTTGAGAAAGGTATATTTCAATATATATTGAGAATACATTAAAAATAATACTACAAAATAATATTGCAGATCCCCGGTGGCCGACATCGCTGAGGCAGTAGTGTCGTAGCGATCTCGGACCCAAGGATCGTGGGTTCGAGTCCCGCCTCGGGCATGGATGTATTTGTGTTCGTTTTTGCATCCCCTATCAACACCGTATCATGCCATCTTCACAGTTGCCATTATGCTAAACCCATTAGTGGTCACTAATGACATAGACGTTGATGCGATATAGATAACAAAAAAAATTTTTTTGCCATTTTTTGGCATAATCTTACAAATTTTAGATTAGACAGGTATAATATAAAATTACTAACATTATTAACAATTTTACAACAAAAATCAAGTAGGCGCCCACCGAAATTCTTTATTACCGTATTAAAATGTTAGCGAATGACATGAAAATATGTCTGTTTTAATATTTGCAAGTCAATACGGTCCTTGACATTAGAAAAAACGGAGACTCAGCAGAAAAGATTTTTCAATTTTAAAGCTTCAATTAAGCATTTAAAAAAATCCTTTTACGTAAGTGTTCTGACGTTGCACGCCGCAGTCTCAACCCGCTGGACGAGCGCACGCGCCTCGGGCCCACCTCCGCCCCCGCCGCCTCCGCCTCCGCCCCCGCCTTCGGGCCCGCTGCAGCCCCGCGCCGCCGCCGCCGCCGCCCGCCCCGCCGTGCGCCGCGCTTTAGCACCACTTTAGCGTGCGTGGGCGGCGGGCGAGTCGCTCAGGGCCACCTGTTAGCGACCCAGAGCTGTTTGTTCGGGCGCGCGCAGCATAAATATCAGTGGCTGGCACGAGGAAGAGGCGGCGGTCAAGGGGTGACGAAGGCGGCGGACGAAATGAGCGCCGCCGGCTCTTAACTCACGCTCACGAGGCGGGAGAATTTCAATGGGTGGATCTCAAACGCACAGCCTCGGGGGCAGTGGACCGGCGACAGAGTGGTCGCGGGTTCGATATTGATGCAGAGTGCGGGAAATTGTTTGGTGCGTTTCATATCGGCGAGTTTTCGGCACCTGATGGAATAAATTCTGGCTGACTTCTAACATATCTCAATTCTTCCCCATAGTATGAGGAGGGCAATCGAATTGACAACTGACAGATTGAACTTCTCTCCTGTAGTATGTCACACGCAGTTTTAAATTGTTATGTGACGTTCAATAAATAATTAAATCGCATTCGTAGGTCGATTGCTCTAATTAGTGATAAGTGGAGTGCAATCTGATTGACAACTTACAGATTGAACTTCTCTCCCGTGGTACGACACACAAGTTTTAAATTGTGATTTTGCGTTCACTAAATAAACTTAGTTGCATTCTTAGGTCGATTGCTCTGATCAGTGATAAGAGGAGGGCAATCTGATTGACAACTGGTAGATTGAACTTCTCTCCTGTAGGGTGTCACACATAGTTTCCAATTGTTATTTGACGTTCAATAAATAAAAGAAATCGAATTCGGAGGCCGGTTGCTCTGATCAGTGGTATTTTCACTGTTCAGTTTCAGGCGAATGTCGGAGGAGCAACCTCTACACCGTACCATGAACAGCCCGCGATCGTACTTTTCTACTCTCAGTCGCCAATGTAGCGCCCCAGAACTACGTATTTCAACAGCAATTAGTTTCACTTGTTATTGATAACGATGACGTATTATTACAATATTGCATCTCCTAATCTACCAATACTTCAGCCATCCAAAATTCAACCTTTACAACACAGGCACTGGTGGCTCAGGGCGTATATTGGCGCCCTGAGCGCGTCTGATTTGGAAGTCCTGGGGATCGAGTCCCGACGACGGCAGGATTTTGGACACTGGCTACACAGCTAGGACGGATGCAGCCGCTGTCTGGAGGAAGATTCTAGCAGCCGGTTGTTCTGATCGGTAGTTTTCCATTGTTTCTCCAATCAGTACCAGGCGAATGCTAGAGTAGTGCCCTAACAAACGGACCACAGACAGCATGCAATATTTCCATCTTATTCCTTGTTCTATCACCCTTACTTACACACGCTTTCGCTCACATGCACTATACTGCGATTTTTCTAACTGCGACCCTCAAGGCCACTCAAATCCCATCTTCGCGATGGAATATGTCACGGCATTTCGCGTCTTTCTCAGTCGTTCCGCTAGATTTCGCACGATCGCGACCGTATGAAGCAGTGCTTGCGATCATGCGACTTATACCGGCAAGACCGAGAAAAGACGCGAAATGCCGTGACATATTCCATCGCGAAGATGGGATTTGAGTGGCCTTGAGGGTCGCAGTTTACACTATCGCACTTGTCTGGAGACCAGCAGGGAGCTTAGAGCTTGTCTCGGCTGGTCCGCTGGTGCCACGCTGGTCCGAGATCCCTGGTTGGGGAAAATCCTTGCAAGCCGACGTAGGTCGGCGTCGGACCTCGACATCCAGCGGAGGACGACCACAGACACTGCCCGCGATAAAACAAGCACTGCACTTACGGGAATAATGACCTCAGCAATTCACGCGCCCGGAATTGCTAATCAATAAATCAAAGACTGAAAATTAAAAATTACGCAGAAACGTCTGATGTTTTTAAATGCAATCAATTCGAAATAAGTTTTGATGAATAACAGTCATTAGTGAGAATGTGGAAATTTTTAACCCATTGTTGCCACATGCGAACACATGTTCTCCATGCTTTAGAGATAAGAAAATGCAACCGATATATCATTGCGTTTTGGAGCCATAGAACTGTCACTGTCCTTATCTCTGAGCTATTCTATTTCTGGATTCATTGATTTTGAATAAAGGTGTTACGGATTCAGAAGTATTGTGTGCACAACACAGTGGCCTGGAGTAATTCATCGGCTGTTTTAATAATGTTTTCTCAATGTTTATAAATAATATTTTATTTATATCTATTTAAAAGTCCTATTTTAAAGTCCTACAAATTATGGTTATGTACGTTTTAACTTTATATATATATATATATATATATATATATATATATATATAAAAGATTAGATTTATTTAAACTGCAATTGGGCATAACCCGGTGGCAGCTAATTACAAAAACATAAATATACTTAGCCTTTAAGTAATATAGATCACTAATACCACTAATAATAATAATAATAATAATAATAATAATAACAACAATAAGAATAAGGTAATATAACTAGCAAATTATATACTAATTGTAGTAATAATAATGGTAAAATAATGATAATAATATAAAAACTGACTGATTCATAAAACATTAAATTACATTAAGAGAGAAAACACACACACACACACACACACACACACACTGCACTAGTATCACACTGCACTTCACTTCACTAAGACCTGAAAACATTTCCTTCTTTATTTCTCTGCTATACACTGCACTACACCTCACTTCACAATAGAATACTTATGCATTGCTATATAACCCACTATTCTCCCTCATTTACTTAATAATACCCTAAATTAATTTCCTAAACTGTTGAAAACTTTGAGGAAAGGGTTCAAAGGTTTTGCAGGCAATCTATTCCATTCCGTAATCGTTCGATTTGTAAAAGAAAATTTCCCGACATCCGTTCTCTGCTGTCTTAAATTTATTTTGTGCCTGTGATCCCCTCTACTGATGTATGTAGGAATACATAGCGGCCGATTAATTTCTTTCCAAGCTGGATGACCATTATAAGCTTTATACAAGGCGCAGAGTCTTGCTACATATAATATCCCAATATATTTTTCGTTCGATATGGGAAAAACAGTACTCAATGGATTAATTTTCACTTGACAAATGACTTAATTTTCAAAACAACCAAGATTAGGCCATTGTTAAAGAAAGGCAACAAAAATGAAATTCAAAATTATGGGTCAATTTCTCTTTTGTATTTTCAAAAGTGTTCGTGACTTTTCTACGCATGAATGGAGTAAAGATATCTGTAAATATGGAGCTATTTCATATTGCAAACACGGATTTAGAAAATTCAACTCTACGGAAAGAGCCACATTTTTTTTCTTAAAGGTGATGCTACATTCTTGGATCAAAATCAAGCACAACTGGGATATTTTTGTATCTCTCAAATCCTTTGACGTTGTTGTTCATAATATTTTATTTTACAAAATGGGAACGTAAGGAATTCGTGATATTGCTCTAGACCGGTAATGTTCGGGCTTTAAACAACAATCGTGGTTAGATTTTATGTCATATTTTCTTCCTGTTATGCGTAAACATTATGCTCTCTTCAATTTGGTGGAATAATGTTTTTCTGGTGGTTTCTTCCAAAGCAATTTCGTAATAACCAATTAACAGAAAATATGTTGAATTTTCAATGCAGCTTTCCTTTTCAAATCAACAATTGTATACTCCATTGAAAATGAACGATATGCAATTGACTGATGTGAAGGTGACAAAATGTTGAGTCTCTCAATTCAGTCAAATTTCAAATGGAACACAACTCAACTGAACACAAATGAAGTTGACTACTCTACACATTCAGAATCATATCAAATTCAGACGGCCTTCAAACGGCTAGTTATGTATATTTCGCGAATATTTTTTCCGGCCTGAGATATGGCATAATATTCTGGGGAAGCATATTCTATTTTCTATTCTAGACTTTCAGATTGCAAAAGAAAATTATTCGAATAATGAAAAATGCCTTCCACGTGATCCTTGCAAGCCTCATTTCATTGAGCTTGGAATCTAACCATTGCCTTGCCTATTTATTTACGAATCTGTAATATTTGTCAAAAATGACCTACTTAACGGAGGGAACAACACGTCGTAGAAATCACGCGCGTCAAGTATCAGTATCAGCAGCTCAGTACAAGAAGTCCACATACAATACATGTACATTACTTTACAACGCATTGCCAGATGACATTAAACAATTAAATCCGTACACAAATTTAAGTTAAAGTAAAATCTTTCTGTTGCATAACTGGATTCTTGGATAACACAAGGGATTAGAACATCATGTAAAAACAAACGAGTTCTTTCTTTCATTTCTAAGCATCATAACGTATCTCAAGATTTCCTCCTGTACTTTAAAAAATACAAATCATTGTTAAGAAAAGTCATAAGGCAGGCTAAAATCATGAAAACACGATCAGGATATTTTGAACTCAAATAACAAAACAAAATCAATGTGGGATATAGTAAAAAATGCGACCAAACCAACTAGAAACCTTGTAGAGAATGTTTGTTTTAAAAGATAACGATAGAGATGTGAACGATCCGGCAACAGTGGCTAGTCTCTTTAACCAATACTTTTCGAGAATTGCTGTCGATCTCACTAAGGGTTTTCAGCCACAAAATTCAACATCTGACGTTTCCTAAAAATCTTAGACACTATGTTCGTTTCCGAAACCTCTTCCTATGAATTCTCAAAATAATCGGTAAATTAAAAAATAAATATTCGGCCGGTTTAGATGAATTTCCGGATTGTTTGTTAAAGACCTGCGCGCCAGCCATTATACACCCGTTAACTCACATATTTAATGCATCCTTATGCACCGGAATTTTTCCAGATATTTTTAAAACAGCTAAGATTAAGCCGCTCTTCAAAAAAGGCAACAAAAATGAAGTTCAAAATTATCGGCCAATTTCTCTTTTGTCAGTTTTTTCAAAAATATTAGAGAGACTTTTTATGTGCGAATGGAAACCTTTCTCAATAAACACGACGCGTTTTCAAATTGCCAACATGGATTCCGGAAATCAAAATCTACGGAAACAGCCATTTTTTCTTTTCTTAAGGATGTTGCCTCATCATTGGATCAAAACGAAGCAACTATTGGAATATTTTTAGATCTTTCAAAAGCTTTTGACGTCATTGATCATAACATTTTACTTTCAAAATTACCTTCGTATGGAATCCGTGGTATTGCTCTAGATTGGCTATGTTCGTACCTTAAACAACGATCTCAGAGAGTAGAAATACCTTACTGGAATGATGGAACTTTATGTACACACCTTTCCGGTTCTTTGCCAATTGTACGTGGAGTCCCGCAAGGATCGATTTTAGGCCCTATTCTCTTCCTATTATACGTAAATGACATGCCCTTAGCGATTCGAAACGGAAGAACAGTTCTCTTTGCGGATGATACAAATATTCTTTGCAACAAAGAAACCGTAAATAGTACAATATCAGACGTTTCAAATTGGTTCCGTAATAACAAATTAAAAGTAAATGAAAATAAAACTGTTTCAATGCAGTTTTCCATATCAAATAAAAAATTCTGTACTCCATTGAAAATGAACGGTGTGCCATTGACTGATGTTAATGTAACAAAATTTTTAGGTCTATCAATTCAGTCAAACCTCAAATGGAATGCCCACTTAAATGAATTGAACACAAAATTAAGTTCATTATGCTACGCGTTCAGAATTCTTTCAAATTCCGTCAGCCTTCATACAGCTCGTTGTGTATATTTTGCCAATGTTCACTCCCGCCTGAGATATGGCATAATATTTGGGGAAACACATCTTATAGTTCACAGACTTTCAGATTACAAAAAAGAATTGTACGAATAATAAGCAAATCCAACCCACGTGATTCTTGTAAGTCACTCTTTATTAATCTAGGAATTTTACCATTACCTTGTCTCCTGATTTACGAATCAGTAGTTTTTGG
>JAHLJT010008446.1:303401005-303428071 GCA_031308135.1 Acheta domesticus | reverse complement strand
AAACTGGAAATAATACTGAGAAAACTTTCGGTGTCTATCAATCCCTTCAGCCTCCTTTCTTTTCGCCACATTTACCCTCCTCTCTAACTTAACATTTTTTAATGGCGCATTATAAATGTTGAGACATGAACAGGATAGAATCCCTGATTCGTCTGAGGCAATGAATAATTATAATAACACGTGTTTCTTATTCAACAAAAATCTATGATGCCCCCCTCACAAAAAATGATCGGCTGGTTCCGCTCCTGGTGTAAATAGTAATAAATTGAAAAGCATTTGTGCAGTTAAAAAAAGTGACAAAATTGCGCTTAAAACGAACCTACAACACTTGTAATAAGAGAACGTCAACGAATTCCCCTGCCTCCGTCGGGTAGCGCACTGGGGGTGGCACTTGGGCGCGGGGACCGGGAGAGGTGGCTCTGGGCATCAACTGCTGCCCCTGCAGTCCCTCAGACCGGGAGGGCCGACAGCGGCAGGATTTTCCACTCTAACTTGTCAGCGAGGAGAATTCTAGCGGCCGGCTGCTCTGATCGCTACTTTTCCGTGGTTTCTCCCAACAACACCAGGCGAATGCCGGAGCAGTCCCTTCTCTTCCTTGCCCTATCCTCACCCCTTACACACACACACACACACACACACACACTCACACTTACACAGGAGATCGGTCGGGAGCTTAGAGCTTGTCCCGGCTGGGGCGGTGCACCGCTGGTGGGAGATACCTGGTTGAGGGGAACACCCCGCTCGTCGACGGTAGGTCGGCGCCGGATCTTGCCACCCAGCGGGGAAAGATCATCGCCACCTCCCGATGAAAAAACACGCCCTTCACTTCCGGGACAATGACGTGTGTCGTGGACGCGCCCGGCATGGCGAACAATCCTTGAGGGCGTGCATCTAGCGCACGGCATGTGGGGTGCGCAGGGACCTGTCGGAGACGGCCATCGCGGCGCTGCCCACGCGCGGCCTGCACGCCCTGGAGGTGCTGCGCCTGCAGGCCACCGCCTCGCTCACCGCCATCCCGTCCATCTACAACTTCCAGGTGCACACTGCTCTTGCAACTTACTTTACTCCCACTTACTTTTATTCTTATTGTCTGCTAAGGCTGTAAACGAACGTGCCGTTGAGACTCGTCACTTGCCATTTGTATGTATGATAAATATGGACAAGGTGATCCTCTCACATTGCCTGTTGCTTGAATTGAAATTGGATCTGTCGCTTGGATTGACAATAAATAATAGAGTAAACCCTCATTAAAACGAATTCCAAGGGACCGAAATAATCAGAGTTCGTGTTCTTCGGTTTTTCGTAATAAAATCGGTGGAGTCCGCAGCGCAGAATGTAGATAAGAGGCCGGCCAGCCGTCTCAGGGCAGTGGTGTGCAGTGGTGTGCGCGTGTGTTGCAGCACCTGCGGGAGGCGTGGCTCACCTACTCCTTCCACTGCTGCGCCTTCCGCTTCCCCGAGCGCCACGACCCTCGACGCCACGCGCTGCATCAGGTGAGGCCCCGCCCCCGGCCCCGCCCCCGACCTCCACCGCCCCCACGTTTCACTGTCCCCGAAGCCCCGCCTCCCCCCACGGACATTTGTCACCCGCCACCATCCCTCCACCACCACTATCATCACATCACTCCCTACACCCTACCTGTCTCCGCCACTACCGCCAACAGTGCATTAATATCATTCTTCTAAAATAAATTTGATTTTGTTGTTATTATTGATATTCAGCGCGATCTCCAATAGTATAAAACAGATATAAATATAGAAAACATAAAATAAATATAAAAATAAAAATATAAAATACAAATAGAATAACAAATATAGAAAAATAGAAAAATAAAATCAAAATAGAAAATATTTTACTTGGTATTTGAACTTCTATATCAATTTTAATAATGGCACCTGATAATACGCTATGAAATAACGTACAAGGATAGGAAAATCTGTCCCTTTTAGTTCTGGCAGAAATTGGCCGTTGTGTGAGGTGAATGAGGCGAGGCTTGATTAAGGTTATGATGTACCGAGAAACATATCGGTTTCAATGTTCTAATTATTCATGAATAACGTATGTTACTTTTTATTTTCTTAAAATAGGAATTGCCGGTTTAAGGTTGTACTAAGAAACTGGAACGGCAACTTGTCATCGGAGACTTTGATTTCTGGATGACGGGTACACTGTCAAAAAGAAGGAAACTCCGATTTTCTCTACTCGTTTTAAAATTAAATCCTTCTAAACACTCCTTTAAAGCTGACGTATTCCATGCCTTCTGCTGTCTGACCTTTGCAATTTTCTACGAATGGAGGCTCAATACCCTCGAAGAATTTCAGCAGCACAAAAACTAATTCAGTCCACCATTTTTTCACATTTGCTCCCTTTCCTTTTGGAATTCAAAGCAGGGGCCGTCAGACAAAAGAACCCAGAAGAACCTTCAGCTCGGTCCCGCTAGCCGTTCGCAAATTTACACAGACGGTATGCAGACAGACACACAGCCGTGTTAACGCACGTTCAAGGCTCCCCCTGATTCTTAAAAAAATATTTAATGCTAATTTTTGTCAACAAATAAAATAAAAAACGTATAAAACATATTATGTGTGATTAAACTTTACGCAAAAATTGTCGTAACGGAGTGATGCATCGTGCATCATTGAATAATATTTATAATATGGAGTGTTGCTGCATGATGCGTTTTCAATTTTAAATTGTACAATTCAATAAAAAAGAGTCTTTTTCAATGTAATTATAAATATATGTTTAAATTTTTTGTTTGAATAATGTTAAAATAAAGACTATGAAATGCCTTCAGAGTATTAAGAGAAACAAAAACAATCACAAACAATATTAAAAGAAACAATCTGAATTGATAGGATTTTCTTTATATTTCAGTGTCGAATTTGGGGGGGGTGAGAGACCGGTGAAAGTAAGAAAAGGGGGCCCACAAATGAACCTAGGCCCAAGGGCCCCCAGTGCTGATAAAACGGCCTTGGGCAGACATGCGAATGCTGCAAACTATTCTGCGAATGATGGCGAAGCGAACACGTTGTCATTTCTTCCAGACACATTAATTAAAATAATGTTATGTGAAATAAACTAATCCCTGATACGATAAGCAACTATAGATAGCATTGTTGAGCGTAATCTGACTCCAAGCAACTCTAGATAGCATTGTTGAGCGTAATCTGACACCTCCCTTCGCAGGACTGTTCTAAATGATCAGTAATCTGCATCATCTGAATCTAAACAATAATGTGCATAATCTGCATTCCTTCCGCTTCTAACTCCATTTCAATTCAAAATCGCTGACCGTTCAGGCGACGTCCCGTATATCGGCGAATCTTTGAAATGTGCCTGGTAAACCATGCAATAGGTGTCTTGTGGAAGATCAATAGGTTCCACAACAAAATGGCCGTTTTGGAGGTGGCCGTTAGCAGGGGCGGATCCAGCCGATCATTGGGGGGAGGGGCATCGTGTATTTTTGTTACATAATAAACATTTTGTTATTATTTTATATATTATTGATGTACTATAGATATGATACTGCACAATATTATTGTTAAAAATTCAAACATCAATAAATATTTAAATGAATGTTGCCAAAGAAAGGAAGGAAAACGAAAAACCCACGCGTTTTCGGAGGAGCCATGGCCCCCACGTTCCCCTGGCGCCTCAAATGGCCGCTCGAACAGGCTTCAGGGCTGTACACGTAAGCTTCCGCGGCTCGAGTCCATGCCTTCTTGGCCGTCCGGTTGACGCCGCGTCGTTGGCTGAGAGGCAGACGTTCCGCCTACCATGTCGCAGGCTTCCTCAGCGCAGTGACATGGCATTGTAGGCGTCCGGTTTTATATACTGTCCCACCCCACCCGAGCGTCCAGGCAGAACAGTGTATAACACCGGACACCTACAATGTCATGTCACTGCGCTGAGGAAGCCTGCGACATGGTAGGCGGAACGTCTCAGCCAACGACGCGGCGTCACCCGGACGGCCGAGAAGTTAAGGCTTCAGGGCTGTTCTGTGCGTGTGTGTTTGGCAAAGGGATGTTTGGCGTTGCAGGAGTACGCGGCCGGCGGCGCGGCGGCGCTGCCGGCAGAACGCGTCGACCCCCGCCACCCCCACGCCCCCCGCCGCCCCCGCCGACCCCGCCGCCCCGTCCGTGGGTGCGCGCGCCCCGCCGCGCGCTCCGCCGCCTGTGGGAGCTGGTGGACGACGGCGCGTGGGCGGACGAGGGCGAGGACGGGGACGAGGACGGGGACTTCCGGAGCGACGGCTCCTTCGCCGCCGCCAGCGCCGAGGACGACGGCCGCCTGCGAAACGAGGAATGCGACGGCGAGGACGGCTGTAAGTCGCAGCGGAGGGGACTCAGCGAAACGGCGTCTTGGGCTGGCCTACGGTCGACTTCCGACGGCAACAAATTTTCGACACTAGCTATACTTGGGGCACCAAGGTCACGGAAGAAAAATGGAGAGGAAAGGCTTTCTCCAATAGGGAGCTTCCACGTCACAACACAGCAGTGAATAGCAGCTCCCTTTTGGAGAAAGCCTTCCCTCTCCATTTTTCGTCCGTGACCTTGGTGCGCCAAGAACCAAACACCCAAGTCTACACACGTCGAATTCTGGAGAATTCGAGCAGCCGGCTGCTCTGATAGGTAGTTTCTCATAGTTTCTACCAGCGCTCAGTGTCATCACCTGCTCAGTGAGCGTGGGGATGCGATGATAGCTTTACGGATTAAACAATGTATACAGTTTTGAACAAGGTATAACAAGGAGCAAACAAGGTATAACGTCAAAGTATAACGAGCTTGAACGTCACTATAGTGTCGTCACTGTAGTGACATTCAAGCTCCTGACTCGACAGCGTTACAACTGATCAAGTATCAAAGTATATAATCTTTTAATCAAAGTACAGACCAATGGAGGTATGTATAAATATTGAAGTAAAGTAAGTAGGTAATTAAGTATAATCGACATCGTACTATATGTTTATGCATTCCATATTAGTATATCGTCCTACTGTCCATCCCTTGAGAATCTCTGAGAATTGATAATTCGGCATTGCTTGCTCTGACAATAAACAAAAACAATACATAAAACTGCATTGAAACATGAACCTTATACCTAACTGTTTATTTATAGGTGTATTTGACGTCTTCTAGCGTGCTTGAGAACTAAATAGTTTTTGAAACCTTTCATAGGACATTCGGAGTTTTCACTCACTGTTTCCTGCCTAACGTAACGCACCCACTTCTACAAACCATGTGTTCACCGCGTCGCATCTTTTAACACAAAAATGGTTAAATTCTAATTATCACGTTACATTTTCGAAACTGATTTTTTGGAAGTACATGTTATACTCTTTAACGCAGTTTCAAGAAAAAACTCAGCACTTTTCAAACACACAATACACGTGAAAAACCTCGCAACATAGAACTATTGCCACGTACCCTGAGAAATTTTGTCAGGACTGTATCCCACGTCTCTGTAAAAACGTTTTGGATCAAGACTGTTGGCAAACATACGTGAGCATACGTGTTTAGTGTAGTGAAGACGTCCCCCACCCCTAATTCGTTATGGAGTTCTCACATGACAACTGGGATTCCCAGTCCGTCAACTGAAAGGAGAGGGGGTGCTCAAAGGAGACGATGGCAAGCCTTGGAAGGGGTGGAACAGTCAGCGTCGCATCATCGTCCACCGAAACCTCGCATCTTGCACACAGCACATGGTGAGAGTTCAGTGTCCTCGGTAACGAAGCAAAGCCATCGAAGGGATGTTTTCGGCCTCTCACATCCACGGAGACGACAACGCCTGTCAGAAAGCGAATGGAAAAAACTAAAGGTACAAACGGACAGAGAGTTACGTTTAAAGAATAGAAAAATATTTTTAGTGAAAGTTTTAAAAGAGGCGAGAAACCTGGGGATGCGACACATCACGCACATGTATTGGGCCTATGCCCCTGCAAGCAATTCTAGAAGAATATCGGATCAGTACTCTAACAAATGGGTCAAGGACCGCGCGTAATCTTTCCTTCATCACCCACCGCTTCATCACCTTTCTCCTTTTCCTACACTTACACACATGCAAGGAGACCACTTGGGAGCTTAGAGCTTGTTTCAACTGGGGCGGTGCCCCGCTGAAGTAGGATACCTGGAATGAACAGTCTCACGCAAATCGCCGTATAGGTCAACGCCGGATCTTACCATCTGCCGGGAGCTTAGAGCATGTCACGACTGAGACACACCTTGCTTACGCAGGTAAGTAGAGGGATAACTACGCAAACCGACGACTATGTCGGCGTCACATCTCATGTTCAGGTGGGAGAGAAACACCATCGATTCCGAAGATAGAACATACACTACTCGTACTGGACTATGATAATAGCAGTTGACGCGTCCGAAAACACTAAATATAATTTATCAATCAACGACTGAAAGAGGCGTACACCAGGGCTGCTCAAGTGTGCGGCCTCCTTGGCGTGTCAAATTGTGTAGAATGCCTTATTTTGCATTTAAAGTTTAAAACACAAGTTAATTTATTAATAAATATCATTGCATTCATTACTTCATCATCCCGGCCCCGGTCGTAATTTATTCAGACCGGGCCTCTGAGGCCCACTCAGTGGAAAGTCGCAGAATCCCAACTCCGTGGATCGAAGGGTTAAAGGAACAATTTATTTACCTTCATAGTTTACAGCTGGAAATGTTTTGTGCGCACAGACGGTCAGGGTAGGTGAACCTTCAACTAAGACAATGGAAAGCCCGTGTTCGGGTCCACAGCAAAGCGTAAAAAATAGTTTTGTTTGATATGTCGCGAGGCAGAATCGTTGAGTCGCGACCAGTGGCGTAGCTTCAGTTGGTGTCACCTAGGGCGAAGCTAATGGTGTCACCCACCCATTAAATTAAGTATAAAAATATCCGTTGCTGCATTGATTATACATTATTTCGTTAAAAATACAAAAAATTTGCACATGATAGTTATTGATACAATATTAAAAATTTCAATTGAGAATAATTGCAATATAATTGCAATTAAATCATAATCTATGCTTATGATTTAAATGTATACCTATTAAATTAATATAAATAATTTTTAACTAAACCATAAAAATTATATAATTCCAACAATAAAATTTTCAAACTACTAAAACTAAGAAAACTAACTATACATATATAACATTTTTAAGTAAATGTTTTAAATTATATAATTACTACTATAAAATAATGTAATTGGTGTCACCCCTAGAATGGTGTCACCCGGGGGGCACCGCCCCCTGCCCCCTACCCCAATGGTCGCGACCGTTGCGGCCGATAGGAGCCCCACAGATAGCTCCACCCACGGTGAAGATATATAGGTGTGTTCACTCCCAGTCTAAAACTGAAACTTATGTGAGGCTAGTTCTCACAGTTCTCGCATATAAGCGCTGCGATCGTTGGGTCTCATTTGGCAAGGTCGCGATCCATTCGATAGCTCTAAGGCCAGCTGATTTAAAATTTGAAATCAGGGACTTGTGGTTTCGTGGTGGAATTGGTAAAGTCTAGAGCGAACAGTTACGAAAATGGCTAGGAAATGTTTTATAAAACTGTGTAATAGCCCCAGTTTAAGATGTCATCTTAAGATATCTTACACCGTGACCCAAACCGATCGTGCTCACCGTGCAGACAAGCGAGGAACTAGCATCAGAAAAATTGCCCAAAACTGGCATCAGAAAATTTGCCCCAAAGGCGGCTAGTTGACACACCTCTATATATCTTCCACCGTGGGTCCACCGCATGCCTCGCCCACAGCTCTCGGGCTGTGTGCCGGCGTTCGTGAACCGCACGTGCGCGATCACGCCACCCTGGCGTACCGTTGCCCGTGTGCAACGAACAAGCTTCCAGAACATTCTCTCGCCAAATTGAAATAGTAATCTGTGATAGGCTAATCGCCCTCCCCACCCTAATGCACCCTGCGCAATCAGCCCTATATTTTCGCAACTTTGCCCCTGCAGGAATCACCTGTTGACGGTTTCATCCAATCGGGAGCTTACACGTCACCGTAGTGACGTCACTGTCGCGAAATATAAGCTCCCGATTGGATGGCCGCAAAACAGCTGATTTCTGTCAGGGACAAAGTTAGGGAAATTGCAGTATAACGACGCTCTTGCCGTTGGGACGCAAAAATCAGTTTTTCGCTGGGCATCATGCACGTGCGTGATTCGTATCCAGTGGGCTCCGAGTGAGAATAACACACGGAAAATTTAATTGTGCAACGTAGGGCTGTTCCCAGTTCGCACGTCCTAAAAGTATTTGTTCAATTGTGCAACGTAGTGCCGATGGCTGTTGTACAGCAAAGGTTTCAATTGTACTATTTGTAGAGTGTGTAAGGTACCTGTATTAGACCTCTTGGACAAGATGTCGTAACAAGTAATGAACCCTCCAAGTGTTATCTACTGTGATCTGTAACTGTGCTTATGTAACCACGTACTCATGTGTGAAAATTAAACCTGTTTTGTGCAAGAACTTGTTTTCTGTAAATCCAGAAAGATCCTGCGTCAATCATTCTCCCTGAACTCTCAAAGGGTTCGGGACTGCTGTGCTCCACTATTCACTCCACCAGTACAGTCCACAAAAATATCTTGAAATAAGTCCAGCAACCCGAACAGCCCGTATGTTTCTTTAAAGATAGTCTTCTTCTTCTTCTTCTTCTGCACTTCAAGGGTTAGGTTCAAGAACCTGTTCCGGTATACTCTTCCTTCTGGGCCTTCCTACATCTCTTCTTCCTCTGCATCTGTAGTCCACTGCGAGTGCTGGTAGTCTGCTATCGGGCATTCGTATAAGATGTTCATACCATCTTTTCTGATTTCTTTCCAGTTTCTCCAGCAGTGGTTCGACCCCCAGTTTATTTCTTATCTCTGTGCTTTCCTTTTCATCTAGGATATTATAACCTAGAGTGCTTCTCAAAAATTTCATTTCAGCTGCCTGGATTTTACAGTTATCTTTTTTTGATGTTACTCTTGCTTCATCTCCATACATTAAAACTGGCACAGCTACTGTGTTGAAGAATTTTATTCTTGTTTCTATCCTTGTTTTATTTTTTAGATGTCTGTGTATCGTGCCGCATATATTTCTAAATTTATTTAATCTTTTATCTAAATCTATATCTCTTTCAAACGAGATGTGGCAACCTAGATATTTGAAATATATTACCTGTTCTATACTCTTTCCTTCTATCACAATCTTTGTTCTCACTGGGTATTTTCCTTTATATGCCATAGTCGTTTTTTTCTGTGGATATTTTAAAACCATATTCTATTGCAGTTTGATTTAATCTATATACTGCCATTTGCATTTTGTCTTCAGTGTCTTGTATTATCACTTTGTCATCTGCATCTTTGTCATCTGCATCTTTGTCATCTGCATCTTACAGTTAGTTTTGCCAGCAAATGAGTAGCTGCAGACCTTTGGTTACCTGGATGGGTAAACGGTTTGAGTAAAACTGTCATGCATCCCGAACGTGCTTGAGCATCTCTAACACTATTTTAGTTTGCAAGTGCGATCCCACGCCGATCATTAGATCAAGTTGAGAGAAATACTGCCATAACAATAATAAAATGCAGCCATAAATAATATTTGCCAAAACAAAGCAGGTATAGAGTTTTGCTATTTCACAGGGGAAAAAACGTGCACAGATAGTGAATCGACATTCAGAAGCAAACCAAGGGGTCATCTCAGCATTTGCTCAAAAGTTCAGGGAAATTTGACGAAACACCTGATTGAGTGTAGTCGATCGGGATGCTGAAGTGTATTACCTGTTATGTAAAAAATATTTAATTTTCTATATTTAACCTTCCAGCGGGCGCGCGGACGTAAATTTTACAAGAGCCGATTTTTTGCATTTGCTGTAAACACATTGTTGGCAAAGACTTCTTCGTTTTTGGTATTCCTTGCAGGTATCTGTAGTGATGCATTCTTGCAGCCACTGTTTAGTTTGCACGTGATATTCGGTTTTTGTAAAGTTTTATTCGGGATAAATGTATAGTAACGTAAACTTTACGCTGCGCTCCTGCTGTTGTTCTAAAATATGATATTATAACTTGGCTTACTCGAAATTTTGTGTAAAATATCTAGAGAAAGAATTATTTGTATGATAATCAGAATATTCTACATGATCTGTCTGATCGGGAGGAAGATCGTGTATTGGATAGTGACAGTGTCAGGGACCTGAGTATTGAAAACATAGCCGAGCACCAGCAGGATACTGGATCGGAACAAGAGCTTTCTGATAATAAATATGAGTGATTATCAACGGATGTGTTTTTTGGTAGTAAATTACATTCATAGATATTATAAAGCGACATAAAATTGCATTGTTCTACAATTTCTTTGTTTTATTCAGGAGTTATTGGGTAACGTAAACTTTACACGCGCCTGCAGGTGTGAAAATTTTAGGCGCGCCCACTGGAAGGTTAAAACGGCAATTTAAATATAAATAAAGGAATTACATTTTTGTTACTCAGTTTTATAATGAAAACAATCTATACATTTTAACCTAATTTCGTACAATGTTTCGACCAATTAATGTATTGTTATTTTCAAGTACCGAGGCAAAATGAAGCAAGGTTTTAAAGTTTAATTGTACAAAAGATGACAAGGTTGAATTGAAACTAAGCACAGACAAAAGGAATACCATAAAGTGAAGTCACGTAGGACGACATTGTTCTGAATGACGTGGGTGGGATATGATTATTATTCATACAATTATTTTTTCTGGAAACTACAGGATTACTACATTAAATCTGGAAACTACAGGATGTTTCCCCAGAATATTATACCGTATCTCAGGCTGGAATGAACGATCGCGAAATACACAAAACGAGCAGTATGAGCAAAACGAGCAGTTTACAGGGTTGCCAGATTTGGCGGAATTCCGCTTTTTGGGCTGGAAAACGGCTCTCTCTCACGGGACAAAAATTGACTTCACGAAATACAGCATAATTGGCGGAAATACATAAAAACATGTGCGGTTTGGGCGAGTTTAAAGATTTCGGCAAAATTTTCAAAAAACCACGACGTCAGTGAGTTTGTTTTTTAGTTTTTACTTTATTCATTATTTTTCATTAATCATTTATTAATTCGTTCAAATTTATGTGAGTAATGCTAGTAGTTGTATGTCACGAATAGAGTAATTTTAGACGTCTAGTGTAGGGCATGTTCTAAAAGTCATAGCGTCTTTGTCGTGCACAACGTGAGTACATAATATAACATATTGGCAGTACTTGTAGTTAATTTTAGAACATCCCATTTTAGATTTTAAGTTTAACTAGAATCATCCAAAAACATTTTAATGGGATATTACGACATGATAAATAAAATGATCTGTTTTGAAAATAATTATTTTAACCCTTAATTTCTCCTCCTATCTGCAATAGTCACGAGAATAGTCATAATTAATTTTTAAAACATTATGATGTAAATTATTATTGCAAAAAGTGTAGGTTTTTACATATACTGTTAATTATAATGTACTGTAACGAACGTGAATTTCACGTTCACTTTTACAAGATGAAACCAATCAGCCAAAATATTGGCTAAATTGATTTTCAGCCATCTGTTTGTACGAGATTCCACCGTCCGCCCGGTCGCTCGCCCGCCCGGTTGCTCGCGCGCCGCCGTGCAGCCGACGAGTTTTCTTGTCGCTGGCTCGGAGGGGTGAAAAGGGGTAACTCTTATCTGGAGAAGTGAGGTGTGCATTTCTTGTCTGAGTAGTGACGTGGGCAGAGGAGGGGAGAGAGAGGGGTGTGCGGCACGACGGGGCAGAAAGTTCTTGGACTCGGAGGTGTGCGGTAGTGGAGAGAGGGGAGTACGGGACGCCAGAGGCAGAAAGTGCTCTGACTCCGAAGGTGTAAGGTTGACGGCAGAGTCGGAGAGATGTGGCGGCGAGGCTCAATGAGAGGTTGTGCCATGCCAGGACGGCTTTCGCCACCCCTTGTTCTTGCTGCAAGCTTTGCTGTTTGGGGCGAGGCTATTTTTCCAACGGACTAAGGTCGGTATTTCTATCCTTGCATCCTCTACATCCGGTGCTTCCTACATGAACAGTGTGAAGCTGAGTTTGTCTCGCAAGAGGTGTGGATAATACGTAGTAAGACAAGTGGCGTAAAAGTGCTGCATGTTTTACGGGGACATGAGGGAAATAATCTCGGAACTAAACTGGCCGCGCATTCCATACTAGAACTGAGAATTTTGAAGCAATTAGTTATAGAAGACAGAGTGGTTTAAGGCACGTCTTCACGAAATTTACCGTCAAAGATAATTTTAGGGGCCATTAACGTTACTTCTAAGAAAATTCTTTTGAACATTCTGTGCTATCAACAAACTATGTTTAGTCACTGTAATAGAATACAAATGTTCTTCTTGTAATGTTAGCTCTTTAGTTTTTGACTTCTTTGAATATTCTGTGTTATCAAAAAAACATTACATTTGATCATTTAATTGAATGGAGATTCTTTCGGGGGATTCTAGAGAATTTCGTGCACGAAATTATTTGCATATGTGTTTTGATGCAGCGTATAACGAGGGACAGTTAACTGCAATTTCCGTAAACGGAAGGTACTACGACATTGAGTCATGTGATGCATGTGCCCTTCACTAATCCCAACCAGGATTTCATTTTTTTTCATTTGTTGAGCTTCAACTTGTTTTGTCACTGAAGATATTGCTGTGATTCTAAGATGTGGAAATCTTAAAATCAATGCGTGATGACTTTGCAGTTGATTTTCCCTTTTGATATTTTTTGAATTATGTTAATTTTTTTGTTTGTGTATTTTCTTTGTGTATCAATGTTATTGTCATTCTTCAAGTTTTTTTGTTGTGGTTTCGCTTCAAACGAGTGTCCAATTACATGTTGTTCTGTGGTCACGACTTTGTGTTTTTTTTCTAATTTTGAAATCTTCGGATGAGCCACGATCCCACTAAAATCCCACGAAACCGACAGCACGTTCGGTTACAGTACACAAACAAAAAAATAAAAGTAATCAAGCATTTAATAGGGGCCGCTACCTCAAAAACACTTCAAATACATATTATTATAATGCAAATTGAAATGTCCTGCTTGAAAAGTTGAATTTTTCTTATTTGGTGGAATTGGGCGGTTTTACAGCCATCGAACGGAGGATGTTTGTACGAAGAATCTGGGAACCCTGGTAGGAAGGCTGACTGATGTTTCATATCGAATTTTCAAAAATTTCTTTCTTATAAATCTTATAAGTTTGTTATTAGTGTAAATGAAGTATAATAAAATTATTTTCAATTCAGTATACATAGCATCATTTTCATGGACGTGCGGGAAATGCTGCGACCAAGGCACAGATGCCAACGTTTCGGCCGTCATGCTAGACCTTCCTCAGGACGAAAAAAAACAAGGAAAATTGCAGCATGACTACCGAAACGTTAAAATCACTGTCTAGAACGTGGGGTTGCCCAGATTGCCACGTATAAATTGACTCAGGCCGTGGAAGCCTATGCTTTCATGATAAGCTTTGTTTTCGTTTTATGTTGTTTTAATTCATCACTGTATAACTAATCAGAAATCATCTTTTCTCCTTGGTCCATCACGTTTGTAAATTAAAATCGGTCCTAAGCCATCGTTATTACCGGGTGGTTGTGTGCATCTCATGGCTTTTTCTTATTCTTTTTTTAAGTTCTTTTACTAGTTTTTATGTTCTCATTTAATATCGCTAAACTTAATTCTTTTTATAATTGATGTTTCTAGGTCGCGTTTAGTTCCCTGTATCTGTAATGCTTTTATATTCTTTTTAAGTATTTCATTTTGTTCCACATGTTGAAGAGCTTATTCACTTTTACCAAGTTTTCCCTGGCCGCTTAAGGTGAATGCGAAGACATTATTCTCGTTTTTGGGAGCACAGGAGCAAAATATATTTAAGTGGTCTATTAAAATATTACCTAATAATAATTTTAGAAAATTTAATTTCAATTTTATAGTAATACATTTTGTATTACGTGGTTAAGCGGAAGAGCGGGCCTGATGGTCCGAGTCTCGGCACATCATGACACTCACTATTATTAATGAAACTACTTCTTCTTCGCCTTTTCCCGGTATTCGGGGTCGGCGGTAATGGTTGTGGGCTCATTTTTTATTAAATTTTGCACACTCCATTTTCACACGGATTTGGCGACTGTTTTACGGCCGGATGCCCTTCCTGACGCCAACCACAAGACACACAGAAGCACATGACACATAAACAACACACACAACCATGCCTGAGACGGGATTCGAACCCACGATCCTTCGGTCCAAGATCGCCACGGCACTACTGGCTTAGCGATCTCGGCCAGCTGATAGGCAATAAAGCTACTACTTCCTTTTCTCATATAAATTTAACGGGGGACAATACTCTGACAAGGGAAATTTTCCAATCTTTTTTTCACTCTTGTTTTAAAACGTGTTCCTGCCCCCCCGTTCTGTATGTTCTGTGTCGTGCCCGCAGTGTCCGTCGCCTGAAGAGGAAGAGGAGGAGATGGCGGGGTGGCACGCCACCCTGCAGCCGGGGGAGGGAGGGGAGCCTGGGAGGCACCATCTCCACCGCCACGACCACCTGCAGTCGGCGGCGGGCGAGGAGGAGCAGGAGGAGGAGGAGGGCGCGAGCGGCGTCTTCCACCGCACCACGTTGCGGCCCCGCCGCCGCCACCACCTCTGCGGCAACCTCTCCGCGCGGTGAGCCCCGTAGCCCCGCCTGGGCGTGCGTTCGTTCATTCGTCATGCCGGGCGCCTCAGCGGCCGAACGTCATGAGTCCAAGTGTAGTGCACGTTTTATCACGGGAGGACGGCGTCCATCTTCCCTCGCTGGGTGGCGAGAGCCGGGGCCGACTTAATAATAATAAAGTCGTTTAGAAATCGAGATCACACGAATGTGGGTCGTACCAATAGTCATCGGAGATCTGGGATTTGTTCCGAAAAATTTGTTTAAGAACTTGTGTAAATTCCCAGGTAATTCAAAAGACTGGGAAGTGCAAGAAATCGCTTTATTTGGAACAGCCCACATTTTGCGCAGTGTTGTAGAGGCACCTATAGTCCCTAGATCTGCTCCTTAGATAGCTGGTTGCTGGCCCTATGGACTGAACCTCGCCATTAATAAAGACATTGTTGTTATTATATTATTATTCCACTACATCACGACTAAAGATGTTATATGTCGGCTGAATCTACTAATAAAATCTACTCCAGGTTGCAACCAGTTACCTAAGGAGTAGATCTAGGGACCGTCGGTGCCTCTACAATACTTTGCACAAAATGTTGGCTGTTCCAAATAAAGCGATTTCTTGCACTTCCCTGTCTTTTGAATTACCCGGGAGTTTAGACAAGTTCTTACACAAATTTTGCGGAACAAATCCCAGAGCTCCGATAACTATTGGACGACCTGTGCTTTTACGCCCCACATTCGGCTGATCTCGATTTCCAAACTCTTGTATTTAAGACGTTTCTCTGCCTCCTTGGTAACGACGTTTTGATCGCAAGGTACAGCAACATCGACAAGTAAACACGATTTGTTCTCCAAATCCCGGATGACTATATCCGGTTTGTTTGCCGCTATCGTGCGATCAGTTTGAATTTGTTGGTCGTACAATATCGTACACAATCCAACAGACGTCACCGGTTTCGGTGAGTGTTCGTACCACTTGGGGCATGTGTTCGGAACTTCGAGGGCGGTACAGATCTGCCAGTGGAGGTAGCTACATACCCTATCGTGTCTTTTCAAGTATTCGGTCTTTGCTAGAATTGGACAAGCTGAGATAATATGATGAATGGTTTCTACGTGTTCCTGACAAATGCGGCATTTATCATCTTGGGATATTTTGAGAACCGCTTTATCATAATGTCGTGTTCTCAAGGCCTGATCTTGGGCAGCTATTACAAGTGCTTCCGATTCTGGCTTCATTCTTCCCCTTTTAAGCCACATAAATGATTGATCTTTATTGATCTGCACCTTGTCCATTCGTTTCAAATATTGTCCGTGGAGTGGTTTGTCTCTCCACGATTTCTTTAACATTTTTGTGTCACAAATTTCATGTTAAGTAGCATCAGAAGTTCAGTGTCTCTGTCATTCAGGGTGTCTTGCATAGTCTTGTTCGCAATGCTTCTTGCTACACTTACAATGTCTCTGTTTCCCATTCTTCGGTCAGATTTCATGACCTGCCTCATTAGAGGGTCATCTTGGTGGCTGACTACATACTTTCCCATCCCGGTTATTGCATTGCATTATTATTATTATTGTTATTATTATTATTATTATTATTAATGTTTGAATCCCATGAAATTAAAGATAGTTATTTTTTCAATAATAATTCATTATCATAGATTTTGTTTATTCCCTACTTTGTTCACTGTTTTGATAGTTTTCTTTTCTTTATTTTTCAAGTGTTAAGTCAAATATATTTCATGACTCATGTGAGAGGTCAGGGTCAAACCTCTCTCGTTTGCGACGAAACGAATTATAATATTTACGCTAGTACTTGGAAAAGACAAAAATCTCGATCGAAACGTACAAAGTAGGGTGTAAATTTTTGTCAGTGATAATGAAGTACTAAACTTTTAGTAAAAATAATTGTCTTTAATTTTATGGGATCAAAATAGTAGTAATAGAAATAAATTGGACTGCCACAACGTACAAATAAAGAGAGAATATTAAATGACGGCGGCCGTTCATGTCGCGGAATTTAGGGACTTCGATTTGAGAGTTCGCGCAGAGCCAAAATCAAGAGCGTAAACTCTTAATTACGTGTACACAGTGATTTAAATGTGCCTTCAGACCTCTGCAGCAAGGTTGCATCTCGGTTTGATAAATCGTGAACCATAGGATGTTCTTGCGATGTGGTAATCGCGTCTTTGCATTCGAGCCAGAGAACAATGCCGCACCGGATGGTGACAAGTCTTTCGAGACACGTAGTCTCGGCGCTAGGAAAGGCTCCACCAAAGCGACGAGCCTTGAGATGCTGCGAAAGAGACCTTCTTAAGGCCGGTATACACGGTATAGTTTTCGTGTACATTCTCATACAGTTTTTATATAGAAACGTCAAAATCTCAAACTGAACGTAGAGTCGCGCATACACGGTGTAGACCAGACTTCACGCTTTTTGCATGAGCCTCCACAAGCCGCCGCTAGGGGGTCTACCGAGAAACAACTGAATTGCGCCGTCCGGGTATTACTACAAATTCCCACTCGTTTCGCACCTAGGGAAGGAGGGCTCAAGAAAACGGGCGCGAATAAGTCAAATAAACTTACCTGAATAACCGAAAACAAAAACGCCACGCTGGTACACACAATTTCACTTCGCTCTATCACATCTTCACACACCTAACCACAAAATCGAAATGGATGAGTCCGTCGAGTTGGGTACACAAATCCATTAGTGAACGATACTGCCCCTAGAGGCGCTGGAGTCAAACTACATGCTTTTCCACACGAAAAAATTACGAACATGTTCATAATTTTCTCATGTAGTCTGGACTACATGAAGAATCTACACGAGAAACTATACCGTGTATACCGGCCTTTAGAGAAGTGATTACGAGATTCTGTATCATTCCGGTTGCATGATGTCTTACATGTTACCTCTCTTGTGCGTACATTGTCGTGCGGCAACGAACTTTCCGCATAATCATTTTTTTAATCCTTTCCCCTCTCCAGTTTCCCTGGAGAGGCGAGAAGTTATTCAATTCTAGTGGCTTACAGCAATTTACTCCAGCCGGTGAGGCTTTTGGAATAGTTGGAGGGCGATATCTTAAATATGCTATCTGATCTAACTTAAAACTATTTACAATGCCTCTTTGGGCTATGTTAGTTTATTTACAATTATTTATTTAGTTGAATGTAAAGTACATAGTCTCCACAGTGCGTTCTATTTATACTTCGATTTCTTTACGAAGCGTCTCAAGGTCACGCGCGAAAAAGAGAGAGGGAAGGCAGATTCCAATAAGGAGATGCAACATCACTACAGCTCCCACTTTTATGGCTCCCGATGGAGTCTGCCTTTTTCGTGCGTGACCCTGAGACGCCACGTAAAAATAATCGAAGTATAGAGCAGTGTTTCATGTGACTTTGACTCTTTGAATTCCAAAGTCGTCTTTCATTGACTATTCCACTCGTGAAGTTAAGACCAATAGTGTTTAAACTATACATAAAAAATCAACCAGGGCCTCAATCAGGGCAGTGAATCTCAAAAGTTTATCGCTTTTTCTATCCGATTTTTCTTACTGCATCTCCCTACTGGCCAGTCATAAACTGCGACTCTTCTATCTTAGGAGGAGGTAAACATCGATTGCTACGTCGATGTCCAATAAACCGCTGTGTACAAGTATCAATGTATCTGTTATGTACAAAGAAATCAAGTACAGTCAAATAACAGTTCGCTATAATCAATTTATTCCAGAAGTCCAAAGAAAATACAGTGTACAAAGCCAGTTTCCAAATAGCCACGAGTGCGCACGCTTATGAAAAACTTCCATTATTAGTTCACTTGACAAAGTGTATGTTAAGTGGTGCAAAAATTATTTGTAGCCCAAAGTTGACGTTGGACATCCTTTTCAACTAGCATCTGCTAGTTTTAAATTGTAATTTTTTTGGCCACATTTTATGCACAGTATAGATATTTAATTATTACGGAGGGGAAATATTTTGTTTGGAATATTTATGCCGTTGCTATTCGACTTTTGTTCTCAAATGTTGGCAAAACATTTAAATCCCTTATTACGTGTGTGCATTTTATTATTGCTGACAAGAAATATCTTTTTGTATATTACTACTTTAAAACCTTCGCTGACCTGGGTGGCTGTTTGGGGAAGTATTGACGCGGAGAAGTATTGACTAGGGCGTGTGTTGACTCAGCGACTCTGTCAGAAGGTTCGCGGGTTCGAGTACCGCCGTGGGCATGATTGATTGTCCCTTGTCTTTCATGTATGTGCGTTGTCGCGGAAGGCCTTCTGAGTCTGCTAACCACAGACCGAGGAGCCCGCAAGTGTGTCTGAGTGTAGTGTAAAGGTTAATATGTGTCTCCTGAGGCACATAACGGGTACCCGGTGCGGATAGCCGAAAATCGGCATCTCCTGAAGCTGCAAAAGCCCCCGGAAGAATGGAAGAAAAAGCTACTTTGAAACCTTGAATTTAATACAATGTGGTAATCCTTACCACACTGTGGTACGACTTACAAACGAATGTAGTTTTGTTCCATGGAAGAACGTTACATATGCAGAACACGTGCAACGTTGTTATTCTAATATAGTACGTTTGGAAATTTTAAATCGGCAGGAAAACTTGAAAATACTTGGGAACTTAGCGATTCCCCTTTCTGAGGACATGATTGTGATATTCAGATCTGCAGATCAGCATTGTTTACCTTGTGTCCTGTCACCTCCAACCCTCATCATCACACTGTCACTTTATTCAGTATTCCCTGCAAAATGACAGGGGGTCCGTGCCCTTAATGGGATCTTTATTGGCTAAAATAATAATAATAATAATAATAATAATAATAATAATAATATTTAATGGTACAATGCCTAAAAGACACACATTCTGAAGTTCACTTTAACTCTTGAGATCGTCACACACTGATGTGCTAGAAATACTCATCATAACAAAGTGCACGGAACTTCTAAAGAGTTACCCTTTCTGGCCATAATATTTTACGGCATGAATCCTACCCTGTACTTACCGGATACATTCTGAAATCTATTGTAATGGAACCACCCACGTCAGGTGCCGATTTATGTAATGAAACCGGGGGGGTCACATTATCACAGAGTTGGAAGCGCCGTCACGCTGAAGTTGCGACGGTCGTTCCCGGACAGCAGGGAGCACACGCTGAATTTGTTTGAGGGGCGCCAAGCGCATGCACACTTACCTGCTATCCATTCGCCGGCGTCGAGCGTCTCAGGGGTGAGTGCCCTGGGTCGAAGGATTGCATTTGCTTTTGCTGATGGTAGTAATAATACACTTTTCTTAGATTTTGAATTTGTCACCCGGCAAAAGGGCGGGGACACATTTATTCATAAAAATCTGTTTTTTTTAGAACAAGACACAGTTCTTGGCGGTTTTCACAGGCTACCGATAAGTGATGACGGTGAACACTTACATAATGGTGATGAGGTTGCAGTTACGTCACCGCGAACGGGATTGCTCGCCTACCAATTGGTTGTCGCGGCCGAGCCCTCAGAGGCGACGCTGGAGCGTTGTTGGAACGCGCGTCTGATGGTCGCAGTAGCCCCGGGGATGGATGCTTCGGCGCGCGAGAAGTCAGCGATGAGCATCCGCGAAGCGATGACTTGAAGCTGGCGCGCGTCTCAGGTCGTCAAACGTCGCCTGGACCGCATGTGATGTTGAAAGCCAAAAGTCTGGCTATGCACCCTTGTAATTGATTAGACGGTGTGGATCCCTTTAGTCCCAGGCTGGCATGCGGAATAAATTCCGATGCTGAGTGAAGGCTGGGCGGAACTCGTAGCAATCGGAACAATGTTCGTCTCTGACGAACTGCTGCTACTTTCTCCCGTAACTTTTCTGCTAATGAAAAAAAAAGCCCTTTTTCGAGCGTTCTCCGCTCACACGGCCTCGTTCCCCTCCCTTTCGCACCGCGCATGAGTTTTGTCACGTGCTTCTGCTAAGTGTTTTGATAGGCCGGTTTGCTAGGTTCCAGAATCTTCTATTCTTTTGGTTACATGATTGGATAGGATAGGCATCGCCATGTCGCGACCTTCGCCTCCTGACATCTCATTGGGTGGCATTGTCACGATCGGGAAAACGCACGCGGGGCTTCCCTGCTGTGACAGTTGTGTTTTTATTAGGCCTTAGGGATTATGGTACAGCGTGCTGGCGCACGTGTCCCTCCGCGATCGTTGTTCCAGAAGTCTATCATTTGTTGAAGACACAAAGAGGGTTAAAGTTATTGTTCTGGGTTCGGGATTCCCTGAAACCCTTCTACGCAGCTGGGCGGAGCGAATCAGGCAAGGCGGGAGGCCCTGTCGTTCGCCCGAGCTTCTGATAATGCGGCGTGACGCTGAGGTGGCGATGTGCGATGGGTCATACGATACATCGCACTATACACCATTTTAATTCCACTGATGCTAGTATCTTCAGCAAAAACCAAGTATAACTGAGCATGCATAACCTGTAGCGGATACAATGTTGTTTCACCCACCTCGTGTGGACGCTCCAATACTGATTTTCTTACGTTCCTAGAGCTTATATACTCTTTCTACACATTTTTCTTACATTACACTTCCACTTTTCGACATTCCTTCTTCTTTTCTTGTCCCTATTAGTCTCTTAGTGTAGACGATGAAAATCTTAAGATCGTTTCGCGACATCTTGCCAGCACGTTGGCTGACGTTGTTTCACGTTAGCCAATATTTGAAACCAGATTTTTCACGCAAAAATAAACTTAAACATCCTAATAAAATGTCAATGAGAGAACAGACTCATTAGATTCATAGAAAAGAGCAAATTGAAAATGTGTCGCTTACAACGTTGTTCCAGCCGACGTTTCAATTATTGCTACTTTAACTTATCTAACTTTTTGAGGGGACACGTCCTTTGACGCCTATCCCGGCAACGGGACGTGGGGAGGGCAGGCGTCTCAGGCAGGCGTCCCTTAAACGCCTTGGTGTGATTCTCACTTTCTCCGCCAAATGTCGGAGCTTTGTGGTCGGGAGAGCTCGTTAGAATGGGAAATTGTCGTAGGGATTTAATTTGACTGAGACCCTGCCAGAGTTCTCTTTCATGTCGTCGGCATACATAGACTGCAATTTTTCGTCCTTCGAAACTCCACGTATCTCAGCTGGGATGGCGCCAGCGACGGATGGTTCAGAGGCAATAAGCTCATCACTCGCCCACCCAGGCGCAATTTCCACAAAATAAACTAGTAACTGGATACCGCAGATGACTAACCTACTTAGGTAACATCAACACAGCGTCGAAGTGTATCAACATACCGCCCCGCTGTGGAAGACAAATTAGTATTCTGGTGATGATTCAGCCATCAGAATTCAAGTTTATTATTAAATTTATTTGCTTAAATCAAAATTCATAATACAAGAATATAATTTATGTAAATGGACAAATGATACCGAAGACATTATTCAAGGTGAATGTTTAAATATTAACAGTAAACAAATGTACAATCGTACAAAATATATCTGAGTCCAAAAAATGGTAACAGTAAAGTAAAAATTGATAATATTGAACAAAATAATAAAATATAGTTGGGATAATTAAAATAAAAAAAACAATGTTGTGATCACATAAAAGTATAAAATGTGATTGGTACTAGCAAGTAAAATAAGAACACGTAAGTCATATGTTAAGCAGTAAAATTAAGACAATCAAATAAACTAAATAATGAAACAGTAAGTAAAATGAAAATATTCAATACTACATGTTGAAAATATAAAACGTAATTTAAACTATAACTGCTACATAGATGCCGAGCAGTAAAATAAAATTAGTAATCTTTCTATTAAACCCCTTTTTTAATAAGATAATAGAACCCCAATCAATACTTGAAGAAGGGAGAACAAAAACCCACACACTCCACATTCTGCTCAAAATGTGTGGTGAGTGTTTATTCCAATTTTTAACTACAATTTAAGCACAATATTTAAATTTTGAAGTATTTAAAGGATAATTAAGGAATAAATCTTTGTTTTTGGGGGATCTTGTGTGTTTTTTCATTTACACAATTGTCAAACGTCATTTCCATTGTTTAAAAGTCGTTCACCTCTACCCACATCCTTCCATTTCACAAGGTCGGTTTGGCCGTGGCGGCGGCCGGCACCGCTAATCCTGCTCCGCCGTCTCTAATGAAGCGAACTTGGCGCCCCGCCCCCCGCGGCGCGCCTGTGGCCGGGTCCTGTTGAGCCGCGCGGCGGGCGAGCCCACCTGTCAATTAGGAGGCCGTTTAATTTTCCACGCGAGCAAATGCAGCTTCCGCCGCTTAATACAAAAATTTGCATTTAAATTGAATCGCGTTCGATCATTCGGCCAACTCCTCTTTCTTAAAATTGTCGTTTCAAATTCGACTTTTAAAAAAATGAACAATTGTTTTCTCGAGGAGTCAAGAAGTCCATTGTTGTAGGCGGGAATAACATCTCGGCGTTAAAGTAATGGGAGGAAATGGTAGATATATAATCGATTCGCCAATACTTATAAACGAGATATGTAAAACCAAACATGTGACAGGTATTTGCTTTGTGGATGCCTCGTTAGTATTCTTAGTCATGCATGTCTAGAGAATAAATGGCCAACATCATGTTCACTTAATGGCAGTGGTCAATACAAATCAAGAGAATAATGATCCAAATACTGCAAAAAAGTAAGAAATATTTTTTCTCCTTTCTACGAATGCATTTTCGAACAAAATAGTTCGTAACTATAGAGTTGTGGTTCGAACATTTCTTGCAGGCGTGAATGAATGTGTTTTATTATAATCGGTATAATGTAATGTTAACGTGCTAAGAAACGTAGCCTCAAGGTAAAATTTAGTCATTACCTCTTTCGTCATGGTAAACAGGATGTCCGCTGAGGAAACGTCGAAAATTGGAAAATAAGCTCTTAAGATAATTTTAAGCATATTTTATCTTATAAACTACTTGAATATTCTGAATTGTCTGAGCCGCAATAAGCACTCAAAAGTAGGTTTGAAAAATGCTTTCTATAAAAACTATGCGTTGCAGAAGTATAAAAACACTCCAGAAACATGTAAATTGTTTATCATCTCATTGTTTAAATACACTGGTAGAATTCAATAAATTTACTAAAATATATGATGGGTTATTGAACATATTTTTTAAAAATTAATACATTTCTCTTTGTTATATTAACTTCTTTCTGTCTGTTTTGTCTCTTTCTTCTCTATTTTTTTCATACTGTTAGATAATATATTAAAATTTTCTAAAGTTTTTAACAACGTGCGTTCTGTTGACTTGTGTACATTAATTTTTGTATTTTCTTCTGTTTGTACCTAGCCATTGTTTTATAGTATTTGTAATAAGAGTATAATATTTATTATTATTATATTACAAATAATATTACAAATATTAATATTATATTCATATTTGTAATATAATATTTTATAATATTTATTTGTTTCGTCTCCTGATGATGGAGACCAGTTATTTCCGACACGTGAAGAATATTCATTTAATATTATATAAACTGTTATTTCAAGACTTTTTTATGTCCTTTGAAATGATGGACCAACAGATTGATATAAATTGTTTATAATTTACAAAAGAAATGAATATCTTTATTCAGAAAGAAAAATCAACGGAGAAATAAAATAGCAGTCGAATTGTGTCAATTGGGTGCTATCTTATTTCTGTGTTAATTTTCCCTTCATTCTTTTTTGTAAATAGTATACAATTTACGCGTTCTGGATTGTTTCTATGCTTCTGTAGTGCAAATTTTTACCTAGAAAGCATTTTTCAAACGAACGGTTGAGTGCTTATTCCGGTTCAGCCATTCAGAACATCCAAGTAATTTATTAGACCAAATTTTAATTTGATTTCATTTATTTCGTCAAAAAAAGGTGAAAACGGTATGTGACGTATGGGGGACAAGATTATTTGCGTGTTTTCTTAAGTTCCAGAATCCGTTCCCAATATTCTAACATAAATACGATAATTGAAAGATGAATAAAATATAAAAAACAAATAATAATAATAATATATTATAATAACTCCACCCTAAACGACCTTGCGGTTGGGTGTGGAGGCTTGAGTACCCCCATGAGCCTTAAAGCTATGTCAGTTGGTAGCCTAGCTTCCGGTAGGGCCTCCGTGCTGAATAGGTTGAAGGTAGGGGTCCGACGAAGAAGTACTCCATTTTGAGGGAGAGTGGGAAGTAAGTAGAGAGGGAAGGGTCATGAACCTTTGGACTTCCTGTTGTCGGCCCATAGAGGGTACAGGAGAGAAACTGGGTTGGCACACCAGGCCACTGATTAGAGTGGAGGCCCGAACCTTGCATTAGCCAGCGAAGGAGGCTGCCTTCAGCAGTCAGTGAAAATCCCGTAGGGTTTAGTAATGCCGACTGGCGATCGGAGGGACCCCTTGCTGGGCCCTGCGGGGGGATGCCCCGAGGCCACTGTGGGTCGCAGTAACGGATGGCAGGAAACAACCCGAGGTTAAGTGTGATCTGTGAACTCGAACTTGCGTCCTGCGAATCTTCACTTCAAACCAATGAGCAAAATGGATAGAACAAGCAATGTAATGAACCTTAACGTGCCTTGTTCTACCAATGTCCCATACCTGCTCAGAAACCGAGCTAATGTCACCTTGTCGACGTCTGGCCATCCCACGGATGTTAGTCCCAGGGACCCAGAGCCGGCAGTAGCTCGAAGCCATCGTCAGAGATGGACCCGGGATGAATTAAAGGAGGTGATGTGGTGCTTTTACTATGCAAAAGCGAAAAATGGGGGCTCAGAAATAGAAGTTTTCAAGGTATGGAGAGAGCGGAACCCAGATATGAGACCTACCCTAGACTCAAAGAAGCTTGCCAGTCAACGACGATACATACTCAGCAGTGGAAAATTCACAGCAGAACAACTTGCTGACATTGAGAGAAATGCGGAGTATGTACTTCGCTCGAACAATCCACATGACGAACATGTAGAACTTGAAAATGATGATCCCGTGGAAGGTTCATCTCTTTCCAGTGAAACACACGTCAGTGGTGAAAATTCATCTGGCAATGAATTACACGATAAGGACATGATGCGAAATCTCCTTCGGCGCGAGATAGAAAGAGTTAGTCAACTTCCGTTTGAATCTCGTGAACCGTTGAGGAGAATATACGAAAATGCCAAAGCTAAAAGAGTGATAGAAACAGCGAATTCTGTCTTAAATGAGGTGGTACAGAGACCCCAGGCAGAGATCTAGATATTACTGAAATCAATCACATCATATATGCAACTGGATATCTAGTATCTCAGATAATTTTGGGGCCAGCCAAGAACACCGACGGCCGACAGCAAAACAGAGTAAACAGCTCTGTACCCCCATGGATGAACAGAATTATGAAACGGATAGCCGACACCGGCGTGAAATATCACTCTTAGCTGAGGCATCTTCTAAATCAACGCACACCTCTAAAGTTCAACGAAAAATATTCAATGTTGAACAAAAATACCAAATTGAAAATGACACCAGCAGGCTAATGGTAGTTGAGAAGCTAAAAGAGAAAATTCAAGCATGGGCTCAACGAATTAGACGTTACAAACGTAGAATAGATTTCCGTGTACAGAACCGGTTGTTTGAAACAGACGCGAAGAGATTCTATCGCAATCTGACTCAAAAACCGAATGGCAAAGCTGTTACTCCTTCAAAAGATGACGTCGAAGCATTTTGGGCAGGAATCTGGGAGGAGAGCAGATCCTACAACAAAGACGCATCTTGGCTTCAATCTGAAGTTGATGCTGCCGATGAACTTGTAGAAACAGTGGAAGATGTTCACCAATTCTCGGAAGAGGACCTCTTCCAAGCAATTAAGAACATGGGAAACTGGAAATCCCCCGGGATTGATAAGATCCAGATTTATTGGATTAAGAAATTAACAGCAATACATTCTCATCTAGCAAAGGCTGTTAATAAAATTTTAGAAAACCCAAAGGAACTCCCGGAATGGCTCACACGCGGCATCACGTATTTGCTACCCAAAGCGGGAGACAGCTCTTTGGCGAAGAACTACAGGCCAATTACTTGTCTGCCAGTACTGTACAAAGTTATAACTGCAGCCATAGCTGACAAAATGTATAGACATCTAGAGAAGAATCATCTAATGCCAGCTGAACAAAAAGGATGTCGTAAAGGCTCTTATGGCTGTAAGGAAATCTTGCTACTGAATAAAGTCATCTTGAATGATGTAAAGAAACGAAAACGTAATTTGAGCATGGCTTGGATTGACTACCAAAAGGCCTTTGATAGTGTACCACACGATTGGATTTTGAAGACCCTGGAGATCTATCGATTTCATCCTAGACTTATTGAATTTTGCAAGGCTAGTATGAAGTCGTGGAGTACCAGGTTACTAATACACAGCGGAAAGAA
>JAHLJT010008446.1:303244460-303400905 GCA_031308135.1 Acheta domesticus | reverse complement strand
TGATTTTTTAGAACAGATTTTTAAGGTTAATATCTCTACTTCATTTCTGATATTTTTAAGTATTAAAATTTTGCAATTGTCGAAAAATATAGTTCTCCGGAAATGAGACTAACACCACTTTTTTTACCGACTTTTGGCAGTTACGTGGAGAAAATTTAAAGAAAAAAATTGGAACCCTGCTTGAGAAAATAATTGTTTGAAAATTGCGTATATATCACGCAAAATTATGCGAAATTACACATATTTTAGAAAAATTGGGCATGACGTTATTTCAAGATCCGCCTTTGAAGTAAAAATGGATAAATATTGTTCTTACAAGTAAATTAGTTAACACGTTATGCAATCAGAATATAGGTATAGGAAGGTGCCGGAAAAGTAGTTGAACTTTTGCAATTTTCGAAAATTCAAAATTCAACGAAACGAGAGCTGCGAATTTTCTTTTCGTGTTTCGAGGATAAATTTCATTAAAAAATTGGAGCCATTTTTTGAGAAAACTTTGAAAATGTTGATGTTTTATGTAAAGTGAAAAATCAGAATACAATTTTCGACCTCGCGGGACTCGATTTCGTCCAAATCCATCGTAGAATATCAGTTTTAAAGAAAATTGGTAGCTTAACGGTTTAGGCACACGCATGTGAACAATCAGACCGACGCCCAGCGGACTGACACACGTTTTGCCGGCAGCCAATTTGACGTAACGTTTGAAGTAACGAGGACATAAAAAACGGAAATTCTCATATCAGAGAGTTTTAAAGTAATTTACTACACATAGGAAATAAATTTATTGACTTTTTCGAAGCCAGAGCTGCGAAATACAATTGTTTGTCGAGAAATCGCCTATTTTTGGCGCACCATGACAATACTCCCTCTTTACTACTTAAGTACGTAGTATACACTTTTAATAAATTGTATCAGGCAATAAAACAACAAATTAAAAAAATGTGTATCCAATAACTGAGCTTCCAAACCATTTGGAGCACTGACAACGCTTTCCATCTTATGAAGTAAACCATCTTTCCGATATATTCACCAATGGTGTTTACATTTTCTTATCGGATGCTTTTTGCAGCCTGTCATAAAAAGAAATCCGTTTCAGAGTGTCATGCACAACTGTTGCTCCTGACTTCAGAACATTTGTCATACGCTTTAAACAACGCCTCTCCATTAGTGGAGTTCACGTCTTGCATACAACAGATGCTTTAGGTAACCTCTCAGATAGAAATCCAATGTACCGAACTCGAGGGACCTTGGTGGCCAGTGTTGTTGTTCATCCCACCTATCCATCTTCCCGGACGCTTCGAATGCAGAAGTCATGACAGCTTCCTTCGCAAGAGGCAGCGCTCCATCGCGCTAGAAATAGAGGGAAGATCGTACAGAGGCACAACACAGAAATAGCAGGCTGTTCTTGCTTTGAGGACCTTAAGTACACGTCTCCGTAAACCGTTTCATCAAGGATGCGCCGGTCTATAATTTAGACTCCCAGACTTCCGCACTACGTATTCCAGGAATATGGGGCTTGGAATCGACTTTCATGTATGGTATGTTGGTCACAGCCTCTCATAAAATCTGGTTTCAGGAATCAATTATTACATTACCTGAATACAGCGTTTAGGTGCAAAAGTTTTTATTTTATTTTCTGTCAACAAAGTAGTTATGACTAATACGTACTATGGAGAATCCTTGCTCAGAAGTGGAATCTGAGCAAGGATTCTTCAGCTCTACGACTCTGCTCTTGCTCATACATATTAAGTTGAATTACAAACACGGGTAGTAACAAGCGTATTTGGCCTGAAAAATTGGATAAATCTTGTTCCTGTACATCCTTGATACCGAAAAATCGATTGACGCATAAACGATTAACTATCTGTGGCCAACACACCTAAACCGCTCAGACTCTTTCCTATAAATTGAAATTCCGCGATCGTTCTGAGCAAACTCAATGCCCCGCGAGTCTGGCACATATTTTGATTTTGGGGGTACTGTACATGAAGAAACAAATATATTTTCAAAATTTTCTAAAAAATGTCTCCCAATTGTTTAATTGAACTTTGTCCTCGGATAGCATAGGAAACGTTCAAAAGAATGGCGTCTGTCCCATTTTTCGTCGAAGTTCACAGTTTTTTTCAAAAATTGCAAAAACTCGAATTTTTTGGGCGTCATCCTACAACTACAATATTGACGATAGAGATTTTTGTATAATAAAATCTGTTCTTCAGACACAAATCTTGAAATAACGTCATGTTCAATTTTTCGACAACATGAGTAGGCCTAGTTTTCGGGTTACATTGGGCATTGCCTGAAGTAATTTTTAAACAATTAGTTTCTGGAAAACAGCTCCAATTTTTTTTTCAAAATTTCTCCTCGTGCATATCAAAGAAAGGTAAGAACATTGGTGCTAGTGTCATTTCCGGCAAACTCTCTGTATTTTTGAAAATTGCAAAAAAGTAACATTGCAAAACCACAACTGTTAAGATGAAAATTTTGTCTTAAATACAATATGTTCTAAAAAAATCGGTTGTTAAGAAAGGTCATGTACAATTATTTTTTAAAAAACGAATATTTTAAGAGTAATTTGTGCTTGGAGTTATTGATAATTACAAAAAAAATCTCAAAAACCGCAGAAATAGGGACGCTTAAAAGAATGGCGTAGGTATCATTTTCGTTTCTCACTGAAATTAAATAAATTAGCAGTAATGCGAGAAAATAAGTATTCTGGTAGCACCACTAATTACAAATCTGCCCGAGAGTGTGAAACAATTAAGTTAATTCCGGTTATTGTATTTGGGAAAAGCTTCACATGGGGCATTCTATAAATAATACAAATGCCGTCTTCAGATCAAAAGTCGAGCTCATTAACCTCTGTTAATTCTTTCTGGTAATGACACGGCTACGGAAAACTTCGGAATATATATATATATATATATATATATATATATATATATATATAATACGATGTGATAAAGTGGAATATAAATAATATTTACACAAGCAGTTAAATTTTCTTTTTGTAATCAATTCCAAATCCGAATAGATATTTTGAGTAATGCCTCGACGGGACCGGACGGGACAGGTCGGGACGGGACAGGTCGGGACGGGACAGGACGGGACGGGACGGGACGGGACGGGGAGGGGCGGGACAGTACGGCGCAGGACGGGACGGGACCGGACGGGACGGGACCGGACGGGACCGGACGGGACGGGACCGGACGGGACGGGACCGGACGGGACGGGACGGGACCGGACGGGACGGGACCGGACGGGACGGGACGGGACCGGACGGGACGGGGCCGGACGGGACGGGACCGGACGGGACGGGACCGGACGGGACGGGACCGGACAGGAGAGGACGGGAGGGGACGGGACGGGACCGGACAGGAGAGGACGGGAGGGGACGGGACGGGACCGGACAGGAGAGGACGGGAGGGGACGGGACAGGACGGGTCAGGACGGAACGGGACGGACACGTTTTGCCGTCAATAGATTTTTCAGTATAAAGGACCCACAAAACTGATTCTGGTTAGTGGAAATAATTTGCTACATACCGCAACAGGTTTTATCCACTTTTTTGTTACCAGGGTTCGACAATAAGTTTTTTCTGCCGAAAATGCGCAGTTTTCCGGCGCACGATTACATAACTGTCCCTTCTTACGAAGTTTCTGCGAGAAAATAAAAAAATAATGGGGACGTGGCTGAATAAATTCTCTAAAAGTGGTTATTTTAATGCCAAAAAATCACTTATGGACACAAAAGAAATGGTTCTTGACTAAACGTTTAGAAATAAAAATGGCACATTCTGAGTATAGTTTTGTCTGTACATTTGTATTTTCTTCGGATTTAGAGAAGTGACTTTGCTAACTTCAAATGGAAGGTAGCATGAACACCGATTATTTGGAGAAAATGATCCGCGATAAATTTTGTGTTTTCACATCTTATGAAGTACAAATTAGTTCAAAATTATGCGCTATTCAATTTTGACTTTTGATGAAATTGTTATGCTCATTTCCAGGACATATTTTTCAGGCTATCGTTGTGGCAATTAATCATATGCATGAAGGGTTACTGCATCGACGCTTTTGACCTGAAGTAATAACCTTAGCGTGGACACATACACACATAAACATAGAGCGCAATGTGGAATTCAAACGTGCGGCCGAGGAAGTTATAGTGTTCACATCAGCCACCTAGCATACTCGCGTTGGTAGCTATATCTCATCTTATGTGACTTTCACATTAGTGGATTACCTCAGGAGGCGTTACGGAGCTGTTCCACACTATTCGTGGAGAGGGGCTTGTTTCACATCTTGGTTCACACCGAACATTGCAATATTCGGTCAGCTCCCACACTTCGCTCACCACGCTTCCGTCCTTCATCCACGCTTACCGACGAGACCTTCTGACGTCGGTGACATTACTTTCGCAAGCCCAAGGCTGAGAATTCGTTTCGGTATCGCAGGAAAACGGGGATTTCGAGGCCTTCAACACACGAGGGACGGGTAGGGCTGCACTGGGCCTGACCGAATGGAGCGAAAACATTCCCATCTACTACTTTTACAACTTGTTGTCCAGCAGTTTCTTAAAAGTTGTCGAACTATAATTCAAGAGATTGGGACAGTAAGAAGATGAGGACACACCAGCCCCAGCAAGCCTTCTACTATTCTTTAATGTTAAGTCTCTAACTTCGTCTTGAGATGTTACATCTTCGTGAAGAACTTCATGAATAAGAACAAGACGTGTATAACAAGTGAATCCATACTTGAACCAAAAAGAAGAAACAATAACCTTTACGAATATCGGGAGACCTTCTGTGGCTGGTGTGGCTTGTCGTTTTACTGCCGCTAGTCCTTCAATTGCTTCTTAATCCGAGATAAAAGAAATCACATTCAATACATATCGTTACTTTACTTTTTCTATACAATTAGAGACTATACTGATCGTCAAAAACAAAAATAATGTTTATTTTAACAAAACAATAATATATAATGAATTAGTTTAATTTGTTTTGTGTAAATTTAAAAAGACTTAATACGCCTGTAACAAATAATGTACTTCAGCTTCCGAGTCAATGAACCCCATTTCGATCAGGTTTTGTCCAGTTTCCCTGATCCATTGGGCAAATGTGAGATGGTTCCTTGTTTTGCTTCTGGACGTAAATGTAGCTTCACTATGCGCAAGTTTTATTGAGCGCTCATTTTGCTTGTAGTGCTAGGAGTAGAAGTGAGGGTGATTCACTATTTTTTTAGCAATGCAGAAAAATCAAATCTGCAATTCGTTTACAGTTGGAAATAATTTTTCGGGAACGAAAATGTCAAGTTCTTCATATGTTTCCAATCTCACGCTTTTTTTAAATTTTATAATAATAATAATAATAATAATAATAATAATAATAATAATAATAATTATTATTATTATTTGTTATTTACTTTTCTTCATCTTTCAACTATCGTTTTTATAGTTAAAATGTTGTGAAGGGATTGTGGAACTGAAGAAAACGTGCGCAAATAATCTCCCCCACACGTGACACGTGACATTTTTGCTGTTGTTGCAACGGAATGCAATGAGGTGCGAGTGCGTGGTGTGTGTGCGGCGCGCAGGGCCGGGCTGCCAGGCGGCGGGCTTTCTCACCGTGTTCGCCAGCCAGCTGTCCGTGTACACGCTGGCCGTGCTGACGCTGGAGCGCTGGGTGGCCATCACGTACGCGCTCTACCTCAACAAGCGGCTCAAGCTGCGCGCCGCCGTCTACATCATGGCCGCGGGCTGGGCCTACGCGCTCGCCATGGCCCGCGCTGCCGCTTGCTGGGCGTCAGCAGCTACGCCACCACCAGGTACTCCGCGCGGCAGCCAGGAGGAATTGAATTGAATTGTTGCCTTGTTTTACGTGGCGAGACTCAGGCCATGAGGGCCTGCCGTCTGACCACACAAATTTCGCTACGCTCCTTTCACCAACTAGCGGGAGAAAGGAAGGTATTCCGTGGGCGAAGAAACAGGCTGATTTTGAGTTTAGCTCAGAGGCTTCATTTAGGCTCGAGGATCTTTTACATACAGTAAGTCTACTCGAAGGAAGGCGTACGAAAGGATTTTTTCGCCCTTAAAAAACCACGGCTTCGAACAGTAGTCCGTTTACGCTACACCGCTATATCATCGCAAAGCCTCAAGGAGGAGGGCGCAAGACACCCGCAACTCCTGCGGATTCCGTGGTTATAACGGTCAGCGTGTTGTACCCAAGTTTGCGGGTTCAAACGCTAACGAAACCGTGTGGATTTTTAAGGGCGACAAAATTCTTTCGTACGCCTTCTTTCGGAGGGGATGTAAAGCCGGCTGTCCCACGTAGTAGATGTAATGCATGTAAAAGATCCTCAAGCCTAAAAGAAGCCTCTGAACCAAATTTAAATCGTCTGTTTTGTCAGGCGAGATAATACCTTCTTGCTCCTCTAGATGGTGAAAGAGTAGCGAAATTTGCATGGTCAGACGGAAGAGCGGGCCTGATGGCCCGAGTCTCGCCACGTAAAATAGGGCCTTAACTAACTAACTCCTGGATACAATGTTCCGTCATATTACAAATAAAACGCATTAAGTCAAAACTTTTCAGTTGTGAGTAATTTGATTTTTCCGCTGTGTTATATTGAACTTTAGACTGGACATATCCACTATGTCAATGACGGTAATAGGACTTACTAAATATATCTAAACTAATTTTCAGTTTAATTCAATGCACAAAAAACAAATAATTCAAAACTGAAAAATTTTGGCAATGTGTTTCACTTGTAATGAGACGCTTTCTACTTTTTTAATTTATTCAAAATGTTGAATTCAAACAAAGACGGAAGATCCAGAAACAGTTTTCTTTTATTTCACCTATGTAGTTACAACAATCTTGATTCCGAGTACAACGCCTAAGTGCCGTATATCCAGGAGAGAGAGCCGAAGTCGTTGCCAGGGTCGCCAATCGCAAGAAGGAGTTCCAAAGATGCCGGGTCGCCAAGTATCCCGCCAGAGAAGCCCGTTGTCGCAGCCCAAGTAGTCGTCATCCGTCGAATCCGTTGCCAGTACGCCGCTCACTCCTCTGCAGACCAGTGCTCCGTAGCTCGTTCTCTCACACACTGCCTTGGTGCCGGGCCGGCGCCGCTTTATAGCTCGCCGCTCGCCGGCTAGCCCTGACGTAGGACAGTGGCGAGTCTCCCGGCGCCTGCTCGACCTTGACGACAGCGCGCGCTTAGCAACTGGAATGCACCCTTGGCAACTGGAATACAACTCTTGGCAACTGGGAATACAACTCTTTGGCAACTGTAATACAACTCTTGGCAACTGGAATACAACTCTTGGCAACTGGAATACAACTCTAATGGCAACTGGAATACACTCTTGGCAACTGAATACAACTCTTGGCAACTGGAATACAACTCTTGGCAACTGGAATACAACTCTTGGCAACTGGAATACAACTCTTGGCAACTGGAATACAACTCTTGGCAACTGGAATACACTCTTGGCAACTGGAATACAACTTGGCAACTGGAATACAACTCTTTGGCAACTGGGAATACAACTCTTTAGGCAACTGGAATACAACTCTTGGCACTGGGAATACAACTCTTGGCAACTGGAATACAACTCTTGGCAACTGGAATACACTCTTGGCAACTGGAATACAACTCTTGGCAACTGGAATACAACTCTTGGCAACTGGAATACAACTCTTGGCAACTGGAATACAACTCTTGGCAACTGGGAATACAACTCTTGGCAACTGGAATACAACTCTTGGCAACTGGAATACAACTTCTTGGCAACTGGAATACAACTCTTGGCAACTGGAATACAACTCTTGGCAACTGGAATACAACTCTTGGCAACTGGAATACAACTCTTGGCAACTGGAATACAACTCTTGGCAACTGGAATACAACTCTTGGCAACTGGAATACAACTCTTGGCAACTGGAATACAACTCTTGGCAACTGAATACAAACTCTTGGCAACTGGAATACAACTCTTGGCAACTGGAATACAACTCTTGGCAACTGGAATACAACTCTTGGCAACTGGAATACAACTCTTGGCAACTGGAATACAACTCTTGGCAACTGGAATACAACTCTTGGCAACTGGAATACAACTCTTGGCAACTGGAATACAACTCTTGGCAACTGGAATACAACTCTTGGCAACTGGAATACAACTCTTGGCAACTGGAATACAACTCTTGGCAACTGGAATACAACTCTTGGCAACTGGAATACAACTCTTGGCAACTGGAATACAACTCTTGGCAACTGGAATACAACTCTTGGCAACTGGAATACAACTCTTGGCAACTGGAATACAACTCTTGGCAACTGGAATACAACTCTTGGCAACTGGAATACAACTCTTGGCAACTGGAATACAACTCTTGGCAACTGGAATACAACTCTTGGCAACTGGAATACAACTCTTGGCAACTGGAATACAACTCTTGGCAACTGGAATACAACTCTTGGCAACTGGAATACAACTCTTGGCAACTGGAATACAACTCTTGGCAACTGGAATACAACTCTTGGCAACTGAATACAACTCTTGGCAACTGGAATACAACTCTTGGCAACTGGAATACAACTCTTGGCAACTGGAATACAACTCTTGGCAACTGGAATACAACTCTTGGCAACTGGAATACAACTCTTGGCAACTGGAATACAACTCTTGGCAACTGGAATACAACTCTTGGCAACTGGAATACAACTCTTGGCAACTGGAATACAACTCTTGGCAACTGGAATACAACTCTGGGCAACTGGAATACAACTCTGGGCAACTGGAATACAACTCTGGGCAACTGGAATACAACTCTGGGCAACTGGAATACAACTCTGGGCAACTGGAATACAACTCTGGGCAACTGGAATACAACTCTGGGCAACTGGAATACAACTCTGGGCAACTGGAATACAACTCTGGGCAACTGGAATACAACTCTGGGCAACTGGAATACAACTCTGGGCAACTGGAATACAACTCTGGGCAACTGGAATACAACTCTGGGCAACTGGAATACAACTCTGGGCAACTGGAATACAACTCTGGGCAACTGGAATACAACTCTGGGCAACTGGAATACAACTCTGGGCAACTGGAATACAACTCTGGGCAACTGGAATACAACTCTGGGCAACTGGAATACAACTCTGGGCAACTGGAATACAACTCTGGGCAACTGGAATACAACTCTGGGCAACTGGAATACAACTCTGGGCAACTGGAATACAACTCTGGGCAACTGGAATACAACTCTGGGCAACTGGAATACAACTCTGGGCAACTGGAATACAACTCTGGGCAACTGGAATACAACTCTGGGCAACTGGAATACAACTCTGGGCAACTGGAATACAACTCTGGGCAACTGGAATACAACTCTGGGCAACTGGAATACAACTCTGGGCAACTGGAATACAACTCTGGGCAACTGGAATACAACTCTGGGCAACTGGAATACAACTCTGGGCAACTGGAATACAACTCTGGGCAACTGGAATACAACTCTGGGCAACTGGAATACAACTCTGGGCAACTGGAATACAACTCTGGGCAACTGGAATACAACTCTGGGCAACTGGAATACAACTCTGGGCAACTGGAATACAACTCTGGGCAACTGGAATACAACTCTGGGCAACTGGAATACAACTCTGGGCAACTGGAATACAACTCTGGGCAACTGGAATACAACTCTGGGCAACTGGAATACAACTCTGGGCAACTGGAATACAACTCTGGGCAACTGGAATACAACTCTGGGCAACTGGAATACAACTCTGGGCAACTGGAATACAACTCTGGGCAACTGAATACAACTCTGGGCAACTGGAATACAACTCTGGGCAACTGGAATACAACTCTGGGCAACTGGAATACAACTCTGGGCAACTGGAATACAACTCTGGGCAACTGGAATACAACTCTGGGCAACTGGAATACAACTCTGGGCAACTGGAATACAACTCTGGGCAACTGGAATACAACTCTGGGCAACTGGAATACAACTCTGGGCAACTGGAATACAACTCTGGGCAACCGGAATACAACTCTGGGCAACCGGAATACAACTCTGGGCAACCGGAATACAACTCTGGGCAACCGGAATACAACTCTGGGCAACCGGAATACAACTCTTGGCAACCGGAATACAACTCTTGGCAACCGGAATACAACTCTTGGCAACCGGAATACAACTCTTGGCAACCGGAATACAGCTCTTGGCAACCGGAATACAGCTCTTGGCAACCGGAATACAGCTCTTGGCAACCGGAATACAGCTCTTGGCAACCGGAATACAGCTCTTGGCAACCGGAATACAGCTCTTGGCAACCGGAATACAGCTCTTGGCAACCGGAATACAGCTCTTGGCAACCGGAATACAGCTCTTGGCAACCGGAATACAGCTCTTGGCAACCGGAATACAGCTCTTGGCAACCGGAATACAGCTCTTGGCAACCTGAATACAGCTCTTGGCAACCTGAATACAGCTCTTGGCAACCTGAATACAGCTCTTGGCAACCTGAATACAGCTCTTGGCAACCTGAATACAGCTCTTGGCAACCTGAATACAGCTCTTGGCAACCGGAATACAGCTCTTGGCAACCGGAATACAGCTCTTGGCAACCGGAATACAGCTCTTGGCAACCGGAATACAGCTCTTGGCAACCGGAATACAGCTCTTGGCAACCGGAATACAGCTCTTGGCAACCGGAATACAATTCTTGGCAACCGGAATACAACTCTTGGCAACCGGAATACAACTCTTGGCAACCGGAATACAACTCTTGGCAACCGGAATACAACTCTTGGCAACCGGAATACAACTCTTGGCAACCGGAATACAACGCTTGGCAACCGGAATACAACGCTTGGCAACCGGAATACAACGCTTGGCAACCGGAATACAACGCTTGGCAACCGGAATACAACGTTTGGCAACCGGAATACAACGCTTGGCAACTGTAAAAGAACCTTTAGTAACTCCAAATAACGCTTACCTAACCCTCAGCAACTGCCAAACAACTCTTAGCAACTGCCATACAACCCTTAGAGACCATACTACAACTATTCATGCAGCACTCAATGCTGCTACGCGCGTGCTGGGGCTAATTTTTTTAGTCGAATAGGGCAAAATAAAATGGCATTGTTTAGATTTTCATTAAAACCTGCCATAAACTCAACTTTCTTTTTGATGACTCAGGAGCGCTGGTCTATCGATGTCGGCGAGATGGTGTATTGTAATAGGTTCGCTGCTTGTGGAACCTAAATATATGAGTTTGAATTTCAGCCCGGGTGAATATGTTTACTGGTTGGATATGCATTTGCGGGTTCAAGTAGCATTATATTATGAAACTGCAGACTGAAACATCAGTGCCAACTTTCACGAAACGCTCAATGACGTTAATATGGCAAGGTTACTGTAACTGAGTTTTGAAATTTGTGTAACCTTCAACGACAGTTCTTTTCATCGTCTGGCATTTGCGGCGTGATACATGGTTCAGTCATGTAGAATCGTCTCGCTGTATCAATTCTGTAATTGGTAGCTTCTAAATCCCCGTACTCGGAAAAGTTCGGATGTCCACATTTGATGTTTTGCTACATGCTAAGATGTTATTCAAAGCCTCAATTCGCATATCGAATTCATGTCACTAACGCGTCTAATGACCAAAGCAGTTGAGGTGCACGGAAACCTCAACCAATTAACACCATCCCTTCCTCCTAGAGTCCATCCGGTATGGAGGACGATTCTGTCTTACCCTGACTATTCAAATCTGAAATGGATGTTTTGTTAATATAGTTAATACATAATTAATAGGAAATAATTTTTCGGTGATAAAAGAAGTGTTAAACGGTAAAATATACAATTATATATCATTTAGTCTTTTAAAAATGTTTTAATAACTCGTATTTTATAAAAAGTATCATATGCAAATGTTCTTAAATAACATTTCAAATCTAAGCAGGAAAGATTCTGAAGTGCCTTATATTGAAGACCTGGATCGCAAGAAGTTCATGCTGCGAAGCAAAAGCAGGGAGAATGTTGACGTCTCGTAAGGCAACACTTCTGGCTCCGGCGTATCGCCAATGACGTCCCATCAAGCGAGAACTGAAGATACTCCGTACTCCCTAAGTTGCCCATGTTACTTCTCTGAAACGACACGTACACAACTTCTCCAGAACGTATCTGATGTAGCTGATGCATTTTAACCTCCGAATGCCCTCCCGTCTACATTTTTAGTTTGTATCTTCTTTAGGTCACATTAAGGACATCGGGTCCCCCAGCGGAAGGAATAGTACTATCAAGAAAGAATTCTGAGCATAAAGTGTGATTTTAAAAATCTGTTATTTTCTGGTAACAACGGTCTCTTTCTCAATCATTTTACTGGCATCAAACTTCAAGTAACCCTCCGTTCAGTCAGTCATTGGCTTTTATCCCTTCGGCCAGGGTCTCGGAACCCTTACAGGTACCCGTACAGGTACCCGCAATGTCTCGAGTTGCTTAACCACCGTGACTTCACGGAGTGCAGTTAAGCCAATCGTCTACTGACGCCGACATCACAATAATACTGACACACGCTACTGGACCTTTGTCCCCTTCTTGCATGTGTGTATGTATGTATGCAATGGAGTGCGCTGCGTCTTGCAGTAGATGGAGGCACCGTACACTCTCTGTCAGGAGATGTTGGTCCTTTGTTGTCTGCGTGTACTTGCTGGAGTGTCCTGCAACTGGCTGAAGTTCGAAGACCGAGCCCTATGAATCCGGATATCCTGTCCCTTTGTTCCATATGCATAGTTATCATACATGAATATGAGTGTTGGGGAAGGTTTTTTTTACCTGTTCTTTTCTGTTAATTGCTGTGAGTAGCATATGTATCCGATGAGGAATAAACAATTCTTAATATGGATATGCGGTCCCATTCTTGTTTCTTGAACGTCTTCATTTTGTACACGCGTATGTATGTTGGTGTGTCGAACACCTGTCTACCGATGGAAGAAAAAAGTACCTCCATCAAAGTAAAAGTGACCCTTCATTGTTTCCTCTCTGTTCTTTTCTCGCACCTGCGTGTGTTGGTATGCGCTGCATCTGCCAGCAGATGAAGGCCTCAATCACTCCGCATCCAGAGCTGCTAGCCCCTCCTTCCTTCCTCCGAGCCCGTCTCCCTGCTGCGTGTATTAGTATACGCGGCATCTGCAAGCAGATGAAGGCCTCAACCGCTCCGCATCGAGAGCTGCTAGCCCCTCCCTGCTTCCTCCGAGCCCGTCCCCCAGCGGCGTGTGTTGGTGTGCGCAGCATCTGCCTGCCGATGGAGGCGTCGCGCGGGCGCGACGTGGCCTACCTGTCGTCGCTGCTGGCGGCGGACGCGCTGGCTTTCGGCGCCGTCGTGGTGTGCTACGTGCGCATGTACCTGTCGCTGGGGCGCGACACGCGGCGCAGCGCCATGCGGCGCGGGGAGCTGACGGTGGCGAAGCGTATGGCGCTGCTGGTGTTCACCGACTTCGCGTGCTGGGCGCCCATCTCCTTCTTCGCGCTGACGGCCGTCGCTGGCTACCCGCTCATCGACGTGACGCGCTCCAAGATCCTGCTCGTCTTCTTCTACCCGCTCAACTCGTGCGCCAACCCCTACCTGTACGCGCTGCTCACCAAACAGTACCGCCGGGATGTTCGTGCGCTGCTCGCCAGGTGAGAGTGCCCGCACGCCCGCGATAATGTCCACCCGCCGGTCTGCCCTCTCACCGGGCAGCCCTCTCGCCGGGCAGCCCTCTCGCCGGGTTGCCCTCCCGCCGGTACCTCGACTGCCCGCCCGCAAGAACTCTCCCGCCAGACTGCCCGCCCGCCAGACCGCCCGCCTGCCGGACCGCCCACCCGCCAGACTGCCCGCCCGCCAGACCGCTCGCCCGCCAGACCGCTCGCCCGTCAGACCGCCCGCCCGCCAGTCCGCTCGCCCGCCAGACCGCACGCCCGCCAGACCGCACGCCCGCCAGACCGCCCGCCTGCCATACCGCTCGCCCGCCAGACCGCCCGCCCGCCAGACCGCCCGCCCGCCAGACCGCCCGCCCGCCAGACCGCCCGCCCGCCAGACCGCCCGCCCGCCAGACCGCCCGCCCGCCAGACCGCCCGCCCGCCAGACCGCCCGCCCGCCAGACCGCCCGCCCGCCAGACCGCCCGCCCGCCAGACCGCCCGCCCGCCAGACCGCCCGCCCGCCAGACCGCCCGCCCGCCAGACCGCCCGCCCGCCCGCCAGACCGGCCCCCCGCCAGACCACCATCCTGCCAGACCGCCCGCCAGACCGCCCACCCGCCAGTTTGCCCGCCCGCCAGTTTGCCCGCCCGCCAGACTGCCCGCCCGCCAGACTGCCCGCCCGCCAGACTGCCCGCCCGCCAGACTGTCCGCCCGCCAGACTGCCCGCCCGCCAGACTGCCCGCCCGCCAGACTGTCCGCCCGCCAGACTGTCCGCCCGCCAGACTGTCCGCCCGCCAGACTGTCCGCCCGCCAGACTGTCCGCCCGCCAGGCTGTCCGCCCGCCAGACTGTCCGCCCGCCAGACTGTCCGCCCGCCAGACTGTCCGCCCGCCAGACTGTCCGCCCGCCAGGCTGTCCGCCCGCCAGACTGTCCGCCCGCCAGACTGTCCGCCCGCCAGACTGTCCGCCCGCCAGACTGTCCGCCCGCCAGACTGTCCGCCCGCCAGACTGTCCGCCCGCCAGACTGTCCGCCCGCCAGACTGTCCGCCCGCCAGACTGTCCGCCCGCCAGACTGTCCGCCCGCCAGTGTGTCCGCCCGCCAGACTGTCCGCCCGCCAGACTGTCCGCCCGCCCGCCAGACTGTCCGCCCGCCCGCCAGGCTGTCCGCCCGCCCGCCAGACTGTCCGCCCGCCCGCCAGACTGTCCGCCCGCCCGCCAGACTGTCCGCCCGCCCGCCAGACTGTCCGCCCGCCCGCCAGACTGTCCGCCCGCCCGCCAGACTGTCCGCCCGCCCGCCAGACTGTCGCCCGCCCGCCAGACTGTCCGCCCGCCCGCCAGCTGTCCGCCCGCCCGCCAGACTGTCCGCCCGCCCGCCAGACTGTCCGCCCGCCCGCCAGACTGTCCGCCCGCCCGCCAGACTGTCCGCCCGCCCGCCAGACTGTCCGCCCGCCCGCCAGACTGTCCGCCCGCCCGCCAGACTGTCCGCCCGCCCGCCAGACTGTCCGCCCGCCCGCCAGACTGTCCGCCCGCCCGCCAGACTGTCCGCCCGCCCGCCAGACTGTCCGCCCGCCCGCCAGACTGTCCGCCCGCCCGCCAGACTGTCCGCCCGCCCGCCAGACTGTCCGCCCGCCCGCCAGACTGTCCGCCCGCCCGCCAGACTGTCCGCCCGCCCGCCAGACTGTCCGCCCGCCCGCCAGACTGTCCGCCCGCCCGCCAGACTGTCCGCCCGCCCGCCAGACTGTCCGCCCGCCCGCCAGACTGTCCGCCCGCCCGCCAGACTGTCCGCCCGCCCGCCAGACTGTCCGCCCGCCCGCCAGACTGTCCGCCCGCCCGCCAGACCGCCTGCTTGCCCGCCCGCCAGACCGCCAGCCAGACTGCTCATTCGCCAGCACGTCGACCAGCCTGCTCGCCCTCCAGGGTCCTCACCCTACTGACCAGATGTACGTACTGCCGCACTGCTCGCCTTCCCATTTACCCGCATTTCATGCAAACATTTTTGGACAAACAACGACCACGTTTTTCTCACAAATGGGGCAATATAATAAAGAAAACTATATGTAAGAGAATGGTTCGTTTACCAGCAGTGAAGTATAATTAAAGTTTCTTTTCGACATAGTCATCATACCCAGCTTTGATGGTATAGTTATCATAGTTATCATGCCGCGCTAGTAATCCTGAGTTTGCGGGTTTAAACCCGGTCAAAGTCGGGGGATTTTTGAGGTGCCCAAAATTAACATCATGCATACGGACGCTCCTCTAGGTATTTAACCCTCTATGTATTAATTCCTCTAGGTATTTAGCACCAATCAGAGTTTCGGTTATTAAATAAAATTGCGGATTTTGGATCTTGGCCTGCGATATCTGGTATTCAAATCAAACGTCAAAATTGCTGCATTAGCGTCACAAGGAAAAGCAATGGCAAACTACCCTAGGTATACTCGCTCAGGAAATATCTCACACGAGAGCGCTGTGGGCTTCTGGAGCCTAGCCTACGCAGTACTCATTGTATGGGACTAAAAGAAGGTAGGCATTGTAGTGATAGACACTTTTCGAATCGGTGGAAGAGTTTTCTTATACCCGCGTCATTGTCCGCGTATTTGAAATTGGTGGAAAGGCTGTCCTTCCAAACCTACCTCCAGCGTTCGAAAACAATGGAATGGTGCTACCACTTGAGCTAAAGGCGCGGAGATCGAACACTTGACATTGAAATAGTTTGCGAATGTGTTGGATTGCCGCATCATGCCATGGAAAAAACTCTGAGACAACATCCCTCTTCTCTGGTTCTGAATAGATTGTCACGGGAGAAGTAATTCTACGTACGCTGCAAAACTCCGTGAAAAACTATCGAACCACGCTCGCGGCAACACAAGAAGAAGTTATTGCAAAACGTGTCAGTCGGCTTTTTCCTTTCAGAAGCAAAGATGAATATTAAATCTTCATCCACCATCGCCGCTAAATATGATATAGCTTGAGACAATTGATAATTTCCCATGGAAAAAAAGTATTCTTCACTGATTTCTGGAAAGTCAATAAGATCAACGGATGTCGTGTTTTTAAATGGTACAGTTTTACGTCCCCAATTTGCATTTTCATTTTCTGCGGCAAGAGTATTTTCAATATCTTTCCTGACATTCATCTGGTTGGTGATTTCTTCCACCAAGACTTGGTCGGTATTAAAACGTTTACCAAAATTGTTATTAAGAAAAACCTGCAGTCTTACAGAATAATCCCGCTTTTGGTAAAAGATTATTATCAAATTGATTATGTAACAGTGTATATTTTTTACCAAGTACACCATGGACTGCTTCAAATAGACAGAGAACTTTAGTTACAAAGCGTGATTCATTCGTTTCTGTTGTCAACTGCTTTCGCTTTTCTTTCAATGCTCGCATTATCACTATTTAACCTTTATATAGGGATAATCTCCATCAAAACCCTGGCATCATTTTGATTTGCATAATATTTTTTAGATTTAGATTAGATTTATTTATTTAAACTGCAATTGGGCATAACCCGGTGGAAGCTAATTACAAAAACATAAATATACACAGCCATTCAGTAATATAGAACACTAATACCACTAATAATAATGATAATAATAATAATAATAATAATAACAACAACAACAAGAATAAGATAATATAACTAGCAAATTATATACTAATTGTAGTAATAATAACTAGCGTACCCGTGCGAGAACTCTCGCATGTTAAATCCCACCCTTTCCCTATCCATTTGTCTATCTGTTCCATAAAGGAGAGGAACTACTAATGTACTTACAGAATATCAAACAAAATAACAATGCAAGTGATGTTTGAAACAAATTTTCAAATAAAGTTTATTCCACATTATAGAGAGATGTTCTTGGAACAATTCATTCTTCTTTAAAAACAACATTTGAAGAAATTTTACAATCTTCCTTGAGAGTTAGCTTTTCACTTTTCTTGATAGTCAAATAATAGAAAAGGGTTTTACTCTTGAGAAAGCCAAGTAAAGTAGTGCAAAAATACCGGATCGGGCAAGAACAGACCTACTTATTGCAATATTATTTAACTTTCCTTGATTTGTTATGAAGAACCGAGTGGGTTTTGGAGAGTCACGGTGCCATCTTGCTGGGGTGAGAAAATTAAAAAATTATTTGTTTACTAAAAAGTATTGAATTATTTTCTGCGTCCTTACGTACCTCAAGAAAAACAATTCCGAGACAAAAAATAATCAAACTAAAGTTTTCACCTTTGAGTACTTACTACCATTTGTTAGCATTAGAAACAATTTAGTAGGCATTAGTAAGCCCACTTCGGTACATGGGAATGTTGCTCAAACTATGTTTGCATTTTTAATATCTTAACGAACCGACACCTTGAGTTTAATGTCAAACGGTGTTTTATTTACAATATGAGTTTGTAGTTGGGCGTTAGTGTACATACTTCCAGATATCGCCAACATTTAAATCGTGCGTTTGGGCTGCGATCGTTGGCAGTTGTCCCAACACTTACTTAAAGACATTTGAAGTAATTAATAAATATTCTTTGTCAATTAGGTTTTAGTTTTTCGTGATAGTCACAAAAATATTAGCTTTTTACTTTTGAGAAAGCTACTTGTCTGAACCCGTTGACTTGAAAATTTCATCGAATGATAACGAAAATATTGGTACGGGTAAAACACAAACACAGTCTTTACTCTTCACTGAACACCCACATCCTTCCACAATTAAGTACACAGCACTTATAGACCATGAAAAAACGTTAATTGAATAGTTTCACTACACGCATAAGAAACAATCTTCATAGGTGTAGGTATCAAGCAACTATAATAGTACTTCTAGTTGTTGCTGGAGAAAAAATCTTGAATTAATGATTATGCAAATAAACCTCGTCAGACTGCACAAACTACGGTGTTAACAGAAAGCGTAAATAAAGATTGTCGAATCTAAGCCTTCTAAGCGTGTCGCCACAAAGTTGCTACCAGCAGGAAGGGCTGAAATATTGAGGTGGCCTTGATAGTATTAAAGTGTGAAACCGAAAAGTAAACTGAATGGATCGGAGAATGTCTCATCTTGTAGATTATGGTGTGAAAAACGTTTCTTTGAGGCCTTTGTCCTCAAAATTTTACTTTTTAAGGCTCTAAAACGCTTTGTTTATGAGTTATTTGCCAATGTATATTGACATGTGATGCGGGTTGCATTTTACATCAATATTTCGATGCGTTTTTTTAAGAAATCATCCATATTTTTAAAGTCAAAGTGGAATTCGTCAAGTCTCCATGAAATTCTCTTTCTTTGGAGCCCTCATTTAAGAAAGATTGGTTGCGTGTGAGAGCCGGAACCCAAAGGTATACTACTGAAATAATACAGGAGACGATGGTAAAATAATGATAATAATATAAAAACTGACTGATTCATAAAACATTAAATTACATTAAGAGAGAACACACACACACTCACACACACACACACTCACTCACACACACACACACACACACACACACACACACACACACACACACACTGGACTAGTATCACACTGCACTTCACTTCACTAAGACCTGAAAACATTTCCTTCTTTATTTCTCTGCTATACACTGCACTACACCTCACTTCACAATAAAACACTTATGCGTTGCTATATAACCCACTATTCTCCCTCATTTACTTAATAATACCCTAAATTAATTTCCTAAACTGTTGAACACTTTGAGGAAAGGGTTCAAAGGTTTTTGCAGGCAATCTATTCCATTCCGTAATCGTTCGATTTGTAAAAGAAAATTTCCCGACATCCGTTCTCTGCTGTCTTAAATTTATTTTGTGCCTGTGATCCACTCTACTGATGTATGTAGGAATACATAGCTGCCGATTAATTTCTTTCCAAGCTGGATGACCATTACAAGCTTTATACAAGGCGCAGAGTCTTGCTACTGATCGCCTGTTTTTGAGTGAATTCCACCCTGCCGTTTTCTTGTCCCTGAAAGTAAATTTAGCTGCCCTATGCTGAATCCTTTCCAAGTGTTTACACTGCATAATCTTGTGCGGATCCCAACAAATTGTTCCATATTCCATTATTGGACGAACAAGAGATAAATAAGCAATTTCCCTCGCGTTTGCCGTACTCTTTTTTAGGATGCGCATTACAAAGTGAAGAGATCTCCAGGCTTTCCCTACAACAAAATCTACGTGTTTTTTTTTCAACTTAATTTACTATCGAAATGAATTCCTAGGTACTTGCACGAGGAAACTCTCGGAATAATGTCATTATTTAAACGGTAATGTGTTTCACTGTAATTATGACCCCTGCCAAAAGTGATGGATTTACTTTTAGAGCGATTTATGGACATTCCATTATTTTCCGCCCAATAATATAACGCATCAAGATCCCTTTGCAGTATTTCTTCATTTCTTTTCGAATTAATACTACGATATATTATGCAATCGTCTGCAAACAGCCGAACATTTGAGGTTAATTGCGCCGGCAGATCATTGACGAAAGCTAGAAATAGAAGGGGTCCAATGACACTCCCCTGCGGTATTCCTGACGTAACGCTTGCCCCGGAAGATAACTCTTGCCCAATTCGGACTTTCTGTTTTCTTTCTCGCAGAAACTCGCTAACCCATACCACCACCCTGGGATCTATGCCTGAATCCATTAATTTCTGTACAAGCCGATCGTGTGGAACGACATCAAATGCTTTAGCAAAATCTATAACTACTGCGTCTACTCTCCCGCCCGCGTCAATTTCATCTGCTAGATCCTGAAATAGCTTGACTACCTGACTTTCGCATGAATAACCACTCCTGAACCCGTGTTGCCCATCGTAGAGCCATTTTTTAATTTCCCATTCTTTCTTAATGTAACTCCCAACTAGATGCTCTATAAGCTTGCAGGCCACTGACGTAAGACTTACCGGCCTATAATTGCATAGTTTAGTTTTGTCACCACTTTTAACAATTGGTACGACAAAGGCCAATTTCCAATCTGGACCAGCAACATTGACAACTTTGTAGATTTTGATTTAATAATGAAATAAATTGAAATAGGGTTTTAGTTAAAATCATTTTAAATATTCTTTACTTTTCAACTTCCAAATCGGTCAGAAAATCATGAAAAATTGATTGTTTTTATTTTTTTTATTTCTGAAAATTTGAATTTGGCGCCAAAAATAATCTGCAATATTTTTATATGGTAAAATAATATGATTTTCTTTCTGAAAAGTACTTTTCCGTAGAAAGTGATAACCTTATTATGAGTAATATGCGTTTAAATGAAAAAAGGAGTTTTTTTTAATATGACGCACCAATAAGAAAAATCTGACAAAAATCAACATTAAAGAACACCTTAATCTCAATGTGTAGGAATATTTTGGAGTCGTCTCCCAAGAAATAAAACATAGAACTATACCGAATAATAATTTAATATTAAAAAAAATCCCGTCAAATATTTTAAAAAAGCTCTCCAAGAGACGTACAGATGTCAACTATCACTCATATATTTTAGAATTTATCTTTGAGTAATGATATGAAAAAATTAAAAAACGAAAAATCGTATTTTATTTTATGTCTGACAGAATAATTAGTTCTTAGATTTAGGTAAAATTACTTTCAAAATAACACTCAACATGCCCTTTATTCAAAATTGCATTAAGCTTGGGGGGCAGTTATACCTCTCCTTATCCGACTACAAATTTTCACGCTGAATTACACGAAAACTACTCATGTTTTAGAAAAATTGTACACTACCATCAGGTCATGATGTCTTTAAAGATGTCTTTCAACAAGAAGGAAGTAAAATATCTAACGAAAAAATCTCATCTTCAATATCGGAGTTTGGAGAACACTGAAACAATATTAAACTTTTGCAGTTTTTGAAAAGTCGGAGTTTTAACAAAAACGAAACATGCGTCATTGTTTCTAACGTTCTTTACGCTATCCGAGGACAGAGATTAATCAAAAAATGTATGCCATTTTTATGAATATTTTGAAAATGTGTTTTGGGTCTTCATAATTTTATCCCCCAAATTAAAAAATATCAATTTCAAAACTCTCAGGGCCTCCAGATCGTTCAAATAAATCAGCCGACAATTATTTTTTGTATCAAAGACTTACAAAACATGGATTCTGACAACACAGAATGTTGGAGGTGTAATTTACTAGATACAGGAACAAGACATTTCTTTACTAGGGCCGGGGAGATTTTCTATTGAAAAATTGCCATTTTTCTGGCGCACGATTACAATACTTTCGCTCCTCACAAAGTAGGCGAAAATAGAAAACATTAAAAAAAACCCAGTCTTTTATCAATGTATAAAAAGTCTCATTTTGGTTCTGTGGCGTTAATGTCATTTTCTTTTTAGTGTTGGGATCTCTAACCGTGCCTCCTGGGGAGAAGGTTCCTTGTTGGTTGCAATGAGCAACTTCGAGGAAAAAATCGGGAAAAGTATAAACGCATTAATATTGAATGTGCTCTCAAAAGAGAGATCAGGAACAATATTCCGTTGAATCCACATTATTTGAGTTCAAAAGAAACAAGACAAACAGAACATTAACAAACAAGATGTAAGTGTTCATAGTGTTCTATATTTCTTCAATAAACAGTGCATATTGCATGTGACAACTGGAGACAAGTAGTGTTACATCTACTAAGTGTGTAGTGTTAGTGTGTAGTAGTGTTACATCTACAAAGTGTTGTGAAAATTGTGAAAACATAAAAATTCAAAGTTTCGTAACCACAGTAACGGAAAGACTTGAACTTTATATTTAAATTTGTGGAAGTGGTGAATTTCGTGGCCTTTCAGTAGGTAAAGTATAGTAATCTAATTGTATTTATTAGTTTGCAGCTTCAATCTATTAAACACACTGAACGCTTTTTGAATTTAATTAATCACATTTAAATACTCATTAGAATCAGATCACCGTTATTTTTAAATAAATACGTAACGTAATTTAAATAAGTTAATACAATTAAATTTAAAAGATAAGTTAGGGAGTAGTTTTTTTTGTAGTATTCTGAATTATCTATTTACTTATTTTCATATTTACCACGCACTTGACACGCATTCGTGACATGGCTACTAATCGTTATACACTCTCTACTCTCTACGCTCTCAAAGCCGATCTTCTGAAAGCCTTCACACACATCAACAGTAATTTAGATGAACATATCCGAAGGCTCGAAGAGGTCGTTCAAAACACAGACGGTTGGACAACAATAGGCAACACCGCAAAAACCTCCAACCGTCCATTCGCGGAAGCAAAAACACAATCACCAGCACCAATCACGACTCAAAACAGATTTTCTGTATTAGACTACTACAATGAGTTTCCTTGCCTTCCCAATCCTCACCACCACCACCCATCATCGACACGTCCATTCACAAACCAACGCAAACAGGCTAGCAAGCGCAAGTAACAAAGACACGTAGAGTTGCGCAAACTGGCTCACCAGAAAACAAGGACATTCCCACTGAGCCCATCAAAAAGGTACTCATTTTAGCAGATAGCCATGGGCGACAAATCTCCTCCCTGCTCAGTGAGAAACTCCCAACCAATTTCTCTGCCATGTGTGTGTTTAAACCTAACGGGAGGTTTGCCGACGTGACCAGTGAGTTGGACACGCACACAAAAAACCCTCACCAAACGGGATACTGTAATTATCATAGGAGGGCAGAATGACATTAATTTGGGTGGTCACTTTACACCTGAAGAACATGTTGACAAATTACAACGTGCCGCCCAAAACACGAACATTGTAGTCTCGACTCTGCCCTTCTGGTACAACAAGCCCACACTATGCAAAGAAATTAGTCACGCAAACAACCAATTGAAACTGCATCTGAGAGACACACATGTTAAATTGTTTGAGCTAAACTTTCTCTCAGAAAAACACTTCACCCGACATGGTCTTCACCTGAACCTTGTCGGAAAACATGCACTCGGTAGTGAGCTTGCAAAACACATCATTTCACAAACTTGGCAGTGTCCTGCCCAAGACCCTCCCCACCCACACCTCCTATTTCTCTTCCATCCCCTGGGACCCCTTTGGACCCAATTACCTTATCCCCCTGACCTAATCCGTTGTATTACCTCTCCCACTATTCATTCCTCTACATCTGTCACCTCTCCTTCCTCACCTCTTGTCACTGCTGGGACACGATACTTCCTTCGACCACGCACTCGAGGTAAAAATGAAATAAATAAATAGCAACTACAGTCAGATGCAGCAGAAAAACATCCGTGTATGTACATGCAAAAGATTCGAATAATGCATCATAATGTGCAATCTCTTTCAAATAAAATTGAATTTATCGAGGCAGCATTACAATGTGATCTAAGACAAATAGATGTTTTTTGCTTACAGAACATTGGTTGTCTCAAAATGATATAAATACACTCCAAATTCCTAGCTTTTACCTTGCAGGATCGTATTGTAGGGCGAGGGAATCAAATAAGGGCCCTGCTTACGGAGGTTCGTGTATTTACATAAGAAATTATATTGATTCTACCTTCTTGTCAGAATTCAATTTATATGCAGTTGAAAAAGTTTTGAAACAACAGTAGTACATCTTACTACGCTCAAAATTATCTTACTTTGCATTTACAGACCTCCAACAAAGCGAGCTTCAGATTATTTCACTTTCTTGGAAAATCTAGAGATAATTCTGAACAAAATAGTAAACTCTCTTTTAAATCCATTGTTGTATGTGGAGATTTCAATATTGATTTTCTGAGCGAAATCCCACGAAAAAGAGCAGTTTCTCAATTTACTTCATTCTTTTAATTTAGACATTACAGTGAATGTACCTACACGGAATACGCTTCAAATCACAAAAAGCATTAGATCAAATTATAATTAACAAACCACAACTACATATGAAATAATAACGAATAATCTAGGATACAGTGACCACGATGCACAAATTCTTACAGTCACTAAGAACATAAACACTGACACAATAAATAATACACGCATGTGCAGAGCATTCACTAAAGTTAATATAAAATTATTTACGGACTACTTGATGAAGGAATCATGGGACGAAGTTTATAACGCTGTTGACACAAATGAAAAATATAATTTATTTTTCTCCAAGCTTTCAATTCATTTAACGCGTGCTTTCCTCTTAAAAGAGAAAATTAAACATTTCAAGCAAAAGTAATACTTGGATCACACAAGGAATTAGAACATCGTGTAAAAACAAACGTACGCTTTACTTTATTTCTAAACATCATAACGTATCACCCGGTTTCCATATATACTTCCGAGAATATAAAAGAATTTTAAGAAAAGTAATAGTTCAGGCAAAAATAATGAAAAATAGTCAGGACATTTTGAGCGCTAGTAACAAAACTAAAGCAATGTGGGATATCGTAAAAAATACAACCACATCATCTCGATACCTTGTAGAGAATGTTATTTTAAAGGATAATGAAAGAGAAACGAGTAATCCGGAAAAGTTGCCAATCTCTTCAACAAACACTTTTCCAGAATTGCGTCTGATCTCACGAAGGGACTAAAATCACAAAATTCAACATTTTACACTTCCCAAAAAATTTCAGATACGATGTTTATTCCCGAAACTTCTCCAACGAAATCCTCAGAATAGTCAGTAAACTAAAAAATAAATATTCATCTGGTTTAGATGAATTTCCGGATTGTTTATTAAAAAACTTGTGCACCTGCCTTTATACATCCGTTAACTCACATTTTCAATGCTTCTTTATGTACAGGAATATTTCCAGATATTTTCAAACCGCAAAAATTAAGCCACTTTTTAAAAAAGGGAACAAAAATGATATTCAAAATTACCGGCCAAGTTTCTCTTTTGTCAGTTTTCTCAAAAATATTAGAAAGGCTTTTCTACTTACGAATGGAATCATTTCTCAGGAAAAACAGAGCGTTTTCAGACTCACAACACGGTTTTAGAAAATCAAAATCTACGGAAACTGCCATTTTTTCTTTTCTCAAAGATGTTGCTTCATCAATAGACCAAAATGAAATACCCATTGGAATATTCTTAGATCTCTCGAAAGCTTTTGACGTTATTGACCATAAGATCTTGCTCTCAAAATTACCTTCGTATGGAATTCGTGGTATTGCCCTAGATTGGATAACTTCTTACCTTAAAAATCGGACTCAAAGAGTAGAAATACCATACTGGCAGGAAAGGACATTACATACTTATATTTCCAATTCTTTGCCAATTGTGCATGGGGTCCCGCAAGGTTCGATCTTAGGTCCTATTCTCTTTCTGTTATATGTAAACGATATGCCCTCGTCTATTAAAAATGGAAGAACGGTTCTGTTTGCTGATGACACGAATGTTCTTTGCAAAAAAGAAGCAGTCAATAGTACAATTTCAGAAGTTTCAAATTGGTTTAATAATAACAAATTAATTGTTAACGAAGAAAAACTGTTTCAATGCATTTTTGCATCTCAAATCGGAAATCGCATGTTCCATTGAAAATGAACAATATGCAATTAGCTGATGTTGAGGCAACAAAATTTTTAGGTCTTTCAATTCAATCAAACCTCAAATGGAATGTACATATAACAGAATTAAACACTAAATTAAGTTCATTATGCTATGCATTCAGAATTCTTTCAAATTCTGTCAGCCTTCATGCAGCTCGTTGCGTTTATTTTGCAAATGTGCATTCCCGCCTGAGATATGGCATAATATTCTGGGGAAGCTCATCCTGTAGTATTCAGACCTTCAGATTGCAAAAGAAAATTATTCGAATAATGAAAAAATGCCTTCCACGTGATTCCTGCAAGCCTCTTTTCATTGAGCTGGGAATCCTACCATTGCCTTGTCTATTTATTTACGAATCTGTAATATTTGTCAAAAATGACCTACTTAACGGAGGGAACATATTTTCATGCAATATTCATATTTATAATTACAACACACGCCGTAGAAATCACGTGCATCAAGTGTCAGTATCAACAGCTCAGTACAAGAAATCAACATACAATACATGTACGTTACTTTACAACGCATTGCCAGATGACATAAAACAATTAAAGTCGGTATACAAATTTAAGTTAAAAGTAAAATCTTTTCTGCTGCAAAACTGTTTCTATACAATTAGAGACTATACTGATCGTGAAAAAGAAAAATAATGTAACAAAACAAAGATATATAATGAATTAGTTTATGTTTGCATTGTATACATTTAAAAAAATATTTAATACGCCTGTAACAAGTAATGTACTTCAGCTTCCGGGTCAATGACCCCCATCTCGATCAGGTTTTTGTCCAGTTTCCCTGATCCATAGAGCAAATGCAGAGATGGCCCCTTGTTTTGCTTCTGGACGTAAATGTAGCTTCACTGTGCGCACGTTTTGTTGAGCACTCCTTTTGCTTGTAGTTCATTTACAGTTGAAATTGATTTTCTATAACTCGGGAAAAAACATTTTTCAAATATCTTTATTTTTCTAAAATAATTATTTTCTAAATTAATTTTTTCGTTTTTTTTTTTTAATAAAATTCTGGCCCTCAAGAAAATGTGCGCAGATAAATTTCTTTCCCCACACGTGATATACAGTTTTTACTGTTTTTTTGACTAAATAAATAAATAAATAAATACTATCCGGAAGCAAACAAAGTTTTATTTCAGCAATTGTTTTGAGTAGTGCTAGAAAACTGAACTAAAAATTTTAATTACACATTTTACACGTAGAAATAGTGACACATTCAAACGTAGGCTCTAAAAACATTTATAACACTTATGGAGATATAAATCTCACAATTAATCAAATATAAAATGCATGCGTTTAAATTTCAAAGCAACAAAAAAGGCCATGTGTTGCGTCTAGATTGAGGCAACGCGTCTCCATGCATCTTGGGGGCGTTGAGCGCTTGCGCTTGAGAGTAATCCTCCATTATCAGTTGGAATTTCAAAATTTAAGTATTATGTATTTGTTGTTTATATTTTATGAATATAATATAGAACCACAAAGTTAAGACGATTTTTACAGTAATGAAACAACAATTGCTGAGTTACATTTATTTTTTAATGATTCGATTAACACTTGTGGAACATATATGACTCATCAGAGCCTGTTTAGTTTGTTTTAGTCCGTGTAATCTCTGCTCTTATAATGCATAGAACTTAACATGCACATAACTTATAGTGCAGTAGAAACGTTTTTTCTTCTTTTTGTACATATCTGCAAAGATCTAAAATGTTTCCACATTGTTGATGGGTGTTTATATAGCATGCATTACTTATTTGCTTTTTCATGATAATGTTGATATAAAAAGGGTATCCCCAATTTAAAGAAGTCAACTGTCATGTTTTAGAAGATAAGTATTAATAGTTTAAAATATATATTCCATTAAAAGTGATACTACATATTTTACATCATGGAAACAAACGAGTATTCTTATCTCACAATAAATTAATTTTGTAGAAGATCATAGTAAATATTTCGAAAAAATATTGCTTCAGATAATTTTGTAGTTTTCAGTGAAATATGATTAAGAATACACAAAGTACACTTCTCTAAGTAAATTTTTATATAATACTCGTTTTAAAGAGACTTCAAAAGGAGATACAATATATAATATTTTTACTTTCTTGCTACAGCCTAGGCAGTAGAGAGAAAGTTATTTTCCAAAAAACGCGGCGAATTTGCGGCAGAAAAACACTTATTACATGGTCCTAGTAACGAAAAAGTGAATAAATACCGTTGCTAAATTTAGAAAAAATCCTTCAACACGTGGTATAACTAGAATCCATGTTTTAGGGATCCTTGATACCGAAAAATTGAACGACGGCAAGACATATCTACGTCTGTCCGCCTGTGAACAACGCTAACGGCTAAACCGTCCAGCCGATTTTCTCTAAAATTGATATTCCTAAATCGATCTAGCTGATGTCGCGGCTCCTTGAATTTGAAACCAATATTTTAATTTTGATGGGTACTTTACATGAAGCCCATGGGACATTTTCAAAATTTTCAATAAAATGGCTCCAACGTTTTTTATTAAATCTTTTTGTTGGATAGTGTGAAAGACGTTTAAGAGAATGATGAAGGTCTCATTTTCGTTGAAATCTTTAATTTTTCAAAATTGCAATAGTTCAAACATTTTTCGGCGTCTTCCTTTAACTACAATTATGAAGATAGAGATTTGTCCCTTAATGAAATCTGATCCTTAAAGATAGATTTTAAAATCAGGTTATGTACAATTGTTTTTAAAATTGAGTAATTATCGCATAATTTTGCGTTAAATATGGACGAAAAAGAAATATGGTCTGAAACAGAGACAAATATAAATCGCGTCTTGATTTTGACTGATTATCGTTCCAGTTTAAATGGAGATCCGGATAATGGAAGTTTCTAGTGAATGCTCAAAATTATTCTTTTTTTCTTTTACGTGCTCTTTTATATTGCCAAGCCCGTTTTTAATTTTAGATTACATTTATCACTAGTTATATTCAGCTTTAACTAGATGACCATCAGAGGAACCAGAACTTTCGAATATATTTATATGTAAGACAAGTTGATCAAACTTAATAGAATCAAAAGTTCTAAAATACGTGTATTTATACGGAATCAGTTTTTTGTTGTTCATTCAAAGAATAATTTGAAAGTAGTTTTTGAGTTGAGCATTTTCATTTACTCGGTTTTCTTTTTATTTACCTCTCATTTATTTACAGAACCAATTTGAAATGTCCGAAATGGTATTCTCCCCTGATTCTCTTCTACAAAGAATATTGGTGTCGTCAGCGAAGAGAAAAAAGTTTACTTTCCTGGCCGAAGAGCATGTATCTATTACATAAAGAAGGAAAAAGACAGACCCCCAAGATATATCCTTAACTCGAAATAGAACTGGCACAAACGCTGAACAGAAGTAAGTAAGATTACCCGATGCAATAAAGTATAAATCCTTTCGTGAATAGTAGATAAAGTACAAAAATATACAACCGTGACCAGTGTGACCCTAGAAAAATTAATTTTGAAAGGAAAAATATATGATCAATAAGATTAAACGCCTTAGAGATGTTCAATAACACTGGTTAACACTCATATTCTTGCCAAACAATTTCAAGCAATTTTAGGGTATATTTAATGCACAGATTCCAAACATGGCATTGATTTTGGTAGATTGGCTCTAGTTTGTGAATTAATGAAAATTGCATCGAAAAATATTATTTTATTTTATTGAGTAAAGGCTATTCGTAAATTGCATAAAACTTGAACTAAATGTAACTAGATATGCCTATTTATACAAAATTAAACTCTTGAAATATTTAATATTAATATAGTCAATGTCTTTAAATTTACAGCCTACGGAGAATCACAAAACATTATATGATATCCTTTTATGTGGTAAATCAGGGCAATCACGTTGATGCCTACATTAGTAGTCTGCCATTGTGTCTATCCCATCTGCCCTGATATCTAACGTCCATTACCGTTATTTCTTGATTTGATGAAATTTTGGAAGTTTAAAAGCAAGTCTGGTACTAGTTTTGGATAATTTTCTGCTTTATGATTACCCAAAAAGTTCTTGACAACTATGACAAAACTTGTACCAATAACCAGTAAAGTGTTATTTTCGCTTCCAGTGTCAGACATTTCTTTTCTTTTAGTCAGGACGCTAAAAGTTCAGCTGCTTTGTTTGTCAAACTGAGGTCACATATTAAAGCACTGAGCTTATCTTGGGAGAAGTGCTCTTTTGTAACAACAATTCCATCGTATTCACTGCCACTGCTAACTCTTGAATTGCACTCCAGAATCTGTATAACTGCACTATCAGACACAGGACTTCTAGTGAGTGTGGTGATCATCAGGTCCATGTGGCACAAGTTGCTTTGCTGATTCCAAATCAAGGTACTTCCTGTTATTTTTCTTGGAAAGATTGAAGGCTTTTACGTTTACAGAACAAAAATAACAATCATCATGATCTTAGGGCTCTCGCCATACCATCAGTACACCAAATTTTAAACTCTTCAGTTTTCAACTGACGCAGACACTCCACACAATTTGTGCATACCATATCAGGATCCCACGACTTAACTTGATCACCCACTTTATACCAAAATATATTTCATATATTTTTATACAGAGTTTGTAATATTTCTTTTCTGTTTTTGTAGCGTAAATTCCCCACAAATGTAGTTACATACATTAAAGTCGTTCAAACAAAATCTTCTTGAAGTACTCATTGTTTTGTAACAAAAGAAAACGTGTTAATAAAACGCAGCTCAATTAAAGTATCCCGAAAATAATGCGATATTCAATGTTTAAAATAAAACAGTGTGTAAAGATAGATATTAGATGCTGTGAGTTTTGTGATAGTATCATTCATTACAATGTTCATAGCACAAAAACTAGAGCCAATTCTGCGAAACTAATGACATATCTGGATTCACCCCGATTTACTGTGTACTGTTCTCGATTTACTGTATATTCGTTTCAAAATCCTTGGCAAGTGAACAAGAATTTTTTTTGTTGAGCAGTAATATATTCATAGGATAGTTGCTGATTAGTGAAAACAGTGAATATGGCTGCTTCTGGTGAGCTAAATTTTGGAGTTTGGACAGTATGTGATTACATGTTTTTATGGAAACAGTTTTCTTATAATTGATGATTCCAACCTAGCATAAACAAGTGATGCTATGACAGTGGCGGCTAGTGAACAAATGTTCAGGGGAGGCAAAACATTACTGAAGAGCGGAGGGTCCCGGGAAGGGACATGGGGGCCAGTTACCACCTCAATCAAATTGTTTGTAATTCTATTCAATTTATTGAAAACAATTGTCTCACTTATATCAATACATTCCAAAGCATTATTACATCCATGAAGCACGCGCAGACATGATTTCAAGATATTCACATTCTAAATAAATTGTTGCCAGTTTGTTGTTCTGACAATAATTCAGAAATCGGATTCAATTTTTTCCAAGCGTTTATATTCACTACATTACACATGTGATCTTTTGATATTTCTTGGTTTTGTGTAGCTTTTTGATAATTTTTCATGTCAAAATATCCATCGCTAGTCCAAGTTCTCACCTTAACTGACAATAAAAGACTTGTGAAAGCCAGCAATAAAATTAGCTTTAACTTCATTACCTGTCAGCCATTCGTGTGAATCGTATCAGAAAGGATTTAATTTTCTAGCATTTTTCTCGTCAGCACGATGTACAACCGTTCTCAGCATCGGAGTAGGTCGACCAATGTCCACAATTTGTTTCTTATTTACATCGCTAAGACGCAAAAATGGTGTACATAGTAGTTCATTTAGAGTATCTGTCATAATATTACCGCAAAATCGGATTTAAATATAAAAAATCAATTTAAATTAACAATCCGGTGCGTACTAATTTTAAAATTAAAATAAATATTTCCTACATAGCAATCACTTTCTCCGCATATTAACTCGTCAGCAAGACAGTAACCACATTCGCTACGCGGCTAACATGCGAGTGAAAATCGCTGTCTTCCGTGCGAGTAGGCAGCAAGCGAATTCGCTGGTCTGTTCACCATACACATGCGTCAAGTACGGACACGGCATGCTACTGTTCCACGCTCACTACAGGGCCTTTTCTCAGACAACAGTGCGGAGCTTCGTGTGCCTATACTTGGGTTCTTCGTTCTTGGCGCACTATGGTCACGGACGAAAAATAGAGAGAGAAGGCTTTCTCCAATAGGGAGCTTCCACGTCACAACACAGAAGCTCCCTATTGGAGAAAGGCTTCCCTCTCCATTTTTCGTCCGTGACCTTGGTGCGCCAAGAACGAAAAACCCAAGTATACCCTGCGAGGTGCATGCGGGCGCTTGTCTGCGGGATGAGACAAGGCAGATCGCATGGCGCACGGGCTGTTAGCAAACGCTGGAAAAGGGTATATGGCTCGTGACACGTTAATGAAACGTTCATTATACATTTCCAGATGAATAATACTTACACCATACCGAAATTGTGTCACTTAATTTTTGTTTATTTTTTAAACTAGTACATATTCATCAGGAGAGGCAGTGTCTTCCTTGTGTACCCCACGGTGTCGCCACTGATGACAGCACATGCTTCCTCGTATTGTTTGTAACGGTTACGTAATATTACAATATTGACCTAGTATCCTATTACTTCAGCCATCTGATACACAATTCTCACCAACAAAAGTCACGGAGATTCGAATTTGGGCTTTTTCAAGTTTTTCTACACTACGTTACTTTTGAGAAAGTAAAAATAATTACTAATCCGGTAAAAACTGCAAACATAAAGGAGACATTATTATACGGAATGAAAAGTTCGTGCTGAAATGTACATTTAACAACCATTGTAGGGGCAATCAGCGAAATATAAATTACAGAAATTTACAGACAAACTATCGACTGACGATGGATTTATGGGTTTATCTTTTTCAAAATAGTATCTTACACAGTGCGCCTACTGTTTATTAATGTTCTTAACCATATTCCACATTGCTAAGGAGATGTTAATAGATTACGAACATCTCTATTTTTTCCAGCTTCAACTCTCATTTCCTGGAGGGTATAGTTTTATTTGCGGAAATGTCTTTGAGAGTTCGGTTTTTGAAAGTCGTTTCTTCGGAGCGCCAAATTCAAACCGACGGCCGTGTCACGGGCGCGGCGACTGCTAACGAGTTGGACGTTGGTCCGTTTTATAACTATAGCAAGTTTTCTAACTCTATATTAAATTTTGAAAGAGGATTTTGCTTCCTGAATAGAAATAGTTTCCATTGTTTTGCAGAAAAGGGCATTTTCGGCCCATTCTTTTGTGCAACTCAAAAAGCGAAAATTCAACGATACCACCACCCTGTTGATTTTAGTGTTTTCCGAAGGGAAATCGAATCTTTTGAAAATCAGCCTCCTAGCCCGGAATTTCATGGTGAATTCACTGGCGATACGCATTTTTCCAACAGATAGTTAGTTTTCCAGAAATTCGCGTCAAAGTCGACCGTAGTTTGGCCTGCCATTGTTGGCCCCATTTTTGTAAAAATGCCTCTCAGAGCTAATTTCTCGTTCAAATGCAGTATATAATGGCATATTCTAACTATATTCAATTTTGAAAGAGGATTTTGCAGCGCACTAAAGAACTTCAGTAGTGTCACGCGCTTTTTGGTGTACTATTCATTTAATCCATTAAATCTACCTAAAATACATTTTCTTATTTATTTTACCCACGGTATGTGTTGGCGTGGTGGATTGAACACAACCAAATTTAAGGAAATTCAAACTCCTTGTATGCTCGAGTTATTGATTGCAGATGTGCAGAGTGAACTACTGTCTTGTGCGTTAGAGAGCCACAGTCCCCTGCAATTTCCATCATTAATATCATGAGAGATGTTAATAGTGTTTTTCTGCTGAAATGCTCGATCATTATAATATTGAGTTTGTTGACTATTTCTAGGTGAGCAATTAAAACTGATGTTCCTGCGAGTCATTTGGGCAGCTCTAGATAACGATAGTTCGCCTAGATAGCCTGATAAATGATTGTACACTAAATAGCAAGATTGGTTTTCGTCCCCTCAGACATGGAAATTGCTCCTACATGGCGGTTCCTCGGAACTCAAAAGAAATATTTGGAAAAGAGTGGCTTCCTTAAAAGAACCTAGCGTAGTGTTTTTGCTTAGGGATAATTCTATGGACTGATATGACGCACTTCCTCTTACCGCCAGAAATGATTTCGAAATGGTTGCTTTTGCAAAACACTCTACACGACGCTCTGTGGAACACCGACGTCGCGACAAATAATTACATCCTCCAACACGTGTATTCAGAATCCATGTTATGTGGGCTCTCGATAGCGCAAAATCGACTGACGGCAAAACGTCCGCCCAGCCGCCCGTCAGTCTCTCGACGGTGATCAACGCCAGCACCAAAATTGTCCAGCCGATTTTCTCCAAAATTGATATTCCCCGACAGATTTAAAGAAAATCGGGGCCTCTGATTTTGAAACGGATATTTTGATATTGGAGAATACTTTACATGAAGCCTTAACATTTTAAAAATTTTCTCAAAAATGGTTCCAAATTTTTTGATGAACATTTGTCCTCGGATAGCGTAAACGACGCTTAAAAGAATGGAGGAGGACTCGTTTTCGTTCAAATTCCCGATTTTTCAAAAATAGCAAAAGTTAATTTTTTTTCGTCGTTTTCCGACAATTACAATATTCATGATGATGAGTTTTCCTTAATGAAATCTGTTCTTTAAAGGCAAATCTTAAAGAAAGGTTATGTACAATTTCCCAAAATAATGGGTAGTTTTCGCGTAATTTTGTGTGAAATATAGGCAATTTCTAAATTTCTAAACAATTTTTTTAATAACGGCTTTAAATTTTTCTTTAAATTGTCCCCTCGTATGTAGCAAAGAACGGAAAAAATGTGAAGAAATTCTCATTTTCGGCAAACTATTTTAGAAAATTGCAAAAAGTTAATATTTCAAAACTATAAAATTGAAGCTAGAAATTTTTGCCTGTCAAAATATGTTCTTACTAATCAGCTCTTTAAGAAAAGCCATGTATAGTTTTTGAAAAAACGAGTTGTTTTAGCGTAACGTGTGCTAGAAATTAAAGCAATTAAAAATAAAATTTCTAAGGCCGCTTCAATTATTTCCTTTACTATTTTGCACGAATAAAACAAGGGACGCTTAAAAGAATGGTCTAATTTTCATTGAACTCACTAAATTTTTGAAAACTGGCAATGCGAAATAATGGTAAGACAATTACACTTTTAAGTGTCGGCCGAAGTTGGTAGTTCACAGTGGTTGTAAGTTGGTAGCGCTAAGGCGCACGACGAATTTACTCCGTGGTCATGAGCTCGAGTCTCGGAGCGGAAAACACACTTGCTGGTTGAAATCACATTTGCAGGTTCATGTAGTCGAATAATAGTCGTTACAAGAAATGCGAGAAAATATGTGCTGTTGTAACATCACTAATTTCTTTACTTTACCCCCACTTACAAACGCCTGAAGAAAATTTAGTGCTGGCTAGGTTTCTAAAACAAATGTTTGTCAACCTGTGTATTAGAATTAGGTTGGCATATGATCGAGAAAGATGGCCTAGTAAGCGCCGCAATAATTTTCAGCGCTTAGGCCTGGAAACTGGTTCTTTTCTTTACTGTTTCATGGTTGGAAAGTGTTACATTGCGGTTTTCGTACGCCAAAGTATGCTTTGCCATACGGGTACCGCAAAGAAATCATGGTCACAGAAAACAACTGAAAACTGTCAAATAAATAAAACATTGGGATGACGTAGACTTTTTGGTGTCAATCGATCTTTCGGTATCAAGGACTCACCATTTGTTAGAGAAAGTACTTTACTACGCGTAGGAACAAGATTTATCCACTTTTTCGTTACCAGAGCCCGAAAAGACGAGTTTCTCTGTCAGAAAATCGACGAATTCAACTGCATCATTACAATACTTTCTCTTACTTTATAACTAGGAAGGCGAGCAAAAATATTGTAGGCAATTGAAATGAAGTGTCTTTCACGTACTTATTTCGGAATGCCGGACTCGGCTCCCGTGTCTTCAACAATTTATTCGTACGCCTAAGACAATTTTTATATATATGTTAGGTCAACAACTCTTGTCTCTTTGGCATCCTTGAGGCGATCGTGCGTCTTGGTTCCAAGTGCCAAAATGTTGCAGGCATGGACTGTGGAGGCGGTCGTCCCAGCACTTCAAAGGCGCTTACTCTTCCCCGACGTCCAACCAGAACCCGCAACACGTGCTGCACCGCCAGCACGACACCTCGGCCACCGGGATGCCTTCCACGACCACCGCCCACGACGAAGCCAGCGTGTGAGAGCGACTCGCCACGGCGCGTCCCGTGCACTGTGCGCTATACTGCGGTTTTCGTAACTTTGTCCCTGACAGGAATCAGCCGTTTCGCTGCCATCCAATCGGGAGCTTATATTTCGCGACAGTGACGTCACTATGGTGACGTTGAAGCTCCCGATTGGATGAAACCGTGAACAGCTGATTCCTGTCCGGGATAAAGTTACGAAAATCGCAGTATAGAGCAGTGATGTCAAGGAGGCTCCCAGCACTCACTCTCCTGTGGCACGGGAGGCCCTTTGAAATTCCCTTCGTGCAGTTGATCACCTCGCCACAAGAGAGCACTAGTGTAAGCGGAATTTGAACTTACACGTGAGAATCGATTAGGGAAGGGTTACGAAAGTAGAAATTTGGTTGTGTAATGTTTATTATCTTGGTTATTTTTATTTTATTCTTCATCTCCTCTTTTCGACTTAATATATGTCATGTCCTTTAACGTGCACGTGGCTGCAGGTTTTCACTGCGCCAATGCTCAAGGAAAACTGAGGGCGTACACTGTGGAATGTCCTCTTTCACGATAGTAGTTCCCCTGACAAGCTCCTGACACGCCACGGCGACGCGAGGAGAGCTACTACCACGAGTAGACATCACTGCGCTCGAGACAGGACAGATCAGAGAAACAAAGTTTTGTGACTTCAAAAGTCAAAATCCGTTGATTGGTACAAATGAGATATGAGGAAATCAGAGGAAGTATGGGTGTAAAATGAGTTGAAAACTAAAGAAGTAGTAGTGAAAAACAAACCCTTCTTCCTTAACACAATCTATTAACAATGTAATAGTTACAAATCTCCATAAGATGACAAGTGTTTCTTAACAAACAGCAAACATGCCATCAGACAATATTTATTATTATTATTATTATTATTATTATTATTATTGTTATTATTATTATTATCAGTGTTGATTTATGAAATTTTAGGTCCTGGAACACGCACCAAAATTAAATAATAATTTCATAGAAATATTTACGTATTTTATAATATAATTTAATAATTATTCCCGAGGCACCGGAACGCCATTTTGTCGCGTTGTAATCAAGCCATTATTATTATTATTATTATTATTATTATTATTATTATTATTATTATTATTATTATCGTTATCATTGTTATTAATGTTATTATTATTATTATTATTATTAAACAAGCGAAAGTATTTGCTACCTTCTAATTAATTAAACGAGTTTTTAATAGGTAAAATAAATTTAGAAGGATTTCTACAATATTGAAGGGCTGGTCCCGAAATTATATTTAAGTAGTACTTAACAGGACAACCTAAACTACAATATCCGTATAAAATGCAAAAAGGTAATACCATCGCCAGAAAGACTTTACGGATGCAACCAAGCAGCAATCATCGTATTTAGACCAACTTATAGAGTCCATAATTTCAGTTGATAAATAATAAGTACAATAATAATGAGGTATTTCAAAATTCTCTCCACGCCGGAAATCTTTCGAAAATAATTTTCTCAAATACTTTTCAAATCATTTAATGAAATCTATCAACTGAACAAGTCAATCTTCATTCCAAAACTACATTCCAAAGGGTAACAACGGTACTTAAAAACCCTTGCTATTTTATGACTGATTGTATATTTAATATTATATTTTAAGTCGCATGAAATTCTACGGTCATTAGCTACTTCTACAATTCACTGAGAAAATTGTATATCATTGAAAATATTAATTATTTTACAAAAGTTGATCACTGGAACGCCTCATGTACAACGAACAAACTTCATTATTTAGGAGAAAAAATTTCACTTCATTATTTATCATCTTCAAAAGTCCTACGAAAAGGTGATTGTTATTATTAATATTTATAATTATTATTGTTATTATTGTTGTTGTTGTTATTATTATTATCATTATTATTGCTGCAGTGGAACCTCGACAACGCGAATTTCCATAATCTCGATACCCTGGAAATATTTTCGATGTCTTCATTATTTGAAGAAGACGATAATGAGGATTAATATCTCACACTTAAATTATAATTTAATGTATTAGATCTGTTTTCTTTTATCTTCAGATTCGGTACATCAAGATTCCATTGTGTGATTATTCTCACTATGTTTATAATTGTTATTATCGAGTATTCCGTACGAAGGCAGGCCTTTCGAGAATATACCGCTCGTTGCGCAGTCTTGATTGTAATGAAATGTAAAAGGATGACGATAAATACATCATAATATAACGAAATGATTTGTTTCTACCTCCTTCACTCAATCACATGATTAGACATCGGATGTTTAGGGAAATGCTGGCAAACTTATTTACAGGCTTTTATATATGTGCACGAATGACCTATGACGAAGTTTTATAATGCTTATTTTTGATTATTTTAGCAGAAATACCTTTTTTTCATAAATTCATTTTCTTTAGAATTACTGCACGTTTTTTGCCTTTTATGTATTATTTTTATAATACAGTGCTAAGATATCAGAAAATCGGCCATGATCCAACCTGACCATTCATTACGAAACCTTCATTTCACATATTTGTATTTTGAAATACGAGAGAAAACCTGAAATTATATTAACATATTTTTCTCCATTTCTCAATTTCATAAATACTAGCCATATTCTGAGAAAATGGTCGATTGACAATACATCGAGGGCACCTTTTGAGTGGAAATAAATGTAAATACCCAGAAGGTTTCAGTGTTGCTAATGTTGTACTTCTAAAATATATGACAGACACATCAGTAGATGTTGAGAAATCCTTCCCTGCATTCAAACTGATTTTGCCTCCCAATCGTTGCAGATTTGAAACTGCGATCCTTGAAAAGTTACTGGTAATATATTGCAATGGGAGTTATTAAGAATAAAATGTAGAAGAGTTATAGATATGTATGAAGTTTTACAAACAATTTTTAATTTTATTGTGAATGTAACTTATGACAGTGCCTTTTTTCTCCTTATTCTTGACATTTTCAGTGCCTTTTTAGGCACCTAAAAGGCGATTTTTTAGTGCCTAAACATCCGATGTCTACACATGATAAACATAACCATGAACTGTGCGACAATTGAAGCTGTGGAATTGACCTGTGGGACTTGGGTCTCAGCGGGATTCATCAGCTGGGTTGTCATAACTTATTGCTCTTCTATTAATATGTATTAAATTGACATGTATTTAGAAACAAAAATGTTGCCTTGTAACCCACGTCTTTCGTTATCGATGCAAGAACAGTCTTCGCAATCAAAAGCACTTTATAAGTGAAACTAAACTCACAGGAATATAAGACTTAGGAATTATAGTCATTACGTCACAGTATCAACAGCTTTCCAAACAATTTACATGTACATTATCTTACAACACATTGCCAGATGACAGTCAATTATTAAAATCGATACACAAGTTTAAGTTCCAAGTAAAATCGTTTCAGCTCCATAACTGTTTCTCTACACTTATAGATTACATGGAATACCTAAAAGTAAAATAAAATTGATTTTTACAAAGATATTTAATGTATATTTAAGACAAAATAAGCCTCTAACAAGTATTGCACCTCAGCATCTGAGTTAATGACCTCCAATTTCGTTCAGGTTTTTCGTCCAGTTTCCCTGATTTTTACTTTCTCGCCTTACGAATACTTCGTAACAAGAGAAAGTTATGTAATCGTGCGGCGGAAAACGGGGAATTTTCGCCAGAAAATCTCTTATAGCAGGGGTCTCGTGACAAAAAAGTGGATAAAACCTGTTGCTAAATTTAGAAAAAAAATCCTCTATCTCGTGGTGTAGTCAAAATCCATGATTTGTTACATCTTCATACTTCAAAATCGATTGACGGCATTCCGTCCGTCTGTCCGTCTGTGCTCAACGCTAGCGCCTAAACCGTTCGGTCGATTTTCTTCAAAATTGATATTCCCCGATGGTGTTTACTCGTCTCAAGGCCTCTTGAATTTGAAACCGATATCTAAGTATTTCAGGATACTTTACATGAAGCCCATTTTGATATTTTGTAAATTAAAAGAAAATCTGTCCGTCTGTCCGTCTGTCCGTCTGTAGTCAACGCTAGCGCCTAAACCGTTCGGCGATTTTTTTCAAAATTGATATTCCCCGATGGTTTTTACTCGTCTCAAGGCCTCTTGAATTTGAAACCGATATCTAAGTATGTGAGAATACTTTACATGAAGCCCATTTTGATATTTTGTAAATTAAAAGAAAATGGCTCCAAATTTTTTGATTATATTTTGTTGTTGAATGGTGCAAAGAACGTTGAAGGGAATGACGTAGGCATCATTTTCGTTTATAGGCTCTATTTTTCGAAAATTGAAAAAAAACTGTTTAAAACTGGAAAATTGAAGATAGAGATTTTCGCTTCAGACAAAGTCGGTTGTACAATATTAGCCCTTCAAATAAGGTCATGTACCATTTTTTGAAAAAAAAACGAATAGTTTTTGCGTAAATTGCGATTCAAATTGGCAAAAAAAATTTTCTCATAAACCGCTCCCAATTTTTTCTTTAAATTTTCTGCACGTGTGTAAGAAGGGAAGGTAAATATATAAATAAACTAGTGGTGCTATAGAATGGCACATACTTTCTCGCAGTAGTTATTTTCCAAATGCCGATCATCCGATAAATTATGTGGAGTAAACCGTTCAATGCTGTCTTTCTTGGTCATGTTTATTGAAAGACATGTTTTTTGCATGTTGACAATTACCGGCTTCTTAATAAGAGAACTGATACAAGATCGTTATGACTGCAATATTAGCAGAAGTTCTGCAAGTCGTTCTCGTAGCGCGGTTGGTTAATGCACCTACGGGTTGAGACCTTCAGTAAGGAAGGTACCGAGTTCGATCCCCTGTGGGGAATTTTAATTTGATGAATGTGATGTTGCAGGAAAAAAACACTGAAGAGTGTAGATACTTTATTGAAAATCATTCGAAGTACCTCTACTCACGAATAGATTCAATATAGATAAATAGATAGGACTTGTCTGTGTTTTCCCTAACTGCGTCTTTTAAAACAATTTTTCAACTCTGTTATTCGATTTCTGAAGCGTATGACATGTCAAATCAACCGTTGTCTAGTATATATCTGTATGAACCAATTTAAATAAAATTATGATCATTTTAACGTTAAATTGTAATACAATATAACCAAAAGGCATGCGATAAACTTACAATCCCTAACGGTTCCTAAATGATGATTACTTTCTAGCCTTACGAATACTTCGTAATGCGGTTTATCGCCGCCTTGCTTAGTCATGTTTGAAAGACACGTTTTTCGCATGTTGAAAATTACCGGCTCCTAATGATAAAAGCGATAGAATTACGTTTGACTAAAATATATGTAATTGCGATAAATATCCTGGAAATGTCTGTAGAGATTTGTTCAAATAATTAACTTTTAACAATTTTGTACTTCTCTTGTATTTGTAAAGCGTTTTGCCATCGTATCAATTGTTTCTTAATCATGCATTTACCATTTTATAGGTCGGTTCTATTCTTTCGTGGTTCTGTTCGGCAGTGACGGTGTTGGTGTTGCGTAGTGGTATAAGTGCCGGTTCGTTGAATTTGAGTTTCGGTTGTCGGGCCTTGGTACCGAAAAGGTTTGCTGGTTTATGAAGTTGCTTTTTCTGGTTTATGTAGTGGAATAGCAAAAAGGACCGTATAAAAGCAGAGCGAGAAAGTATGTGCGTTGGAAGCACCACTAGTTTAATTATTATTTAAGGTCGCATCAACTACTGGGTCATTAGGGACCACTATTGAATGGTTACGTTATGGTAACGTTCACGTTATGGTGATAGGGGGTGAAAGGACGAACACATACAACCATCCCCGAGACGGCACTCTGTCCAAGATCACTACGGCACTACTGTCTTAGCGTTCTCGGCCACAGGACCGATCCTGATCCTTTGAGCGAATGCTGAGATGGCCCTTGTTTTGCTTCAGGACATACTAAATGTAGCTTCACTATCTGTGCACGTTTTGTTGAGTTCAGTAGAACATATATTTATTCAAATAATCATTCTTCATATTTTCTCGACAGTAAGTCGATTGCTTTGCAAATAGTTTCTATTATAGGGGAGAGAATATTTTTGTATTAATTTTTGCCAAAAACGCTCGTTGCTACCTGTATTCAACTTTATACGTACTGAGTGAGAGTAGGGATGCCAAAACTTAAAAATATGGACGGATTGCACTTTTCTACATAGTACATCACACATTTTTCAACTGTTTTTGACGATAATAAATAAATAAACAAACAAACAAACTCGACCGGAAAATGCTACCGGAACTGAAGCAGGAATATGAATGTGAACATGATGATCATAAATGCATTTGGCCAACATTCTTAAAGTTTAGAATCCATTATTTTCAGGCTCTGGCCCACTGTGCTTAAAATTTGCTACTGGCGCCACTGATAAGGCTTGACGACATCAAGAGCACTGTCACCCTTTCAAAGTATCACGGCTTTCGAATAAAAGGTAGAAAATCCAAGGGATTTTCAAGTATTTGCTCTTAGGACCGTTTTTGCCTCACTTCCACTCAGAATTACCCTTTCAAAACTTACTAGAGTTCAGCTTTACTATAATACAAGAACAATACGGTCTCCTCAATAATTTTTAAATGGAACTCGATATGGAAATATAATTTTCACTCAGCAAAACTGAATGACAGGCCTACCAGAAAAAGCCAAGTTTCCAAGGGCCCATGTGCAGTGCTGAGCGCAGTTCGACGGCCTTGGATTGGATTTCCAGGTGAGCACAGTTGATTTCCTTCGGGTGGTGGCGTTGTGATTTTTCTTGTATGCCTCACATTGCATGTAATATCCCTTCGCTCCTGGTTCGGTCGGGTGGCATAGGAGCTTACGTTTGAGGAAGTCCCCTCCATGCGGATGGTGCTTCTCCCCAAGTCCTTCTCCGGTACCAGTGGGAACGGTCACGTTCTCGTGCCATCAAAGGGCTGCCCTCTGCGTGCGGGCTCATTCCCGCCCGCTAACTCAACTCGCCCGGTTTTCGTTAAGACTCAAGTGCACGAGTGGAGTTTACAAGCTACAAGCCGGCTTTTTCACGAGCAGCTCGTAATTAGTCTAGTATACGTGATGCACTTGCTTCGTTACCTGCTTGTAAAAACGCTCTGGAAAAAGTTGAACTGCCGGCCACTTTACACGCCACTCGCCGGCTTTCGAGTGAGCTAGCTTGTAATCTAGCCACGTGTACTCACAGTAGCTTGTGCACAAGTTGCTGGTAGCATTGGTTTTGAAGATGCCGAATGAGCTGGTTCTAGCGGGAGTTGCAGTTGTAGCTAATGTCATTAAAAACGAGTTAATTAGACGACAAAACGCGAAACGGAAAGTGCGTAAGAGAAACGTGTGGGTGAAACCGTGGATAGGAAGACGTACCAAGTTTAGTAAATTTCCAAAACAATCTAACCTAACCTTAATAACTTTAAATAACAGTAGATGACAACACGTGGTTTCCACTCGCCAGCTAGGTGGCTACTGAGCAAGAGGGAAATTTTGTGTGTACTCGACTACTAGCGTACTCGCTGATTCGCCGGCTTTTTAAAAGCCGGCTTGTTAGCTTATAACCTCGCCTCGTGTACTTGAGTCTTTAAAAAGAAATGACATATACACTGGATGAACTGGGTCCCATGGAATAGAACGGTGTGAGCCGAGGTACGGAAATGCGTTTGTACCGGGAATCTGCATCAGGCTCACTCGGAGGGGAGACGTGGCAGAGAAGCGTGAACGACCTCCTAAGCACTGGAGACTCAAACCCGATAAGGGTCGGGGTTGCCTTAAAAAGGCATTTAATTTAATGTGTTAAAATGCGTTTTGAAGAAATCTGAAGGCAGGAGAGTGTAGAACATATTAAAAACTATACGATTTCATATCAACTCATTTTTTTTCCACCAGTACACAACAGACATCTTGATGAGTTGTTCATAATACATGTAAGTTTCCATCCATTCGTTTTAAGGAAAAGGAAGTAATTTACGCAACTCGTACGGAAGTGTGTTTGGCGTAGTAACGATTCCAAAAGCTGAACTCAGCTCCTATCGTCGCCTTCCTCGTAAATATTTTATTCGTACGCTAAAGTCACTCTGTACTTATAACAGTAATGACCATTCAAAATAGATAAAGACTAACCGTAAAACATGCTGTGTTGACACAGTAAACACTTTCTCGATTTTGCAACCTTTGAAATTTTCAAAAATTCAGAAAGTTCTACTAATATGAGACCAACTCCATATTGAAGCGTCCTCTAATCTATCCAAGGAAAACTGTTGAACAAAAAAATGTGAAACCGTTTTCAAGCATTTTTTATAAATTCCCTTTATTTCAAGCACAAATTCCGCGAAAACTACTCGTATTTTCAAAAAACAGTACATTACCATATTTAAGGATCTCACATTAAAAAGCAGGTTTCTTTACGGAAAAAATCTCAATCTTTAATGTTGTAGGAAGTTGTTGAAAAAAATTCAATATTTGCAATATTCGAAAATTAAGACAGATGAAAATGATATATGGGCAATTTTGCAAATATATATTGAATTATCGCAGCAAAATATTTAATCAAAAAACCTGCTCCTGTTTTTGACAAACTTCTGAAACATATTAAGGCTTCATATAAATTGCCTACAAAAGCTTTGCTTCTAAAATTCGCAGGGCCTCGAGTTTAAAATATAGATAGAAAAATATCAGTTTTGGAGAGAAATCATGTTAACAACGCAAGAGATGAACACGGACAGACGGATGGACGGGGTGATGGACGAACGGGGAGACTGGCGTCTTCCTCTAACGCATTGTATAGTCAGACACTCAAACACTGGTAGAGGGCAAAACGCATGTGAAACGTGTTTGAAACGGATATTTGGATGTTTGGGTTATTATGAAATCTCAACATTTTCTCATTGTTCTCAAAAATTGACTCCAGGTTTTTATTAAAATATTTTCTCAGATAGAACAATGGGCGCCTAAAAATAGCGTCCTTTGCGCATTATAACTTATGCGCAATTACTACTCTTATTTTTTTTTAATGCATGATCTGTCTTAAAGATCATATATTTTTGAACATGTTTTCCTTAGGACTAAAATATCTGTCTTCTAATTATTAATTCTACAATGTTAACGTTTGGAAAATTATAGACTCAAATTTTCGATGCTTCATCTAATGTACGTAGGTAAGTCAAAAGGTATCTGAAATTTTGCTCTAATTGTCTTTAGTTTGATTTTACGGCTGTCTGTGTTGCCTAACAACTAGATGGGACCGTTGTCTTTGCCTGTAGGAGGTTTCAACGTTATCTGATCAGTCAGTTTTGCGCTGTTGTGGTGTAAAGATGGCTACAGCACACTCTGTTTGCACCAAAGAAGAAGAGCGTTCCATAATCCGTTTTTTATGGTTTAAAGGTGTACTAGGGGGCGGAAATCCATAGCAGGTTTTCAACACAATACGGGCACAATGTTCTACCACAGAAAAGTGTTTACCAGTTCCCAGAACAGTGGTCAAACGAGCGTCAAGAAAGAGTGAAGAACGGCAGCAACTGAAGAAGAAAGAAGCTATGGGTTCCAAAACAACTGAATGAAGAGCACAAGCGCAATCGTGTGAGAATCGTGTGTTGGAGCATCCTGTGCACAGTCCCAATCTCGCCCCGTTGGTATACCACCTGTTTTGTCCATCGATTCTGCTCCGATTAACAGTTCAAAGAAGTGGTGCATACCTGCCTTGCTGCACAATCAAAAACCTTTTTTCAGAAGGTATTTGAAAGCTTGTGCAAAGATGGGCCAAGTGTATAGAAATGAAGGGTGACTATGTTAAAAAATGATATCAATAAAAATTGTGTATTCTTCCTGTAATAAATTATAAACATTGATTGCGGACACATTGATGCAGATTGCAGATTGCTTATTGACTTACCCTCGTATTATCCAAAATTAAAATATCAGTTTCAAACTTGCAGGGCGTCGTGTTCGTTCAGATCGATCGGACGGTATCGATTTTAAATAAAATCATCTGAACGGTTTATTTAGCCGCTACCATTGATCACAGACAGACACTGACGGACGACAGGCTGACCAACATGTAGACTGGGAGGCAGGCATATTTTGCCGACAATTTATTTTTCGGTGCAAGGACCCTCAAGACATGTATTCTGACTACAAACTCGTTAGAGGAAATAATTTACTATCAGTAGGATTCAGATTTATCCACTTTTTCGTTACCAGGGCCTGACAAAAATGTTTTTCTGTCGAAACTTTTACTTGTAAACTTGTAAGAGAAACGGCTACTTGTAGGATAATTTATATTAATTTTGTAGCAGATTCATGTTTCAAGAACAATAGACCACGAGATTAATTTGAGCACTAAATGCAGTGTCATTGTTAATATATAAATGTATACATTTTGTAGGAGTTGTGTGAAACTCCTGAAAAAGAACAGTTGATGGAAGAATCTGTGTGCATCGTCGGTTATCATGGACCCTGGTTTGTTGGGAGAAGTGGGTTCAATTCGCCATAGAATGTGCGCCTGAGTGAAGGCCTCTTGAATATTCATATAATATCAGTTAGATAAAACCCAAATAATAGTAGCTTCGGGGAACATAGTTAAACCCCTAATAGTAGGGAAACCTTGGGGATGGAGATTCCCAAGTGAAATCGGAGAACGTAAGAATGCCAGTTGATCCCTGATGGATGTGTTCATGAACAATATATTATTTACAATTATAAAATTATTTTTGTATCGTAGAGCGTCAAAACTGCCCATGAAAATGAGCTGGTAAAATAAAAAGATCACCATTAACAGAAATGCATAAAAAAGTTACCTCGGGAAGCGAATCACACATCAAAAAAGAATTCTAGCGACAGGAATTCATTTCCAAGTTAATCAGTTACCCATTCATCAGAATAAATCGTTGTGGGATAACAGTATATTCAGAATTTAAACCAAAAAACGCTATTTTTGTCGGGGGATGTATAAAACTGCATTATTTTTTTTAATGTTGTCTATTCAACAGAGTGTATATGCAAGCAATATACTGGAGTCCCACCAACTAAGGGCCAACCCGTAACTTCTAGATCTAAACGGTTCCCGATATCGAAATGCAGTTTTCGCTCAACAATTCTGAATTATTGGCCAAAAAATTTACCGCAGAGATATTCTTCGAACTATTTTTAGTTTTCGAGAAATTTAATCATCTTGATTTTTTTTAAATAGAACCACGTACTTTTCTCACTAGCAATAGATAGATCATAATAGACGAATGCAATGATGCAACATATGTTAATGTTTTGATAGTATTTTGAGAATAAACATATGATTTTAAATTAAATACTCGAGGTTCCCTGTAGAAACCCTTGCAACTGCCGCCTTTGAGGAAGTTTACCTTCGCGGCGCCGACACTTTTGTGGGGAGAGGCCGCGAAGGCCACCTTCCCAAAGCGAAAATTGGGACGGCTACAACTGGAAAAACTGCACGTTTCGTTTAAAATCTCATTTCAGAATGTATAATTTTATAATATTATAATATAATAATAATTATTCTTATTATATTATAATAATAATTATTAATTTTATATAATTTTTATCAAAATCTGAGATGAGTAACCAGTTTTGCTCTGGTCATAAGCAACGAATATTTTAAATAAAGAAAGGATTTTTTTCTTGCTTTGCTTAGGGGAATAACTCATTCCCTTCATTCCATGGAATGCCCGCCACCGTTCTGCTTATTTTATTCTGCTTTTATTGTATTCTGCTTTCATGCTTACTATGTATTCTATTTTTTAAAGTCTCATAAATTATTGTTCTTTAATTTATTACATACTGGAGTGTAAAAAATTAAGCCACTTTTTAAAAAAGGGAATAAAAATGAATTCAAAATTACCGGCCAATTTCCAACCAATTTCTAACCAAAGTGTTAGAAAAGTTTTTCTACTCACGAATGGAAATATTTTTCTCAAGAAAAACAAAGCTTTTTCAGATTCACAACACGGTTTTAGAAAATAAAAATCTACGGAAACTGCCATTTTTTCTTTTCTCAGAGTTGTTGCTTTATCAATAGACCAAAATGAAACACCCATGATTTGAAAATATCTGGAAATATTCCTGTACATCAAGAAGCATTGAAAATGTGAGTTAACGATGTATAAAGGCAGAGGCACAAGTTAATAAATAATCGGGAAATTCATCTAAACCAGAGAAATATTTATTCACAGTTTACTGACTATTCTGAGGATTTCGTTGGGAGAAGTTTTGGAAATAAACATCGTATCGGAATTTTTTTGGGAAGAGTAAGATGTTGAATTTTGTGGTTTTAGTCCCTTCGTGAGATCAGACGCAATTCTAGAAAAGTGTTTGTTGAAGAGATTGGCAACTTTTTCCGGATTACTCGTTTCTCTTTCATTATCCTTTTAAATAACTAATTCCTTGTGTGATCCAAATATTACTTTTGCTTGAAATATTTAATTTTCTCTTTTTAAGAGGAAAGCACGCGTTAAAATGAATTGAAAGCTTGGAGAAAAATAAATTATATTCTTTATTTGTGTCAACAGCGTTACAAACTACGTCCCATGATTCCTTCATGAATTGAGTGAATCTCCCAATATCTCTTCTAATACATTCTATACGATTCATCAGCCGTCTTTCTCACGGTGGTTTTTTTCTTTCACTTCGATCATTGTGGGCAGTTGCTACTTGGCCGAAAAGCTTGGAAGCCACAACTACTGCACAATAAATTGCTGTGTGCCCTTCTTCGAATGATAATTTTTGTTGTAGATACTGCGGCAGTGTTTTATCATCCAAGATGCTGATAGCTCTTGCCAATTTCTTCGAGCAATTTTGTCTGGAAATGAGATGACGATTCATTGGGTCAGTTCCTTGATCTTCCGTAGTGCGGCTGCAAATTCATTACGAATCCTCTCTTCTACACTACTTTCACCTTCATTAATTTCTGACACAATTGTCCCATTCCCATCCTAAGTGTGTTCAGTTGTTATCTTCACTCTCCTCAGATTTGTGGATTCTGAGGAGTGAAGCATGTTTCTCACTTCTTCCTTGATTGCTTCCAGAACTAATACATAGAGGAGATTCCTCTGAATAATTACTCGACGCTGGTCCACTATTATTTGCTCACTAACTCCAGATTCAGGGAAATGGTGAATGAATCTTATTCGTATTGTATATTGTATCTTTGATGTACTTATAAAGTATTTATAACGCTCATTTCTTTCTGTATTCAATATTTAACTAGTATAAGGTTTAGGGTAGGGATCACAGAATGATGAAAACGCACAGAATTCACTTCTTCCCGTAGCACGTCACACACAGTGTTTAACTGTTCTTGACGGAAAATATATTAAAAATGTAATTTTTGTCGGTATGCAGTAGTGCCAGTCTCCATTTTGGTTGTAGCATAGTATTCACGTATTCAGAAGGTATATATTTCTGTAGTCCACTTCATCCTTGTGTGTGGCCTGCCTGCCGCAGTAGTCTCTGGAATCAATCGATCGCTTCTCTGGGAAGCACACGCGAAAGGTGCAGCTGGAAGTGGCGATGGACGGGAGCTGCTATCTTCGGCTGTGTCCGCCTGTTTAGCACCTGATCGCCACCGGCTCGCATGCTGTCCCCTCCACGGGGGCTCCGAACGCCCTGGCGTCTTTTCCGAGGCCCTACGACGCATATTCCGTATCTCCATATCTAAATGGGTGTACCATCGCCCTGTTTGCCGCCAGATTTTCTGACGTTGCCCGTCTCCCACATGGATAAGTTCTCAATTGCTCAGACAAGTAGACACGATTTTTCTCCAAATCCCGGCTGGACTTTGGGAAACATATTATTATTATTATTATTATTATTATTATTATTATTATTATTATTATTATTATTATTATTATTATTATTACTTTTCCCGCACTTCTCCCACGCGGGGGGAAACATTCACCTGCCACTAGTGTTGCTGTGGCTAGGCTCAATCGTACGGCTCCGATGAGCAAGTATCGAGAGAGATCTATGTATTTTCTCTTAGGTCCTTCCATACTACATGTCAGATATATCAGTAATAGTTTTCCTCACAATGCGACATGTGTCCAGAATGATAGCTTTTGAATTGCTGCCAGTACATGCATTATATTTAGTTCCTGTAGCTGTTTAATGAAGTGTTAAGTGTTAATGTTGTTATTATTATTATTAATATTGTTGTTGTTATTCCTCTACATCACGACTAAAGACTTTATGAGTCGACTGAATATAAAATCTACTCCACGTTGCAACGAGCTACCTAAGGAGCAGATAAGTATTAGTATTGTAGAGGTACTGACAGTCCAGACGGTGCAATACTTTGCGCAAAATGTGGGCTGTTACAAATTAAGCAATTTCTTGCACTTTCAAATCTTTTGAATTACCTGGGAGTTTAGCCAAATTATTACACAAATTTTACGGAACAAATCCCAGAGCTCCGATGGCTATCGGTGTGACCTGTAATTTTACGCCCCACATTCGACTGATCTCGATTTCCAAACTCTTGTATTTAAGACGTTTCTCTGCCTCCTTGGTAACGACGTTTTGATCGCAAGGTACAGCAACATCGACAAGTAGACACGATTTTTTCCCCAAATCCCGGATACCAATATACGATTTCTTTGTCACTATCATGAAACCCGTTTGATTTTGTTGGGCGTACAATATTGTATAGATTCCAACCGACGTCACCGGTTTTGGTGAGTGTTCGTAACACTTGCAGCATTTTTTTGGAACTTCGACGGCGGTACAGATCTGCCAGTGGAGGTAACTACACACCCTATAGTGTCTTTTCAAATATTCGGTCTTTGCTAGAATTGGACAAGCTGAGACGATAATGATCAATGGTTTCCACGTGATCCTGGCAAATTTGACATTTATCACCTTGGGAAATTTTGAGAACCGCTTTATCATAATGTCGTGTCTTCAACGCCCGATCTTGGGCAGCTAATAAAACTGCTTCCGATTCTGGCTTCCGATTCCGATTCTGGCCCTATTTAAGCCACATAAATGGTTGATCTTTATTGATCTGCACCATTATTTTTTGTTACTGTCCATGGAGTGGTTTGTCTCTGCACATTCTTTGTATCTCACATTTCATGTTTAGTAGCATGAGAAGTTCAGTGTTTGTGTTATTTGGCGTGTCTTGCATAGTTTTTTTCGCAATGCTTCTTGTTGCACTAACAATGACTCTGTTTCCCATTCTTTGGCCAGATTTCATGACCTCCCTCATTAGTGGGTCATCTTGATGACTCACTACATTCTTTCCCATCCCGACTATTGCATTGTACTTATTATTATTATTATTATTATTATTATTATTATTATTATTATTATTATGATTTATTTTTTATGTGAATTATACGAGTAGACTTGGCAAGCCCCCCCTTTGGAATAGACGTTGCCATTTTATTCTCTCGTGTGTTATCATGGACTTTAATCAAAGGCATCTGTCTCGACGACTATAGATCGAACAAATAGAAAAAATCTCAACAGAAGGACTATGGTATTCTTAATAAAACTATTAATCTTTCTTCTGCCGTAGTTTGTGTGTCTTTAATATAAGTACTCTGTATATAATTGAGTAAGTAATTGGAAGGAAAGATGGTAAATAAATGAATAATGTTTTATGCTTGTGTAGAACGTTTCGAAAACAAAGGCTATAAACTGATTGTGCGAGATATACACAAATATCATCCTCATGACTAGAAACCGTAAAAATATGTAGTATAAAACGTCAAAATATGTACATAAATATGTAATGAAAATAGTAAGAATATGTAATAAATATGTAAATTCGGATACAATATGTAATATTAAAATACACAAATAATAAAATATATTTACGTAATACGAAATTAGATTTATAAAAATTGCTCACCTCACATCATACAACTTTCTCGTCAGTAGTAAAAGCCTCATCTATTGTAATCCAGGACCATAGTTTAGCAGCCAGACTAATCGCAATAGAAGCATCGCACAAACTGGCGAGATCTACGACCAGTAAACATACATTGTAGCATCTTAATCAAAGTGTTACACGTCAGGGATCGCAATTTTTTTTTCGAAATTAATGTTACATATCACAACATGCGATGTCATTGATGCTTTGGACACCTAGATTTCCCCAATAATGAAGGGAAAATGCTGATATTTAAAAAAATACATCTTTTCGTAAAAAATATGGAATTAAATAGAAGAAAATTGAAAAAAAAAAGTTGTGAAAACAGCAAAATATGTAAAATATGTAATATAGTACTAAATATGTAAAAATATGTAACGAAAAAGTTGGATATTGTGCTAGGAGGGCTATGATTCGCCATGATTACAATTTTGAGAACGGTAAGTAGAAAGACAAAAAATATGTAATTACATAAAAATTCGGTCTCTACTCATGACGTAGAACGCATCATAATACAAACAGGTTTAAATGTGTACGTGACGCATCACATGTTCAACGAAATTAGAACCAGTAAATTATTCGTGCTAATTTGCTTAACATGAGTGGTATCTGTCAACTTTCGATATGAAAACAAAGTCTTCAAAGTATTCAAAGAAAATGGATTACTTTTAGTGACTATATTCCCTTGCATACGTGTCCTCATTCTTGTTTTGTGACTGGTGTACTTATATCTGTTACCAATCTTCATCATGCTCAAAATGCATTATTATTTCTTCTCAACAGAAAATAGTAAACTGCCCAAAGGCAGTTTGTACCACTGAGTGATCATGTTTGGTAAAATCTCCTTACGATTACACATCACATGTAGTTATTTAAAATGAGCGCTTTCAGTTCTATAGAGCAGGGCCGGGCACGGCGTGCTCCGCTTGGGCAGAAGTATTCCCACCCTTGCCTCCACGGGCACGGGAACTGAAGTCCCAGCTGCGGTGTACAAGTCCCGTAATTTGAGAGCGGGAATGTCGTTAGGCAGCTTAATTAGATATTGAAAAGGGACAGAACAAGCATTTTTATTCCAAACTGGTTTAATTGATGCATAGAACAGTCTTTTCGTAGAACAGAATATTTATAGAGATAACAAAGTTGCGAAGAGACGATAATAAGTAGAACTGCAGAAACCGGCAGACGTTGTTTTGCCCTTCATCTCCCTCTTTCCCTTTCCATCTCCCGTTCTCTCTCTCTCGCTCCCTCCCTCTTTCTCTGTTTGTCTCTCTGTACAGATCTGCGCCGTCGGTCAAGATCACGTTAGATAAGTACTGTAGTACAAAGGGTTTCTTTTAAAACGAGGTCATGTCCTAAAGCCAGAACAATTGTCAAATTGTTAAATTTTTCTTTTGGAAATGAAAAGATGATTTTCATGTGGTCATAACTATTAAGTAGTTAGAGATATATAATTATTTCCTTTCAGATTCCTCGCCATAATGTATAGTTGGCAGATCAAATAATCGGCTATCTAGGCGATATCGATTATCCATTACGTGACCCATTGACCCAGCTAGCCGGACATTTATCCATCCGTTAAAATTAGCTATGGAAATATTGGTTTTGATTATCAATTATCGTAACCTGTTCCTGGCGCCCAAAATTTTTCTATAAATTCGGAACGGGTCCCGAATATAACAGTCCTAAGGCGAATGATGTCAACGATCTCGTAATAGTTTATGACGAGACATTGTTGGTGCATTTCAAGATAGATAACCTTCAGTTTGTTCGGGTACCAGCCGCCACTGGATTTGAGAGAAACGGAAAAACTTTGAAAAAGAATGGAAAATGATTTACGTATTTATTATTATTAATAATAAAATAATGTATTATGCATTTTTTCGGTTATTAAACTAAATAACTAGTGGTGCAAATTAGCACGTACATTTTCGTCTGTATTTCACGTAAAAGTACGTGAAAAGTATTCAAAATTTCGAGAAATTGAACACGACTTTACTTCAAAATCTCTCTTAAAGAAATATATTTCAATAAGGCAAAAATCTCTATCTTTAATACATTAGTTGTAGGAAGACGCCGAAAAAAATTGCAATTTTTGCAATTTTTGAAAAATCAGTTTTCAACGAACATGAGACCTGCACCATTCTCTTAAATGTCCTTCACACTATCCAACAACAAAATTTAATAAAAAACGATGGAGTTCTTTTGAACATTTTGAAAATGTCCCAGTGGCATCACGTAAAGTACTCCGCAGAATAAAATATTCGTTTCATATTCAACGGGCCGCTTCATCAGACAGATCGATTGGGGAAAATCAATTTTGGAGAAAATCGGCTGACCGGTTTAGCCGCTAGTGTTGTTCACAGACGAAACGGACAGACGGATGGACGGACGAACGGACGGACGAACGGACGGACGAACGGACGGACGAACGGACGGACGAACGGACGGACGAACGGACGGACGAACGGACGGACGAACGGACGGACGAACGGACGGACGAACGGACGGACGAACGGACGGACGAACGGACGGACGAACGGACGGACGAACGGACGGACGAACGGACGGACGAACGGACGGACGAACGGACGGACGAACGGACGGACGAACGGACGGACGAACGGACGGACGAACGGACGGACGAACGGACGGACGAACGGACGGACGAACGGACGGACGAACGGACGGACGAACGGACGGACGAACGGACGGACGAACGGACGGACGAACGGACGGACGAACGGACGGACGAACGGACGGACGAACGGACGGACGAACGGACGGACGAACGGACGGACGAACGGACGGACGAACGGACGGACGAACGGACGGACGAACGGACGGACGAACGGACGGACGAACGGACGGACGAACGGACGGACGAACGGACGGACGAACGGACGGACGAACGGACGGACGAACGGACGGACGAACGGACGGAAGGACGAACGGACGGACGAACGGACGGACGGACGAACGGACGGACGGACGAACGGACGGACGAACGGACGGACGGACGAACGGACGGACGGACGAACGGACGGACGGACGAACGGACGGACGAACGGACGGACGGACGGACGAACGAACGAACGGACGGACGGACGAACGGACGGAAGAACGGACGAACGGACGGACGAACGAACGAACGGACGGACGGACTGACGAACGGACGGACGGACAAACGGACGAACGGACGGACGAACGGACGGACGAACGGACGGACGAACGGACGGACGAACGGACGGACGGACGGACGGACGAACGGACGGACGAACGGACGGACGAACGGACGGACGTTTTGACGACATTAGATTTTATCAGTATCAAGAACCCGCAAAACATGAATTCTAAATACATCACGTGTTAGAGAAGTTATTTTTTAATTTAGCAACTGGATTTATCCACTTTTTCGTTACCAGGGCCCTGTAATAAGAATATTTTTGGTGAAGTCTGAAAATTGCAAACATTATCATTCCAAAAGTGCAATTTTAATAAAAGGGTATTTATCATAGATAAAATCTGTTCTAAAAATAGATGTTAAGTATAGTCTTGTACAATTTATTGAAATATCGAGTTTTTTTCGCGTAATTGCGGTTTGAAGTTATTCCAATTTTTTAAATTCTCTGAAACTGCTCTAGTTTTTTCTTTATTTTTTTCTACGTATGAGACAACGGAAGCTTAGTAGTAGGGCATGTCTCATTTTTGTTTATTTCTCCGAATTTTCGAAAATACTACATATTAGAAATAATGCAATAAAGTATGCGCTGTTGTACCACAACTAGTTTTATATGTGATGAGGCCTGGTTTTCATCTGACTGGTCACGCTCACTCCCAGAACACCAGATGCTGGTCAGCGACCAACGCCGACATGATTCATGAGAAATCTCTTCACGATAACACAATCGGAAAGTGGTTGTCTGTCTGCATGTCGGATTGTGGATCGTATGTTTTTAAACAGTAAACTCAGATGCGTATGTGGAACTCTTTGAATACGCACTGTTGACACACCATGAATGTTCGTTTGTTGATTTAGAACTCTGCAGTCGGAGGAAAGAATCGCTCCAGTATCGCGAGTCTCCCCGCCAACGCTCGATGGCAGGCGTGACTTCTCTCTGTCGGAAGGAGGTCTCCGTTGAAAGGACATTTCGATCGGCCCCCTTTCGCCTCTGGGTGATGTACAGAACAGCTGAACGTCGCCGGGCACTCGACCACATATTCTTCGATTAAAACACGCAGTCGTTCCAACGTGCCGAGCTGAAAAGACAGGGGCGCTGTCATCCGATCGGGAACTTCAAGGCCAAATTGAAGTCGTAACGCAGCTCTCGCTTCGATGACAGTGCCCCCCTCCCCTCCAATTCGTGTCCTTGAAAGGACATCCCGTTTTAATCGGAGAGTATCCACTTTGCCAGCCCGCCGCGACGGCCCTTAAAACCTCCCGATAAAGAAGTATGTTTCTGTATTCTGCCACCGGGCAACATCAGCCCAATTGTAGAATATACCTTATATCTATGTATATCTATCTTCGTCCGCTGGATGGTGAGATCCGGCACCGACCTACCGTTCGACTAGCGGGGATTTCCCCAAACATGTATTTCCTGCCATCCGGGAACCGCCCCAGCCGGGACAAGCACGAAGCCCCTGGCCGGTCTCCCATCATGTGTGGTAGTGTAGTGCATGTTAGCGTAAGTGTATGTGTAAGGGGTGGGAATAGGACAAGAATGAGGAAGGAATGAACGATCGTTTGCTAGGCTACTGCTCCGGCATTCGCCTGGTATTGATCGGAGAAACCACGGAAAACTACCGATCAGGGTAGCCGGCCTCTTGAATTCTCCTCCTGAGAGCGACTGAACTCGACCTAGCTGACAAGCTAGTGTCGAGATCCTGCCGTTGTGCGGAGTGGAGTCCTAGGACCTCCCGGTCAGAGGCTCTGCCGTGACATCAGTTGATGCACAGAGCCACTTCTCCCGGTGCAAAACTACAATTTCAATTAATTGCAATCGGTTAATTAGTTGAAAAATAAACGTGGGTCATTCCATATTAAATCAACACTGTCATTTTACATCACCATCTCAGTTTAAGATGAAATTTGACACACAGGTAGTATGAATGAATAATAAGAAAAGTATAAATTTTAAGTAAAATATTTCCAAGTTAATCTAATTTTAGGGAAGCATTTAAACTATTATTCATAGTTTATATTTTCAGTTTTCATTATTTGACCGAATGAGGTATCTGTTTGTAATGATGTAACCTCTGGGTTACAATGGGTCTCAATGGGTCTCAATTTTTTCGTTATTTATTAATAGGAAGGTCAAACATATTTTTAGGGGTGAATACGAAAGAAACATTAGATCTCATTAATGAAGAGTTGGGTATTTCCGACCGCACCGTCAATAACGATGATAAGATTTGTACTACTTTCATGCCTTTTCCCCTGGGTAGTGACGATATCGAGTACTGGGGCGGTGAAGATGAAATTGAAAATGATAAACCTTTACATTATCAAAGCATTTGGCTCTCGACACAATTTTTTGAACCTCTTCCTGTGACACCATCTCTCGAACCTATTCTTCGTTCAGAAATGCTACCTTCTTTGTCCAGATTTCATAGGTATGTAGATAAATTTGGGCGTGAAAAACTCGACTTCTTGGATTTTTGAGTAGCAGTAGCACACGCACTTCTGAATTCAGTTCCAGGGTCAGAAGACGAAAATGTTGGCAATAATACTTTTTGGAGAGTGTCACCAACAACAAAAACTAACTCATTTGCCTGACGACAGTCTACGAAAAAGAAAAGCGGATAATTTTCCCGAAATACCAAACAATGTAATACAGTCTCGTTGCCAAATGCCATGGCGCGACAGCCCCAAATGTCCCTTCATTTGTTCATCATGTCAACTGTTTCTGTGCCTCAACAAAAATAGATTTTGTTTTCACGATTTTTTTTCATGAAAAATAGTTACTTTTGAAAGTTTGGTATATGTATTTTTTCAATGTAAGTCTTAGTTAATTATTTGTTTATATGTGTTTTACGAAATATTTTTTTGGTAGTACGTTCCACTTCACAACGGTTGTTGGTATCAAAACTTCAGACCCGATGTAACTTATAGGTTACATAGTTTTTTGGAGTTAAAAAATCATTTTATGCAGAAATGGATTACATGGCAAATAATAGATACGACTTTGCCTTGCGGAAAAACCTAAAACTCGAATTTAAAATAGAAAGTACCAGCCCTTGGGTTCGAGGAGGTTATAAATATAGGGAACCTACAGTGAAAATTTTTACAATTATGCTACAATGAATACCAGAATCTCTAACAGAAATTGAAATATGCGAAGAATTTAAAGACATCAATTACCTGTTATTAAAGTATGTAGCATAATATAATAAGCAAAGACAGCTACTACAAACATGTGCAATGGACGTATCAGAAACAAGAAGCAAAATCTATCTATAAAATAAAACAAATTTATAAATTATATCATTCAAGTTCAACCTCGGATTAAACATACGTCACCTGTGCAATGTAAAAACTGCCGTTTATTTGGGCATTCCCAACCTAATTGTCATATAACTTCCAGGTGCGTTCCCTGTGATGGACAGCATAACTGTTCTAAATGTACTGTTCCAAAAATTCTAAACCAACTTGTAATTGTGGCGACGCGCATATCACAAATTATCGAGACTGCCGTGTGTTTCAAGAAGTTCGTCGGTCACGGTCAGCATTTCTTTCAGATAAAAATCTCAACAAACCGCAACAGTCAATTGAGAGAAGTGAGCAACCTGCTATAAATTTAAATAATCAACATTTCCCTTCTCTCCCACCACGTAAGCCAATAGCTTGGCAAAGAAGTCTGTTACCTTCAAGTCAACAACTTCAATTTGATGTAGTCCAACCCGTAAACAAAGTTATCACAGCAACGATATCGCAAATTCAAAACATAATACAGTCGTTAATACCAATCCTTCAACAAGGCATATAGAATTCAAGAACTAAAAAAATAAAATATTAAACTGAATCGTAAACGATGCCAAAAGTCAACAAATAAAATCGAACATATATTTCTTTCAGAATCTCTAGCCATCTCCCTCTCCAAGCAGATATTACTCAAAACCTACAGTGCCCACGATTTTCCGAAGAAAATTCACCCCCATAAATATTCAATAGCATTAACACCTAACATCCAATAATAAAATTAAAATACATAACTAAATAAATTTAACCCCAGTTGTTGTACTCCAAGATGAGTGTAAGTCCATTTCAAACAGTTGAACTGAATTATAACATTAACATCTTAAAACAGCCAGGACAATTAGGACAATTAGCGTGAGAATGAGTGAAAGTATTTGTATTATGTAAAATGAACTGTTCATTACGAATTTATTTATATATATACACATATATGTAATGGAGGATTACTCCCAAACGCAAAGCACTCAACGCCCCGAAAGAGGCTTAGAGGCGCGTTGCGTCAATAGCAGACACAACAAATGTAAAAAAAATTGCGGAGAACTAAAAATTAGCAACTGGAATGCAAATGGCACTAAGCGTCAGGAAAATGAATCATATACTTCATGAATAGTAATAAAATTAAAACAGCAGCTATCACGGAAATCCACCTTTTGCCGGGAGAAACATTCAATATTCGTGGCTAAAACATGTATAGAAACGACAGGATATCACAAACTGTGTCAGGTGGTGTAGCAATTTTGATATCTAATACTATTAAGCACGGGCAGGTTCCTACAGCATTCTTGTCAACGTTAGAAACTTTAATAAAAATATTTGTTAATAATAAAGAAATAATAATAATAATAATAGCTGCATACAAACCACCAAATAAAACATTTCCATGTTCCGTTTATAAGGACTTTTTAACGGCTATCCCTGACTAATAATGCTAGGAGACCTAAATAGTAAACATACGGTTTGGGGATGCGTTACCACTACAGCTCAGGGTCAAAGACTTTTTAATTTGGCTCAAAATAATAATAATAATTGCATATTCTCTCACAGCTGCGACTCATTTTCCATACAATTCAAATATAGTTCCACAGTTAGACATGGTACTAACCAAAAATATAAATTTTCCTATAATCCAAAGAGTATCACACGGCTTTCAGTCACATCACAAACCCAGTAATAACTTTTTTCAAACCAACAGAAGAAATAAATCGAGAACGAATGTAACAGCAAGAGTAAACGCCCAAATTTTCATATCTAATGCAAGAAAACTACTGATACCCCCGAAATATCAAATCTACGAAGTATGCCAGATCTAGAACTTGAAATCGCAAAATTTAACACAGCTATCAATGAAGCATTAAAACAAGCCTCGACAGTAAAAAGCAGCGATTATGCTTGCAAGAATAAGCCCATTCCAGCATGGTTATTAAATTTAAACATTATCAACCCCTCGAAACATATCAGCAGACTTACCTCAGGGCTCTGTACTCTCTCAACAACAATATTTAATGTTTACACTTCAGATATCCCAACTACGCCAGAAACTAAATTAACTCTCTTCGCTGATGATACAGCCTTATACATTGCTCATGAAGACATTCTCATAGCACAAGATCGGATACAAAATAATGTGGAAGAACTAATATCATGGACAGATAAGTGGGGAATAAAAATTAACACAGAAAAATGCCAAGCCAGAATATTCACTCTTCTTAGACCAAAACCTCCCCTAACCTAAAAATCAATTGCAACCCGATTCGATGGAATACTGGCCCAATTAAATATCTTGGCGTGCTTTTCGATAAAAGTTAAGATGGAAAACTCGTATCCTTGCATCAGTAAATAAAGCCCAGGGGAAAAGTCAAACCTATACCCATTAATAAATAGAAAATCCTCACTAAAAATTGAATGCCAGAAAAAGTGAATGATATTTAAATCAATAATTTACCCACCATAACATATGTTTTCCCTATCTGGGGAAACGCTGCACCCTCATCAATAGATGAACTTCAGACGGAACAAAACAAATGTCTTAAAAAAATCATACAAGGGCCCTGGTTTACACCGAATTCTCAGATCCATAGGGAGCCACGTAATAAAAAAAACAATTATTTTTTAATAAAAATCTATGTGATTTAATAAACAAACTCATTTCCACAATTTCGAAACTTTTTTATACTAGTCAATATTTTCTCATCTAAGTAATAAATTTAAACTCAGACGTAATGCTGTGTACCCTTGCCGAATCAAATTAAAATTCCCAAAATATAAATTTCGCCCCCGTAAGTATACGATAAAAACAAATCAACAGATAGCCTTGTATTAAAGCATGTAAATGTTTAACAAATTCTAAACAAGATCCATAACATAACACACCTAACAACGGAAGCAGCGATATAAAGCTCAAAAAGCCAAGGATGCCCATTTCCAATAATGAAAAGAATATTGTATTCAAGCCCTTGAAAGGCCACATGGCCGAACAAGAAATAAATAAATGAAAAAAATGAATGTTTGACCCTTCGTCCAAGCAAATTTTCTACGAAGTGTGTGTATATGTGTATGTATGTACGTATGTAATGTATGTATGTATATATGTGTGAGTGGAGAGGCAGAGAGAATGAGAGTCAGAGAGAGATTCAGACACAGAGATACAGAGAGAGATAGAGGCAGAGAAAGACAGAGAAAGACAGACAGAGACAGAGAGAGACAGATGGCGCGTGTGAGCGGGCGCGCGAGCGCATGTGCCTTCGCGTGCGTATACGCGAATATGTTGGTTCGTGGGTGCTTGCTTTTTTATTTTATTAATAAGCTAATAATATTATATTTAATTAATATTTATAATATATTAATAAGGTAATAATTTCTCTGTGTGGATGGTGTGAGGGGCATTATTTTACATTGAAAATACCGGTATAATACTATTATAACCTTTATGGACGTCCATACTGGTATAGACGTCTTATAAAGGTATTTAATCGGTATAAAAGAGTAAAGGTACTTGATAGAGGTATGAAGATATATTTTACCGGTAATTTTAAAGAGTTATTTTACCGGTATGTTTTCGGGCATTCATATCTTTTCGGTCCCTGCTTGCAAGAGAGGTTCCTCGGCTCAGCGGTTCGACCCATGGGCATCGACAGTTTGGCTGCAGTAATTGTTGTGTGTGGCCACCGCGATCGTCGCACGTGTCCACTTGTGGCTTTTATTTGTGCGTCTGTCTCACTGGAAAAGTGGACGCAAATATTCCTACAACATTAGAATATTTGAATGACAATGTTCGGAAAAATTTCGAGAATTGAAAACAGAATTTTATTGAAGGTGATCACATGTTACGGTGCGCTCAACAGTATGTAGACTGAGGCACAAAGAGGACATTTTAAACACCTCTTAACACATCTTACTGTAAAAGATAGTGTAAATGTATTACAAGGCAGAAGTGAAGTAAGTTAAGACCATTGCGATGGCTTCTTTCATTTGTCGTTTGTATATGTTCGTGACGTGTCGATTTTTAAGGCGTCACCTGCACATTATATAAAGAAAACTAGTAGAGAAGCAGGGGGCAAACTTCCGCATGGAGTAAAGAGTCCGATTGGTGTAATTGCCGTTTTCGAGAAGTGGAGTTGGCACTTCTGCAATATAAATGTGCCATAAGCTGAAGGGAAGGTGCTATAGCTGATGTTCAGAGGGTTTCGGAGCTCTTGTGCAAATACTGCTGCGACTAATAGGTGAGCTATAATTTAAACTTATTTGATGTAATTTTGTAAGATACTGGAAATATATTTAACAGCATAGTAACTAAAATCTTCAATTAAGATATTGGTTGTGTAAAACGAGACTTGTACAAAGCACTGTTAAATAGTTTCATAGATGCCAGACAGAAGGCAGCGCAAATTAAAAGGTTATTATTTTGACAGTTGGGGTCAGGCACAGATTAATAGTAAATAGATTGGCAATGCCTATGCTGGACGCTGGGATAGCACTGAAGCCAAGAAACTGCGCGTGACGCCATTTTACTATCACCCCGATGTGAGGCGTTGTTCATAAGTGCAAAGCAGATGAGTTGTATGCTCATACTTGTTTTAGAGTTACGAGTAAATAATCTTAACAAAGTGAACCACTGTCTGATACACGATTTTAATTTCAAATATTTTAATAGTCCTTTCGCGGATGACATTCGAAATATTTCTCTGTATTCGTAAGGTTTGCACCTCTATAACCTCAATTACTTCCTACAAAATTCCTGAAAAATTACACATTATTGAGAGTTGCAGAAACGACTTCATTGAAGCTAACTTAATTAGTTCAAGTATTAAATACTTGAATGATCAAAATTAGATGTACGATCTCTGTAACAGTTTACAGAGACAGTTTACAATTTTTAATGATCATCAGTAAGGCGAATTACGTAGGAAGAGCAAGTTTGACAAAAAGTGGCATTTAAAATTTCACATTCTTATCTTAGTGCTGTGAATGAAAACTATAATCAACCGACCTTTAGTAAACACTAAAGGTTGGTTGATATGTGTTAGATGTGTCATGTGCTAGATCATTTCCTATTTATCAGCTGATAAAGAGTAATTTACAGTAATTATTACTGTAATAAATTATTATTTATTGATTTTTATTCATTCATTATGTAGAATTAAAGCATTGCGGTTGGCAAACAAATTAAGATCAAGCAAAATATGTTCTTTCAATATTTTCTTTTATTTGGAAATGTAGGTAAAACAGCAGGCTTTAACATTTACTATAATCAAAACGCTAGTTCTTCTGTAAACATTTTAAAAATATTATTCCTTTTTTGTTTACATTATTTACCCTTTTTTTAAATAATTAAAAAATTGTAACTTCTACAAATTTCCATGTAAAGATTTCATTGTAGTAAATGTTGTTCGTGTCCATATGTAGAACGTTTCCTGAAAATTTGAAGCAGATCCATAAGATAGAAAAAAGTTATCAGGGCAACCATTTCAAAAATAGACTTTTTGAGAAAATCAGTGGTAAAATTTGAAACTCATTTTACAGTGCATTAAAATAAAGTGTGTTTTTTAAAACTGGCCTGGTGCATAAGTTAGTACTTTTTCTTCCTTTTTGTGTGCTTCATTATCCTATTTAAGCCTTTTTCTTACTTTTCTGTCATCTTTTGTTGACAATTTTGCTATTTTCTCTGACGAGTACACTCTTCGGCATCCTCATTCTTCAAGCATTTAATAATGTATTAATGTTCTAATAGCACTCACAGTCTTTCTATGTTTTTTCTTTCACTCATACTATTGTTAAAAGTAATAACACAATCTTTATGTCAATTTCTACAATTTTTTTTTCAAAGCCAGTCTTTCGGCACACTTTCCAAATTTTTGAAACTTTAGAATCAAATTTTAGAATTTGCATTTACATTTAGTATCATACCATTAATTTTTTTGGGAGATATGGGTCTCTTAGGTCATGGAAAACTGGTTTTATAGCTTCCATGACTGCCACTGATGTGTTGTTTTTGTGCCTATGTTGGCAATGAAGTTTCCTGGAACTTCTTTTTTGGTTCGGGCACTAAAGGCTGATTTACACGTTGCCAGTAAATGTAATAGTTGAGGTTGCCAGCAACTGGCAAGTGGAGACTAGCAACGTGGTAAACGCCTTGTTGCAAGTGACGGGCAAGACCTTCGCGCCAGTCACTGGCGATGCCAGCTGAACAAGAATATTTGATTTACTGGCATGCTCACGCCCTCCCCCCCCGCATACCGCATTTCTGTCAATTGCTAATAAAAAGGAGATAGATAACTTCTCCAAGGCAGATTAAGTGAATAGGATAAAATGTTTACGAAACATTCGCTTTGCACCGTGTTGTTTGAGCGTCGAATACTATTAGAAACACGTCGCAAAGAGCATACATAAGCTAAGAGCGGCGAGAAAAATGTCTCATCTTACATGCCATTACTAGCATTGTGTAAATAACACTATTGCCAGTCGCACATAGTGCCAGCGCTGTCTAGGTGCTGGCAAACCCGTAACTGGCACACCAGTATTGGCAGCGTGTAAATCAGCGTTATGTATGTGGTCTTTTATGGCAAAGAGAAGAATTGATTTCTCATCTGTTGATCTCTTGTGAAATCACATGGTCCATACAATTTGTTTCATGTCTTCAACAGCGGATCTATTTGCTCTTGTTACATTTCCATAATAAATGTCGTAATGACACTGTCAAGTGGAATAATAACAAAAGAAATATAAAATAATAATAAAAGAATAACAGAAAGTATGAGAAATTCCTAGGTCAAACATTCAACACTAGTATGAGAAATGTACAACACAAATGTACAAGATTTTATATAAATGAACAAAAATATATATATGTACACAAATGTACAAGATTTTATATATATGAACAAAATATATATATATATATGTACACAAATGTACAAGATTTTATATAAGATGAAAATAAGTATAAATTGGCTGATCAGCACGAAGGGGGCGGGGGCGGTCATACTTGTAGTAGATGTCGCCTGCACAAATAACTCCCTAACCAATCAATTTATCGTTATTAAACCAACACGAAAATAAAGGTAATAACAGAGTGAAACAGATTATTTTGGTATTATTTTTAAAAAACATTTTTCGATCCCGATAACTGTATTTCCCCCTTTAAGGGCCGTATTCATAGTCGTCACTTATAGAATAAGGGGCTAAAGTCTAGTGTACGGTACCACTTACGGAAGTCGTTCAAACCGGCACTTCGCGTATCTTCACGTGTTTGCAACTGCGCAGTTTAAATACTAGAGGCATTCTTATTAAGTTCTTACTGAAGTGATTTCTTATAAAAGTGAATTGGTAATTATGCGGTGGTAGACTCAAGGTTGTTTATAGTGAACGCGAGGGCCGAAGGCCCGAGCCTCGCCGTGACTTGGATCCGGGCGAGCGAAGCGAGAAAACTTTCCTTTCAAAGTAATTTGGCATAATAATGCAGCGGAAACAAAGCTTATAAGGGCGTCTCAAAACTTTATGAGCCATGAAAATCGCCTGTCGGGAAGTTTTATTCATTTCGCATTGCTTCTCTACACCCTACTTTAACCGAATAAGGAAATACTTAAGCTATAAGTAGTTACTTTTGATAAGGAAATGCTTATGTACTTTTGGTATTCACAGACGATACTTCACATAAGTACGAAACTACCAACGTCTCGCGTGGCAACAGCGCATTGGCCGTTTCACAGCCACTTGAATCCTGCATGAAGCGACCCATCACGCTGGCCGTGAACTAGTCCTATGCGTTCGATTGTAGGCATCCGTGAATTAACCTATCCCACACAATTACTTAAATAATGGTACTATCTTAAAGTCTCTTAAATAGTGAGAAATCGGTAAACCTCAGTTAGTTATAGCTGTTTTTTGCCACCAACGTTACCAGAACATACTTTGGTCTTGGTAAATCGATATTATATCTTACATATTCTTGATCGTTGTGCATTTGCGGAGGATTTTATATCACGTAAATATAGCTAGTTGCTACGAAGAACGATGCCACCATAAAAATTCTTATACTTATCTTCAAAATCGTAATCCATTTCCTTTTCTTTCAAATTACATTTTCAACCTACCAAGAGACGGTTCACTTAGGCCTATAACTATAAGTGAAAACTGGACCTTCCTCATAGCTATAAGGAGTTCCATATGTACGCGGATAAATTGCCACTATAAATTGAAAAACGTTATAAGGAACTCCTTAAAGTTTTCCGTATTATAAGTGACGACTATGAATACGGCAAAACTATATTAGCATTGCTACCCATTTAAATGAAGTCAAGGATTATCAAACGCATTAAATATTAAGAATTTTCAAATGCATATTTTGATTTTTGAAGGTACTTCACATGACTCAAAAACATTTTCTCAAAAATGGCACCAAATTGTTTTATCAAACTTTGCTTTATCAAACTTTGTTAGATGGCTTAAAGAGCGAAAAATGGTTTTAGTCTCATGTTCGTTGATATCACTGATTTTTTGAAAATTGAAAAAAATCCATTTTTGGGGGCGTCTTCCTACAAATATAATATTGAAGATAGATTAATTATATCTGTCCCTTAAATACGGATCTTTAAATAAGTTCATGATCAATTTTTCGAAAATATGAGTCGTTTCCTGGTAATATTACGCGAATTATAGGCAATTTAAAAAAACTCCAAATTTTTTCTTTAAATTTTCTCGTATGTAATAAGGGCCGCTAAAAAATATGGTCCCAGTCTTATTTTCTGCTATTGATCCGTTTTTTCGAAAACCCCAAAAAGTGAATATTTGAAAACTACAAAAACGAAGATAGTGATTTTTGTTTTAAACAAAGTCGGTTGTAAAAAATCAGCTCTTTAAGAAAGGTTATGTACATTATTTTAGAAAACGAGCTGAATTCGCTTAATTATTGTCTGAAATTTGTTCAAATCCTAAAAAAAAGTCTCAAAAACCACTTCAATTTTTTTTAATTTTCTCCTCATATGTAATAAGGGACGATAGAAAATATGGTGCTAGTCCCATTTTCGGCTATTGATCCGTTTTCTAGAAAACGCGGGGAAAAACGTGAACATTTGAAAACTACAAAAACGAGGATAGCGATTTTTGTTTTAAACAAAGTCGGTTGTAAAAAATCAGCTCTTTAAGAACGGTTATGTACATTATTTGAAAAACGAGCTGAATTCGCTTAATTATTGTCTGAAATTTGTTCAAATCCTAAAAAAAAATCTCAAAAACCACTTCAATTTTTTTTTTTAATTTTCTCCTCATATGTAATAAGGGACGGTAGAAAATATGGTGCTAGTCCCATTTTCGGCTATTGATCCGTTTTCTAGAAAACGCGGGGAAAAACGTGAACATTTGAAAACTACAAAAATGAAGATAGCGATTTTTGCTTCAAACAAAATCTGTTGTAAAAAATCTGCCCTTTTGAAAAAGGTCATGTACAGTTTTTTGGGAAAACAACGGTTAATTTCGCTTAATTAGTGTCTGAAATTGATGCAATTTCTAAAAATATAATTTTCTCAAAACCCGTACAAATATTTTCATTAAAGTTTCTCCTCATATCTATAACCCGACCAAACGGAGTGGAGGACTGGCGACGAGTGCAGCACTGCGCTTTATTTTGCTTGGAAGACAAAGAGACAGAGCTATTGGTATACTCTGTGCAACTGAAAACTGAAGCACTGATCTAGATAAAGGTCCGAAGACGTGTACATGGCCCTCTTGTAATGTCATCTTAGGTTCAACAATACCCGTGAGCGTCCATTTAAAAACACGGATAAATGCCGGCAAGTTCGACAAGTAATCCAGTCATGCTACACAACAAATTTTACAACATGAGTACATTACATTATTCGATTTAATGAAAAACATCCCGAATATTTTTGTTTAACTTCCAGCTTCCCATAAAATACAACGTAATGAAGATGTGTTTTAAACCGTTAATGAGTGATCAAATTATTAAGTGCTTTCTGTGTGGTTGAAGAATGTTTCTATTGAAAATTATCTGAAAAACTAATGGGGCTGATTCATTAGCATCACGTACTACGTCATGCAAAAAATGCTTCCTTCCTTTGGAGCAGAGCAGGAATGCACCAAACTCTACCGCCCCTGCGCGGAGGCGCGTCGCAACTGTCGCCGATCCCTCTCCAGCCCTACACTTCGCTTGGGCGGGTTATAGCAGCGCAGTGGCGTAGCGTCAGAGGACGCTGAGATGCTCAGCATCCCCGTATATAATATTAATAAAGAACCCTAAATACTGCATTGATTATCTTACAAGTGGTCCATTGAGCGAAGCACGTTTTGTATTACTTTTAAATTGATTTCCTATGATTGAATTCGGCGGGTTGTTCAAGCTGGCCTGTAATTGCTTGGAAGCTGAAATGCTTCTAGCGTCTGCCGCGAGCGACGAACAATGATGCATGCGCAGATGGCGAGGTTCCCCTCTCCCCTCTTCACCCCTGGCCCAGAGAAAACCGACTGCTTTACGCTAGCATCCACTGCGGAAAGACTCTAGTGAGCGAAGTTGCTCGTTTGTGCACGAGAGCGCAGCACACCAGGCTGTCAGTAAATTATCTCTCTCTCTCTCTCTCTCTCTCACTCGGGAGTCCCCGCTTGGTCATGAGCACAAACTGTAGAAATGGTGCCTGTCTACTATTTCTTAATTAATATCCAAGAAATTGAATTTTGTCGTAAATAGATTCCATATTATTTTAGTCTGCAATGTATAAATTAACAAGTGGTCTCACTGCCATTCGTGTATAAGAATTAAAGCTGAGCCATTGTATAATTTGCTTTCATGACATCGGCAGTCCTGACAGCTGTGACGATTTTGTGGGAAGCGCCTACACCGTCGTAAACAATCGAGATCGTGGAAGTAGTTCCAGTGTGTCTGCTTGTGGTGCGTTCGCCTGTTAGATGAGGTAGTTGATAGTGACATTTTGTGTGTTATTGTTGAGCATCCCCAAACGTGTGAGTCACGCTACTCCACTGTACCAGCGTACGGTAAATAAATAAATAAAAAATAAACTAGTGGTGCTACAGAATGGCATACACTTTTGCGTACTTAGTTTTCTAGATTCTTTAGTCTCGACTAGCTTTGGGGTTATGCCTTATTCCTTTCCTAGCCGCCATCTTCTGCCGCGCAAAGGGCGTTTTCTCACATTTTCTCAATTTTTTGGCTGCCTAATGCTAGAACTAAAACCACTATACTCTTATTACTGTTATAGAAGTGTAAATCCCATTTCCTAACCGAATGGCCGAGATGGTTAACTGGTGAATACTGGGGATTGCAGTACAGCAAAGTGGGATCCAGCGTAATTTAGGCTCTGCGTGATGCCGCAACCACTGGCGGATCCGCAAGCATCAAATCGCGCAAATTCATTCTAATTTGACACCTTTAATTCTCATCCACATACCATTTGACATAACATTTACGGAAGAAGAATGGTACAAAATTAAAAACGTAATTGACAGCTTGCAGACATTTAAATTGGATGTCGAAGTATAATGCAGAAGAGAGTCTACCCTATTAACGGTAGACTCAACATTCCCATTTACTTAAGAGAAGCTGAAGAAGCAAGACAGTTTTAAGCAATGAAGTATCCGAGGTGCTACGTGCAAGAGTGAAAGAAAGACGCAGTGAAATTACGGCTATGTTGATTTATTTGCAGCATCCAAAAAATATGACCAAGAGTTGAAAACTTCCAATTCTATATTTGTAATGCCAAAAAAAAAAGTTACGGCAAGAAATGAAAAACATTTTATGTCGAGTCATTAAAGAAGATGCGCGAAATGTAGAACTTATAGTTGTAGATGATATAAATGCAGATAGCCAACTGTCTCTGGAAGTGGAAAACAATTTCATTTTACAAAAGGTATTAGAAATGCAGCTGGAGCAAGAAAATGAAGATTACACTAAACACAGAAACTTGACAAGAGAAAGACTTCGAAAGATATTAAAAAAAAGAAATGGCAGCATTTGAAAGTGATGGAGTTAATGGGAAGAATTTGACTTTGTTGCACCACTATTAAGTATGAAACCAACAAGTGTGGAGGCAGAAAGACCCTTTTCGGCCGCTTGCTACATATGTAGTTCCATAAGAAGTAGATTGGGAGATTACACCATTAATGCTATTTGTTTTTTACTTTCCCGTATACGTACGTATACACGGAGTGATATACGTAGTATAGGGAAAGTTATGTAATGCTGCGCGAAAAAATGGCCAATTTTCGGCGGAAAAAAATTAATTGCCGGGCCGTGAAAACGAATAAGTGGATAAAACCAGTTGCTAAATTAAGAAAAAAAATCCTCTATCTCGTGGTGTGGTCAAAATCCATGATTTGTTGCTTCTTTATACTTAAAAATCGATTGACGGCATTCCGTCCGTCTGTCCGTCTGTGGTCAACGCTAGCGCCTAAACCGTTCGGTCGATTTTCTTCAAAATTGATATTCCCCAGTCGATCTGATTCTAGTCGAAGCTTTGTGATTTTGAAAAAGATTCTTTAAAATTTGGGGGTACTTTATATGAAGCCCCCCGGGGATTTTCAACATTTTCTCAAAAACGGCTCCAAATTTTTTCTTTAAATTTCTTGTATGAATAGAGGAAAATACACTTTTTAACATGGCATAGGTCCGATTTTCACGTACAGCTCTGAATTTTCGAAAATTGTGAAAGTTTGAATTTTTTTCGGCGTCTTTCTCCAACTACAAAATTGAAGATAGAGATTTTTTCTTCAAATAAAATTTGTTCTGCATATTGAGTTCTTTAATAAAGGTCATGTAAATGTTTTTCACAATTTTGGTAGTTTTCGTGCAATATTGCGTGCAATATGTGCAATTTTAAAAAATTACAAAAACAAAATTTTCTCAAAAACGGCTCCAAATTTTTTCTTTAAACTTTTGGTAGGGATAGTGGTAAATGTACTCTATCAATGACATAAAAGCCATTTTGGTCTATCGGTTGGTTTTTTCAAAAATTACAAAAATGTAAATTTTTTTACTTGTCTCTCACGTCGTTAATATTTACATTATCGACGATTTTTTTACATTATTATATTTAAGAGTATATATGCTTTAAATAATGTCAAGTAAAGTTTCTCGAAAACACTACCGTTTTCTGTGAAAAGTAGCTCAAATTTCGGCATTTTCAGAAATGCTCAAACGTCATTTTCTCGTATATGGCTGCAATTTTTTTCTTGAAACTTTTGTAACGGATAGTGCTAATTACACTCATTAGTATAGCGTGAAGTTTATTTTGAGTTTTTTTTTTGTTTTTTTCAAAAATTATATAAATGTAAATTTTTTGAAAGATCTCTCACATCTTTAATATGCACATTATCCGCAATTTGTAAAGATGATTATATTTGTGAGTGTAAGTGCTTTAAATAACTTCAAATAAAGTATTTTGAAAACTCAAAAATTTTCTGTGAAAATGAGCTTCAAATTTCGCATTTTTAGTAGTGCTAAAACGCCATTTTCCCTTAAACGGCACATAATTTTTAAAAGAAAATTGCCATTTACGGCTAGGTTTTTGTGTTCTTTAATATTCTAAAATTAATGTTTCTGTTCTACCAATAGGAAACCGAAAAATTAAGAAAATGACAAAAAAATGTACTTTTGGCGATGATAGATGGTAGCTGGCAAGAAAGAGTATGTGGCAATTCCGAATAGCTAGCGAAGACCCAGGAAAATAGAAAACTAATACGGGAAAGTCTGTGCCATTCAAATAAGGTCGTGTTGAATTTTTTGAAAATATGAGTTGTTTTTTCTATAATTTCCTGATAAACGAAAGTCCGCTCGGAATTGACTGCGCTTCGCTTTCGTCGTATTCTCGCAACTAAAATTTTAAAAATACATTTGTTTCTGAATTACATGTATTTATCAAAACCACATCTTCAAATAAGGTCATGCTTAATTTTTTCAAAATACGAGTAGCTTTCCTATAATTTTGTGACAAACATAATAGCCCGCTGTAAATTTACAGCGCTTCGGACAACTGGGTGCGTCGTAAATTAGAATGGGCAATTTTGTATATTATTTCTTTCTTCGTTTCTTACATTAGAACTTTTGTTATACACTTACACATTAATATTTTATAAATAGTTTATTTTGAAATATTTGAATTAAGTAAAAAGAATTAATAGCTCTCAGAATATCGACAATGCAGGGTCTGCAACAATGGAATTCACTTTGCGCTCGCGAATTTCTGTGAATTACGTATCATTGTTGTGACCTGAAGGATCTGTATGAAAAGGAGTTATAATTGTCTAATTTATGTTGATATTTGCATGAAAATATTCAGTTTTCGCACCAAATGCTGTAGCATTTGTAGTGAGTAGAGAACTTGTTGCATGGTTTTAAAATACTCTTCTCTAATCATGGCCCTATGGAATGCATTTCTATATTATTAAGTTGGCTGTCCGGGTGACGCCGCGTCCATGGCAAAGGTGCCGACGTTTCGGTCGCCATTCTGCGACCTTCCTCAGGGCGTAATGCATTACTCTGACCGGCCGCGGAAGCCTACGCTCTCGCATTTCTATATTGTCCAGGTTATCAGGCTTCTTTTTCCAATATAGGTTTACAAAACGTTTGTATTAAATTTTGTGCAGTTGTAGAATTCACACAGTTCTGACAACACTGCGATGGAAACAGTGAGTTGTAAGCTAAGATGTTAGTAGCGCACAAAGTGCAATATTTCAGTACTATATAGCCGTTTCCTCTAATACGGGAAAGTAAGTGCTGTTGTAGCACCACTAGTTTTAAGATTATATTTTCAAAAAGAGAAGTGATATTGTATTTGATATTTCTAAGTTTGTTACATTACATGATTGATTAATTAGTTAGAAAAATTTAAATTTTTTACAATAATTTATCAACGAAATGTAATCTGTAGATGAGTACTAATGGTAGAACATAAATACGTTTCAGATACCTGAAGATGGGTCAAAAACTATTACCCGAAACATTGAGAAAAAATTTATGTAATTTAAATGTAAAGTAAATATTTTATTTTATTTTATTTATTTTATACGTTGTGAATGTTTTAAAATAAAAAAAAATTAAAAGTCTATTAGTAAACTTAAGTTATATTCATGTGATACTTTTTGTGAATACAAAAGACTGATCTGATAGTAACTATCTTGAAAACAGATAGATTTAACATTTTTAGTTAACTAGAAATCCTGCAGGATTCCCGCAGGAAATTCAGCATAAATCTCGCAGGATTGAAAACAGCGATGGATTGCAATCCCTACTGAGTACAGACTCAGCGCTTCGGAGGAAGGGTTCGCTGGTTCAAGCCTGCTTCAGGGAATATTATTTGTCATAACTTTCTGTTGGCGCAAAAAATTATTGAGAATTCGAGAAACTTTATTGAAAACCATTTGAAGGAACTCTAATCACAAATACCAATTAAGATAAATAAACTGGAAGTGTCTAGAATTTTCGAATTTTCAACTTTTAAACAATTTTTCACATCTCTTGTTGGATTCGTAAAACGTGTGTAGGGGAAGGCGGTGTACCTTGGACATATCTGTACCTTGGAGCTAGGCTAATTCTAGCTCTGCGTAGCGAGATATACAGGTGTCCGGGGAGAAAACGTCGAAACTTCGAAAATAAGCTCTTAAGACAATTCTAAGCATATTTTGTCTAATAAACTACGTGGATATTCCGAATGGTTGAGTCGCTATTAGCACTCAAAAGTTGGTTCGAAAAAATTATTTTTAGGCAAAAATATGCATTATGGAAGCACAAAAACACTCCAGAAACATGTAAATTGTTTATTATTTACAAAAGAAATGAATATATTTGCTCAGACAGAAAAATTAAGCGAGAAATAAAAAAAGCAGTCGAATTGTATAAATTGGGTGCTTTTGTACTTCTCGCTTAATTTTTCTTTCTGAACAAATGTATTCATTTCTTTTGTAAATAATAAACAATCTTCATATTTCTGGAGTGTTTCTATGCTTCCATAATGCATATTTTTGTTCAGAAATCAATTTATCAAACCAACTTATGAGTGCTTATTGCGGCTCAACCATTCGGAATATCCACGTAGTTTATTAGACAAAATATGCTTAGAATTGTCTTAAGAGCTTATTTTCGAAGTTTCGACGTTTCCTCCCCGGACATCTTGTATGAATACTACTATATGCAGTTTATAAAACTGTCAATAGTAATCTCTGTGCAGTTGAATTTGTTTATTTCATTTATTATTTGTTTCATTATATATGACGACGTTACACTGTAATGACTTTTTCTTCCTAAAATTCGCCTTTTTTTCACGCAACATTACATAACTTTCTGTCTACTCCATAGCTAGACAGTAAAAATGGTTTAAAGAAAACAAAAGTTGCCTATGTTTGACACAAAATTTCGAAACAAATTCTCATATTTTCGAAAAATTGAAAGAATATGAAGATCATTTTTTGATGAAAACAGTTCATTAAAAAACTAGTAGTGCTAAAACCTCGTGTAATTTCTCACCCGTATTTCCGCGCATAGGTACGTGAAAAGTACTTAAATTTTTGAAATATTGTACATGAACTTATTTCCAAACCTATTTTTAAGGAACAGATTTCATTTGGGGGAAAAATCTCTATCTTTAATATTTTAGTTGTAAAAATACTCCGAAAATGTTTTGAATTTTTGCCATTTTTGAAAAATCAGGGTCTTCAACGAACATGAGAGGAGCACCGTTCTCTTAAACGTCCTTCGCACAATCCAATAACGAAGTTTAATCAAAAACGTTGGAGTCATTTTTTTTAATTTGGAAAATGTCCCAGGGGTTTCATGTAAAGTAAAACCCAAAATTAAAATTTTGGTTTCAAATTCATGAGGCTACGACACCCGCCAGATTGATTGACGAATATCAGTTTTGGAGAAAATCGTCAAAACGGTTTAGCGGCTAGCGTTGTTCACTGACAGATGGACGGACGGACAGACGATTTGCCGTCAATCGATTTTTCGGTATCAAGGACAAACAAAATAAGGATTCTGGACACACCATGTGTTAGAGGATTTTTTTTCTAAATGTATCAACTGGATTTATCCAGTTTTTAGCAGTAGCAAGAAAGTAAAAAGCAACAAAGACTATTCCGAAAATCGTGGGTATGGAACTACGTCAGCTATTTTTTTTCATGTTTTAATTTTTTCGCATTAATGTAAAAACTGTCTATCATTTATAACCACCGAGCAAAACTGACGTGTATTTAACATCCATTGAGTTGGATGTTAGTACTATAATTTTGTTTTTTTCGCTCAGTACTGAACACTTGTAGGATGTAACACGAGGCATGACCAGTCAATCAGTATTGTATTGTGAGCAAGAATAAACACACAGTTACGTGTGCATTTGTGTCTTATATAAAGTGTTGTTATTAAGTGTTCACCCAAACCCTGCATGCAATACGGTACACCTATCACCCCTTCACTCGTGGATTAGGCTGGTTGAATGCATCCTGCATATTTCTTATCGCCTGGCAAGCAAGGAGTCCTGACTGGCAAGTGAGGAGTCCTGAAAATGAAAAAGTTTTGAAGAAGAAATTTCTCCAGGATAGATTTGGAAGTGAGTTAGGTATTTTAATCGACAATCCCTAAACAGCATTGCAGTAGTACGAATGACGGTAACTCTGCGCGCAATTTTTTTAGAAACCCCGAAGAAGCAGCAGAAATAAATGGCGTGGAGCTAGACTTGATGAGACGTTTGGGAATTATTCTTGAATGCATAAATTGTGGGGAAAAAATTAATGCAGAGAAATTTGAAGAATTCACTGAAGGGACCCAAAACATTTACCTTCAAAACTACAGTTGGTATCCAATGCCGTGAGCCTTCACATTTTATTCCATGGAAGAGAAATTATTGAAATTTGTATCTTACCTATTGGACAATATTCGGAAGAAGCACAAGAAGCAAGAAATAAACACTCCAAGCACTACAGAGAGTTCTTTACAAGGAACACGTCCAGAATAGACCAAATACAGACCTAAACAGACTCATACCCTCAGTGATTCTATTTATTTTGTTCTTTAAAAAACTGTTAAGTTAGCTTTAAAAATATTATTCCTTCTTAATATGTTTCTTCTTTGTTTACTTATCTACCAACATTGGTGTATATGTTCTATTTGCTATTTCATTAAAAAATTGCCGTTTAATTTTATATTTTAAGTTACAAATATATAGGCCTATGTTGCAATAATTAATGCAATTGGTTGACTGTACTCATCGTCTCCTGTATTATTTCAGTAGCATGCCTGTGCGTTCCGGCTCTCATACGCAACCAATCTTTATTATTGGGGGCTCTAAAGAAAGAGAATTTCAGGGAGACTTGACGAATTCCACTTTGACTTTGAAAATATATAATATAATAATACTTTATTGCACAAAAAAGTACAACGGCGAGTCTCAGTAATTAAATTACTGCTTTTCAGACTAATCACATGAAAAATACAGAAGATCATAAACATAACATCAAAAGAGAATAAGCATAAATAGAAAAAAAGCATAAATGTAAGTACATGAGGGTTAGAAATTGAAAAAGTTACATAAGTACAATATAATTGTAAGTGTATAGCAGATAATATGAGGCAATATAACATCACAGGAAACACTGAAGTAATGCTAAACATATACATCAAGAAGGTTACAAAAACTTTAACTCAATACATCAAGAAATACTGAAGAAAGATTAAAAGTTAAGTTTAGTAAATTTACAAAGTTTTTCACAAAATGATTTGTAGGGAAGGGTTTTAAGCTTATGAGGGATTAAATTGTAGAAGTGTGGACCAAGATAGCTAAAGGATGCCTCGAATTTGGTAGTACGACGAACGGGAATAACAAGTAGGAAATTGGCAAATCGGGTAGTACCTGAAGCAGACTCATTAGATTGTGAAAAAAGTTTAAGTCGATCCCGAAGATAACTGGGAGAATTAGAGGAGAGCACAGAGTGTACCAGTAAACATATGTGAAATATCCATCTCTGTCTCATGATCAACCAGTCTGATTTATCCATGAATGGTGATATATGCTCGCATTTCCCAACATTGAAACAGAATCTCAAACACGCATTCTGAATAGATTGAACTCTAGCAAAATTTCTTTGAGATAGTACAGGGCTATAAACAATATCACAGTAATTAAATAACGACAGTATGAGAGTATTGCACAACATTAGCTTGGTTGACTATGTTAATTGGTTGCGATATTGATATAGGGACCTTAATCTCAAATATGCTGCTCTACATTTGATTAACACATGATGATCAAAATTCCATCCACTGTCCATCCATTGTCCATCCATAAACCAAGATTTTTAGCAAGATCAACATGACCAATATAATGACCATCAATTAACAGCTGAAAATTATCAGTATTTGCATTTCTTAGGCGATTTGTAGGGTCTAAAAAGAGATACACAGATTTATTAGGATTTAAAGTTAATCCATTCTCCATAGACCATTTATGAATATTAGCAAGATCCACATTTAAGCAATCAACAGCCAATGAAATATTAGATGGGTGAAAGGAATATGAAGGATTTGTTTAACCCTTTCACTGCTAACGACGCACTGGTGCGTCAAGCATTGCCGTGCCCGTAGTGCTAACGACGCACCGGTGCGTCAGGGCTCGCCGTGCCATCACTGCTATCGACCCACCGGTGCGTCGCGCTGCTCTTTCGGGTTCTCGTGTCCGTTGTTCGGTCGCGTTCGAAATTACGCGATTGCCACGAAATGAGTCCTGTTCTCGACACTTTGAAGTTTATTTTGGTGCCTACTAAATAGCGTTTCAATGCTTCTGTTGCGAGATTTTTCACGTGTTGTGGAAGGCATGGGTTGCTTGCACCGCCGGCCGTCCTGGGGCACGCGCGCGTTTCGGGCCAAGCACGCGCTGGTCATAAGATTATTGCAGTCCCAGAATAGAAAACCCTTTTGTCTATCCACCCTCCGTGTTTACTTCAACACATTTCCGGGGACTGCTTTTCACTAGTGATTTTTCTTTCCTGGTGTACGGTACTTGTCTTGATTTTCGATTTATAAATTAGACGTTTGGCATTGTTCTTTGGTAGGATCAGGTGCCGGTCCAAAGCCCGGATCTCAAAGAAGGATGGAAAGTGTTCGTTGTTTTGATAACTGAAAGCGCGCGCAAGAGAAGACCGCACGAAAAAGTATTCAGCACACGGCGCGCGGCGGCCGCCGGATGGCTCAGCACAGCGCGACGGCCGGCGCCCCTAACGCGTAGCAGTGAAAGGGTTAAAAAACGCATCCAATTATTCAAGTCGAATGCAACCCGCAACACTTCCCAAAGTTTTCGTCAAATAACTCCTAAACAAAGCGTTCTATGGCCTTAAAGACTCAAACTCAAAGAAACGTTTCTCACACCATAATCTACAAGATGAGACATTTTCCAACATTCAATTTAATTTTTGGTTCCGCGCTTCAATACAATCAAGGCCACCTCGGTATTTCAACCCTTCTTGTTAGTAGCCATTTTGGAGATACTAGCGATCTGCTGGTTATGGGCGGTGCGCGATGTTCACTTGTTTACAGACACCCCCTCCACTTACTGCTACTAACCTAACAAAAATAAGAGCAAGAGGGATCATAAAGAATGGACGCGTATGAAATACACAACATAGATTTCAGCAAATTTATTGCAGAAACGGCAGACAATTCATGAATTCATTTCTCTTAATTCGTCCACCACAGCCCAGAACGGATCTCGGCGCAGTCTCTGACAATCTTGGTGCCATAAATATTTAAAAAAAAGACTCGGCCAAATGCATAGCCAAGTCCTGGAGGCGAGTACACCCTCGGATCAGTCTCCTATGAAGGGGACGCCAGCTGGATTCAATGCGCACTTCGTGTTGTTGTACTTGTCGCTGTGTGTATATGTATAGTTTTGAAGATGCCCAGATTTAATTTGACGCAGATCTCGGCAATAACTTCTTCAGAGCAGACTTCTGTGAACAGGATTGTACAACAGAATCTTATTCCGGCCGAAATGCAGTGCCCTTACTATGCTACGAGGCTCACTGCACGAGCTGGAAATGATTCCTTCGGAATGTTTTCGTGACGGGAAACTAACGTTATACGTGTACAAACAGCGACAAGTACAACCACACGAACTGCACACTAGCGAGGCGAAACAACGAATTAATTGCATATCTTACGTTTTCAGCTCGTGGTAGGAGAAATTCATCAACAAGTGAACGCCGCACTTCGCACAAAACCAGCAGATCGCTCGAATACCCGCCATTTTTGTGACGACATGCCTAGAACGCTTAGATTCCTCAATCTTATATTTACGCTTTCTGTATACATCGAGGTTTGTGCAGTCTGACGACGAGGCTTATTTGCAATTCAAGATTTGCTCTCCAGCAACAACTAGAAGTATTATTATACTTGCTTGATACCTATGAAGATGTGTTCTATGCGTGTAGTGAAACCATTCAATTAATGTTTTGCCGTGGTCGTAAGTGCTGTGTATCTAATTGTGGAGGGATGTGGTTGTACACAGTGAAGAGTAAAGACTGTGTTTGTGTTTTACCATTACCAGTATCTTCGTTATCAGCAGTGATTCATTGAAATTTTCAAGTCTGCGGGTTCAGACACGTAGCTTTCTCAAAAGTCAAAAGCTAATGTTTTTGTGGCTATCACGAAAAGCTAAAAGCTAACTGTAAAAAAATATTGAATAATTACTTCAAATTTTGTCTGTAAGAAAGTGTTTTGAATTGTTTCAAGATAACTCTCCATAATACTGAATAAATCTTAGTTGAAAATTTCTTTTAAACGTCAATTGCATTGCTTTTTTTTATTTGATATTGTGTTAGTACATTGCAAGTTACCTTTATACATTTTTAAACAATTACACATGTTTCGTTAACAAATTTCCCTCTTAGAATGGAAATAGAAGGGATGAGTTTGGGGTTTAAGATGCGAGAGTTTTCGCACGGATACGCGGAAGTAGTAAGGGAAAACTTGTGCTATGGAACATTACAAAGAACAAACTTTTTAAATTAGCTAAACTAAAATAGCTTGAAATAAATGAAAAACAAAAATTAAAACGCGCTAGCCTACAATACTATGTGAATTAATTTAAAAAAGCAATTAAATTTAAAATTATAGAAAGAATAGCGTATACTTGGGTTCTTATTTCTTGGCGTTTGAGAACCTGTCTTCACGATGGAATATCTCACGGTATTTCGCGTCGTTCTCGGTCGTGCCGCTAAGAGTCGCCTCATCGAGCAGTGCTGGCGATCATGAGACTTCTAACGGCACGGCGGAGAAAGACACGAAAGGCCGTGTGATATTCCATAGTGACGACAAGCCCCCATACGCCAAGAAATAAAAACCCAAGTGTAAGTCACTCGATACTGCGAACGCTCGCAGTCCAAACGCACGATTTAAATGGCGGTATCTGCATGCATGTACATCAACGCTCAGTTGCAAACTCATATTGTAAATAATATGCCGTTTGATATTAAACTCAAGATGACGGTTCGTTAAGATATTCAATACGCAAACATCGCTTGAGCAACATTTCCATGTACCGAAGTGAAGTCTAAGCCTACTAAATTGTTTCTAATGGTAACAAATGGTATTTAGTACTCAAAAGTGAAAATATTACTCTGATTATATTTTGGCTCGGAATTGCTTTTCTTGAGGTGCATTAGAACGCAGAAAATAACCCAATACTTTTTTGTATACAAATAATTTTCCAATTTTTGCATCCCTGGCACCCTGCCTCTTCAAAACCTCCCCTGTTCCACATAAAAAATCAAGGAAAGTTAAATAATATTGCAAAAAGTAGGGTTGTACTTGCCCGACCCAGTATTTTCGCACTACTTTACGAGGCCTTCTCAAGAGTAAAAACCTTTTCTAATATTTTTGTGACAGTCAAAGGATGCGAAAAGCAAACTCTCGAGAAAGATTAAATAATTTCTTCAAATGTTGGTTTTAAAGAAGTGTGAATTTTTCCAAGAACATCTCTCTTTAATGCTGAATAAACCTTTATTGAAACATAATTTCATACGTAAATTGTATTATTATTTTTGTTTGATATTCTTTAAGTTCATTAGAAGTTCATACATTCATACATTATCAAACAAATAAACACGTTTCATTAACAACGGTCCTTCTTAATAGAAAGGATAGACGAAGGGATAGGAAAATGATGGCGTTTAACATGCGAGAGTTCTCGCACGGGTACGCTAGTTTTGTGATTGGTCAATCTTACAAGGAAGGCCAGAAGCCGCTGCCGCCTTCCCTCCCCTCCTCCGACCACCCCTGCACGCGGTCGGGCCGCGGCCGGCCCGCGTCAGGGCGCGGCTCGCTCGCTCCCACGCTATTCGCAAGGGCACACCCAGACGCAGCCCTCGATGGCCTGCCGATTTATGGTCCATCTCACAAAGTAGGCCACAGAAGCCTACGCCGCCTTCCCTCCCCTCCTACGACCCCCCCCCTGCCCGCGGCCGGCCCGCACGATCCCACGCTATTCACAAAGACACACAAAGACACTCAGCTGCAGCCCTCGCCGACCGGCAAACTTAATACTCACTTGTTTTCTGTCTGCTGTGGTGTGCACACGCTAGTTCGTGCAGCTCCAACAACTTTTCTATCGTTCGCATGTGAACAATAACTGTGTGGTGGGCACGAACTCTCTAAAAATCCTTCTACCAACGGTGCCGCTAATATCCGGCAACATATCTATAACTAATTGTGTCAATCTCATTTGGCAACACACAATTGTGGTGCGCACGCCTTCTTGAATTACTACATTGGTTGTGCCGTTCCTACACGGACAACGCTCAAACTATCGCGGGGTGTCGAAGAAGTGATTGTCTGCAACCGCACTTCGAGTTTCTCCAGGGAACTTCCAGACATCCGAGTGCGTCGCGGAACTATCGACGCATCTAATGCTGACGACCTAGTCAACGGAGACTTGCGGCCTGACGCCTCTCCATGCATAGGTGTACTCCAGCCTGCAGCCGCTCTAACCACAGATGAGTGTCAAAATCCAGTAAAACATTTGCAAAACTTTATAACTAAATTCCTCACGGCAACTTAAAACTAAAGTCATCAAAACTTGTCTTGAAATTGTCTTTTACAAACTTCATTCAATTATCGGTCTTAAACTACTTATATGTCAACAGTTAATTTTCAAGTCAATTCATTGCATGCCAAGTCAAAAATTGTATATTGTACATAGTTATAAGTAATTCATTCATTTTCATCTAGATTAAGGTAATTATAAGATCATTGTATTGTTTTGCATCTAAATACAAAAGTGAAAATCACAACATGTTTTAATGAACTACCAGAATCCACTTGCTCCTCCGCCTGCAACCAGGCCCGCTGTGCAGATTAGCTGCGCAGGATAAATCAGTGATATTTCAGTAATATACAAGATAGTTTCATTAAGTTTCACTCTTTATCTTAGCAATTAGAATTTCTGTTCCATAGATCCTCAAAATTACACACTGTGTCCGTACGTTCGTCCGTCTGTAGTCAACGCTGGAACCTAAACTTTTCAGACATTTTCTCCAAAATCGATAATCCCCGATCGATTTAAATGAACTCGGGGCCCTCTGAGTTTGAAATGGATATTTTGATTTTTGATGGTACTTTACATGAAGTCTTAGCTACAATTAAAAATTTTTCTCAAAAATGGCACCGGGAGAAGTGGCTCAGGGCATCAACTGATGTAACTGCAATGCCTCTGACCGAGAGGTCCTTGGTTCGAGACCATGTTGCAGAGACACTACCTTGTCAACTAGGTCGAATTCAGCCGCTGTCCGGAGAATTCTAACGCTCGGCTGCTCTGAAACCTAATTTTCCGTGATTTCTTCGATCAACACCAGGCGAATGCCGGACCAATACCTTAACAAACAGGCTACGGACCGCTTACACTAATATGCATTACACTACCACGCATGCCGGGACACCGGTCGGGAGCTTACAGCTTGTCCCAGCTGGTGCGGTGCCCCGCTGGTGGGAGATATCTGGTAGAGAAAACCCCGCTAGTTGACGGTAGGTCAGCGCGGATCTCGTCATCCAGCGGCGGAAGATCACCGCCACCTCCCACGATAAAATCGTGCACTACACGTGTTATGTTGGTAACAGAGTGGAGGTTGTAATGTTGGTCTAGGAAGCAGGCAGGAGCAAGCGAGAGGAAAGAAGTGAGCGAAGTGTCTTACAGTGTCGTAAAATAAATGAACTGTTAGCTTTTTCTACTAGTTTTCTTTCACTCATATAACATGGTGTCAGGAGTGGCGCTCTAATAATGATTCTAATAAAAGTTCATTAGAGTGCGAAACAATAGTTTTCGAAGAATTCTAACACAGCTAAGAAAGTGTGCACGTGGTTAAATTTTCGGCACGATGAGTGATCAGAACCTTGCAAGTTTTCTCGCCTCACAAACACTACTTCTACAGCAATTACAACAGGAACAAGCACAAGAAGCTCAAAAAAATGCTGAAATTTTTCGGATGGTTGGCAAATCTTTCCAAGAATTGAAGACGCAAATGGAGACGATAACGGCTTCAATGAAACAACTACCAGCAGACCAAGCGGAAAGCGGAAACTTTGCTACTAACGGCCACAGTGCGTCGTTCACCCAGCATATACCATGGCCACAACCCCTGGAAATCGACTCTGGTGATATTTACGATAATTTTGAACTTTTTAAGCAAAATTGGAAAACCTACTGTAGTGCGACGGGGATAGACGAGTGGAATAGTAATTTAGAACCCAGAAAAATCAATATATTATTATCGGTGATTAGGGATAGAACCAATAAAAAATTCTCAAATTTCCATTTGAAAGAAGAAGAAAAAACTACAGTTGAAAATGTATTAAGACTAATAAGTGAACGCCTGTTATCAGAAAGGAATCTTTTGTATGACCGTTACATGTTCCATACGTGCAACCAAAATGAAGACGAATCGTTTGATACATATTACCTGCGAGTCAGAAAAGCGCTGGATGTGTGCAGATATGATCAGAACGTCACTGCAAGTGAAATGTTGAGGGACAGGCTTGCATTCGGTATAAAAGATATTAATTTTAAAAAAAAGTTTTTGAGAGAAGATCATGAAGCTCTGACTCTGGAAAAGTTAGTTCAGACTTGCAAAGCTCATGAGATATCAGAAATGAGACTAAAAAGTCTATCGACCGAAGAGAAAGCAATCAATAAGATTTCAAAAAAAGAGAGTAGAAAAGAGGGTACTACCAGTCAGTTATGTCGCTTTTGTGGAGGAATGCACGAGTTTAAGAAATATCTCTGTCCGGCTTGGGGAGAAAATTGTGCAAATTGTCAAGGTCGTAACCATTTTGCTAAAGTTTGTCTAAAAATGAAATATGATAAAACTAATTGTAAAAGAAACCATAAATCCAAAATCAAAAATCTATTAAAGAAATCAGGGAAGCTAAAAGCAGTTCAGAAGATGACAACAGTGACATAGAACTCACTCACACAGATACATTGAAAATATATAAGCTTAATAAAAGTTCCAATGAACAGAGAAAAGGTCGCTTGGAGCTTACACTTCGCTTTGGGCAGCAATGGAAACAAGTGTTCTGTGACCTTGACACATGTTCTGATGTTAATGTTATTGGTTTAAATGACTACTGCAGATTGATGAATAATAATACTCCAGATTTATTAACATCGTCATGTCGATTATACAGTTTTGGAGGTGAAAGAGTTGAGATTTTAGGAGAAGCTGAAATCCCTTGTAATATAAAAGGAAAGGTTTTTATACTTGTGTTTCTAGTAGTCAATGTAAACCATGGCCCTCTATTGTCTGAAAATGCATGTCTTTCTTTGGGATTGGTGAAATATTGTTTCAAATTGGGGAAAGACAATCTCTGTGAGGAATTGGAGGAGGGACGTAAAGGAGCTTTGGAAATAATAAGCAAACATCAATCTCTTTTTGAGAGGTTTGGATGCATGCCTGGAGAAATTTCGCTTGAAATTGATAAGGAAGTGAAACCAGTTGTTCAACCTGCCCGTAGGGTGCCAGTGGCTCTAAGAAAAGATCTAAAAAAAGAACTGAATATGCTAGAGGAAAATGGAATTGTTATCCGTGAACATCAAAACACAGAATGGGTAAATAATATATTACTTGTTAAACGCAATAATTCTTTGAGAATCTGTATTGATCCTATACCTTTAAATGCAGCTTTAAAGCGCCCCCATTTTCAGTTACCACATTAGATGAAATATTACCAGAGATTGGACAAGCAAAAGTTTTTTCAACGTTGGATGCAAAGAAAGGATTCTGGCAATTGAAATTGACAGAAGAAAGCAGCAAGCTGACAACATTTTGGACTCCATTTGGTAGATACCGGTGGCTGCGACTTCCCTTCGGAATATCTCCAGCACCTGAGATTTTTTCACAGAAGATGCAAGAAGTTACAAATGGTTTAAAAGGCATAGAAATATTGATTGATGATATACTAGTATATGGCTGTGGAAACACCATGAATGAAGCTATGGATGATCACAATCGTAATTTAGACAATCTTCTGACTCGCCTAGAAAGAAATGTTTGCAAGATAAACAGAGACAAAATAAATCTCTGTCAGACATCGGTGAAATTCTTTGGCCATATTTTATCCAGTGAAGGGTTAAAGGTTGACCCGGATAAAACAAAAGCAATAACTCGCATGCCAGTTCCTCAAAATAAGCAAGAGTTATTACGTTTTTTAGGTATGGTCACATACTTAAGTTGCTACATAAAGAATTTAGCTTCAGAGGCTGAGAAATTAAGGCAACTTACAAGAGACGACGTGGATTGGAGATGGACTAAAACTGAAGATGAGACTTTTGACAGATTAAAGAAACTCGTAGCAAATATTGAATCTCAAAAGTACTTTGATGTAAATCAACCAGTGAATTTAGAATGTGATGCTAGCTCCACAGGATTGGGCGCAGTGATTTATCAGAAGGACAAGATTGTCGGATATGCATCTCGTACACTTACAAAGACTGAGAGAAATTATGCCCAAATAGAAAAAGAGTTGCTTTCTATGTTTGGTTTTACACGCTTTGATCAGTATCCCGCTGGAAAGGAAAACATACTAGTGAAAACTGATCACAAGCCACTACTAGCAATTTTCAAAAAACCTCTGTTGAAAGCTCCAAAGCGCTTACAACTGATGTTAATGGTTCTTCAGAGATATAAATTTGAGGTTCAATTTGTCAAAGGAAAAGAAAACGTTGTGGCAGACGCTCTATCTAGAGCAGCAATATAATATGAGGTTGAGGAAAAGATTGCTTCTAAGCGGCTAGATATTTTTGAGTTGAAGAATGAATCTTGTATTAGCCAGGAAATTGAGAGGATTAATGTCGAAAAAATGCTACAGATTACACCAGAACGAGTAAATGAGATTCGTGCAGCAACAGAATCGGATATGACAATGCAGAAATTAGTCAGCTATATTACTAGCGGATGGCCAAAACATATTGCTGATGTAGATGAAGCATGCAAAATTTATTACAAGTATAAGGATGAACTGTCAACACAAACCCAAATTGTATACAGAAATGATAGAATTCTTATTCCGTTTAAATTAAGAAAGAAGATGACTGAAAAAGTTCATATTGCACATTTGGGAATAGAAGCTACACTGAAACTAGCCAGAGATACAATCTTTTGGCCAGGCATGTCGGCAGACATTACGCAGAAAGTACAAAGTTGCGAAATCTGTATAAAATTCATGGACTCACAGCAACAGCCAGCGATGCAGACACACAACATTCCAGAATATCCATTTCAATATGTTTCCATGGATGTATTTTTCTCAGAATACAAAGCAAAGAAAGTACCATTCTTGATCACAGTTGATCATTATTCAGATTTCTTTGAACTTGATGTATTGTCTGACCTATCAGCTGAAACAATTGTACAAACATGTAAGAAGAACTTTAGTAGGAATGGGGTACCTTATAGAGTTTGTACGGACAATGGAACGAATTTCCAGAACAAAATTATGGAAGATTATTCAAGATCGTGGGGTTTTGAATTAGTGACATCTGCTCCCAAACATCAAAGGGGAAATGGGAAAGCTGAAGCTGCAGTAAAAATTGCAAAGAAGATAGTCAAGAAAGCTAACGAAGTAATGATGATCTTTGGTATGCTTTGTTACACTGGAGGAATACTCCCAACAAAATAGGATCCAGCCCAGCCCAAAGAATTTTCTCCCGGAGGACGAGAACAGGAATTCCTGCCACAACGAAGCACCTACAGCCTGAAGTAATTAAAGAAGTTTCTACAACAATAAAAAAAGAAAGGAAAGTAAATATTATTACGATCGCAAAACAAAGAAGCTGCCAGATTTAGAAGTGGGTCAGTCTGTTGCCGTACAGCTAAACTCAGATAAAAATCATCTATGGGACAAAGGAACCATTCAAGAGAAACTGAACGACAGGAACTACATTGTGGAAGTAAATAACCAACATTGTAGGCGCAACATTGTGCACTTGAAGCCATTTCCCAGCCAGCCATTGTCAGAAACACAGTTTCTAATCAGTGAATCCAAGAAATCATCAGTATCTAACAATAATAACAATTCTAGGAAAGAAAAAGAAAAAACAATGTGTACCTCCAGTGCCTCAAATTTTACAAATTCAGAGAGTGGAAAGAATTTCACAAATACCTCCAGTGCCTCAAATTTTACAAATTCAGAGTGTGGACAGAATTTCACAAATTCAGATAGTGGACAGGCTTCCACCTCAAGACCCTCTAGGAACATTCGTTTACCTAACAGACTTAAAGATTAAATCATGTACAAATAATTATAAGCTGATTGTGAATTGAGTTGTATTACATTAGTTTATTTCATTTATAAAAAAAGGGGGGAAGATGATATGTTGGTAACAGTGGAGGTTGTAATGTTGGTCAAGGAAGCAGGCAAGAGCAAGCGAGAGGAAAGAAGTGAGCGAAGTGTCTTACAGTGTCGTAAAATAAATGAACTGTTAGCTTTTTCTACTAGTTTTCTTTCACTCATATAACAACACGTATGACCTTAGCAGTTGACGCGCCCGGAATCGCTAACAACAAACCATCAAAAATAGCTTTAAATGTTTTTATTAAATTTTGTCCTCGGATAGTGTAAAGAACGCTTAAGGGAATGGAGCAGATCTCACATTCGTTGAAATCCCTGATTTTTTTTAATACAAAAATTCAATTTTTTCCGCGACTTATTACAATTACAATACTGAAGGTTGAGATTTTTTCGTTAACGAAATCTTTTCTTTAAAAAAAGATATTGAAATAAGAACATGTTCGATTTTTTTTAAATATGAAAAAACGAAAAGTACGCGAATTTACGCAAATCATACAAAGTTACGCGCATACCAACGATGCACGATGCTTATTTTAGCCGTAAATAAAATTATTAGTTTCTAATAATGCAAAGAAATGGCAGCAGTCATTATGGCCTTCTGTTATCAGTGCGGTGTTACAATGGTTTACAAGCAACAATGACCGAAAATTTGTATGAAATACACATTTTGCCAATCAACATTGTTGATTCCGCTATCAAGAAAACGAAAATAGATAGAAAAAATATATTAAAAACAATATTTTATATACACAAAACTCTTACTCGGTTTTTACATACATTACTTTTTATTCCTACACCTTATTAAGCAAAGCGAAATCATCTATTCCTTTTCCCATTAACTCAATTAAAGGACGCAATTTAAAACAGGTTTTAAATAATTTCTAAAAGATTAATTTTAAAACTTATAAGAAAAGCTCGAAGAAACGAACAAAGAAATATGAAAGAATATAAACATTCTAAATTACAATGCATTCAACTGCTTAGCAGCACTATTCATTTTACATTCAGGAAGCGCAGTAAATTGGGAGCCGTTGACTATTTTTGTCGTCAAATTAATAAAGGAAATACTCATATTTTCATAAAATTCAACATGATATTATTTGAAAATGTTTTTGATGAACACATTTCACTAAGAAAAAATTGTGTCTTTATAAAAATTTTGAATTTTTTCAATTTTCGAAAAATCAGTTTTCAATCAACATGATACATACGCCATTCTCTTAAACTTTCTTCAGACTATCCAACAACCAAATTTAATCAAAATTGTTGGCGCCATTTTTTGAATATTTTGAAAACGTCCCAGGGGCTTCATGTAAAAATTAAAATATTAATATAATTAAAATATTCGTTTCACATTCCAGGGGCCGCGACATCAGCCAGATAGATCGAGGAATATCAATTTTGGAGAAAATCAGCTGATTGATTTAGTCGCTAGCGTTTTTCACAGACGGACGGACGGACAGACGTTTTGCCGACAATCTATTTTTCGGAATCAAGGAGCCATAAAACATGGATTCTTGCTACACATGTTAGAGGATTTTTCTCTAAATTTGGCTACAGGTTTTATCCACTTTTCCGTACCTGGGCCTTGTAATAAGAGATTTTCTGCCGAAAATTCGCGGTTTTTTTTGCGCAGCATTATATAACTTTGTCTTCTTAATTAGTTCCTTCTTAAGCGCGAGAAGAGAAGCAATTTTTCATAAGAAACGCTCCAAGTTTTTTTAAAAATCTTTTCCACATATAAAATAAGGAATGCTTAAAAAATGGCGAAGGTCTCATTTTCGTTGAACTCTTTGAATTTTCAAAAATTGCATATTTAGAAATAATGCGAGAAAGTATGTGCTGTTGTAAAACTAGTTACTTAAGCTACAGGAAACTTTAATAAACGTAAGAAAACAAAGTGTACTACCAAAGTGTACAATTCATTATTTATTAAATACACATAATTTCTTTGTTTGGCATAAAAAACCTAAATCCATGCAAATCTAATGATAATCTGTAATATATGTAAATGCCCTATTTAAATATGTTCTCTGCTTTTGTTGAAAAATTTCCAACATGATCACCAAATAATTTTATCTTTACATCATTTTCACAACAAACATTTATTTCACAATACATTGAGACAATGATTTACAGTTTTTGCCGCTTTGTCATGACTCAGGGATTTCCAGCAGTATCAGGAAAACTTCTCTCAAATACAATTTGATGTTATCTCATGATTAAAAATGCTGATTGTAATCATCAGCCAGACAATATACTGCAGATTTCTTTGTAAGTCTAGCAACTCTACAAAATTATTTGCATATGCAGAAACTGATATCAACTTTTGTGGAAGTTTATATTAAATTTGTACCTCAAGTCATTTATTTGATTTTTTTTAATTTCTGGAAAGTCTTTTTCACTAAAGTAACATTAATAAAATAAATGTCTTCTTGGATACACTGCATTAATACTGCATTTTAGAGAAAATAAATTCCAAGTTTTTGAAAGTGCGAATTACTTCGAAAAATAAGCGTTTATAGGTGTTAGTTAGAATCTAATTAAAAGAATCTAAGTAGTTATCGTTCTTTTGGTTCCTAGAACTTCATGCTGGTTTTTAAAAATAAGATGAAATGTATTGATAAAGTACAATCATGTCGATATGAATGCCATACATAGCCGCACTTTTGGTGCAGTTTGTGGGACAGTAGCTTGTTTAAATTCATATTAATATTAGAAATATACGTTCTATAAGTCAAATTGATTTCAAATGTACTAGTTCGTCCACAAACAAGTACAGAAAACAGCAAAAATCAACCGTTTTAAAACATATTAAATTGTGCAATGAGCAATATCTGTGTCAAGAACTCGTGTTATGGAGACTATGCTCTTTTAAAATCTATTTTGCAAAACGATTGATTATCTTCTTTTGTCAATGGTGTACGCCAATTTGCCTCTATTTATTATTGTATTCTATTCAAATTATTTGTTGTGACTGTTATACAGAATTTTAAAAAATCTTAACACGTTCCATGCGTCGATTCGTGTCGTAAATTCATTACGCACGCATTACACTTGTACACAGAACGCGCAGATTGGTAGGCGGTGAAGTACAATCTCGGACGAATGCATTTCTGAAAACGTGCGATATGTCCACATGTCACAAGGCAACGACATTGAATATTGTCTTATAATGAATATTGTAAACAAAGCATATATAGAGGTAAGTAAATCATTATAACGCACAAACGTTAACATTTTTAGGGGTGCAGAAAGGTTTTACCTGCACTACTACAAACACACCAGGTAGAATTGGTTCTCTCTTCTGTGATTGGAGGGGTGTGACATCATGTCTGTGAATTCTATATTTAGTCAGAGCATGCGCATTCTTTATGAAATATAAATGAGTTGATGTTGAATGAGAGAAAGGGGTATTATTATATCGTTTTGAGCAGCAAAAGTGTTGTTACAAAATGTCATTGTTGTGCGTGCTACGAAGTCCAGAAGTGCGTCTCATTTGTATTCAATAATGTTTGTATCACTGCTGAGGTTATGAATTTTCAACTGTTACTTGCACGTTTCCTATAAGAGGTGCAATATTCTTCATTTCACTGAGTAGTGGGCAATACGTCATTTGAAAATTTTAAAAATTAGGATATTTAAGAATAAATTGCGTTTTGCGTATAAATTGAGGTAGGTAAAACGAAATCAAGTTTCGAAGAACTAAGGAGATTTAAAGCGACGTACTATTTTTAAATTATGCACCTCGTGTGGTTAATTTTTTTATCAGTGCTATTCTGTGTGAACGATGGGAAATTGAACATATTTATTATATGACAGGTATTTGGTAAGTAATTTTTAAAATTTTTTACATAAAAGTAATCGTGTAGTTATGAAATCGTTAACAATACGACATAATTGGGTGTACGTATTCGTTTATTCAAGATAACCTCATTTTGAATGTTGCTTTTGTTAAATGCACTTGTAATGCTTTGATAATGATGAACACACTGTCTAGAGGAAAATACTGGTTTGAGATTCGCTTTGTGAAATGGATCATTAGATACTTATTGTTGACAGTATATAATAAGTATCTGTTTTAGTGGAATTCAGTATTATTAGGAAAAGAAAATAGTTTCAATTCATTTCTTTTATCAATCATTCAAGAGCAAAATCAGGGTTATCTTTTACTGAACAACTTTGTTGGGGAAATTACATAGCACTGATGATGTTCCATTCATGTGTAAACCATTAATGTAATAAAATGTTAATTTTTGTTCATACACTGGTGATAACTGGGCTTTTACTATAAGAAAAGACCTTGTGTAGTTTGTGATTGAAAGATTGTTAGTCTGGATAGTCACATGTCATTTTTCCTAAGTATCATTTGCTCAGTCTTGGTGGTTAAAAAAATGTTTTTTTCCCCTCTTCCTCCTGTCTAGAATGTGTAATTGATTTTGTACTATTTTGATTCTTTTCTTTTAATATGTTAACTTAGTTAAAAAAAATACAAACTTAGTTTTAGATTATCTAATATTGAATCATAATTTATGTCCTATCATGTCTTTTAGGAAATGTTTGTTTTAAGGTTTTCTTTAGTATACATGTTTATTGAATAAGGGATTATGCTCAGAAATGTAGTTTTACTTTGTAGGTTACTATAAAGTGAGTTTTTAATACCTATGTAGTTAATAGTAAATGTATCTTGTTATGTTAAGGATTGGTTTTATGTTTTTATAATGATTTTTTTTTTTTTTTTCCCCAGATGAAGTTGCGTTTTATATAATTCTTTCACAATGGGTGCGTTTCTTGACAAACCGAAGACAGAGAAGCACAATGAGCACGGCTGTGGTAATGGCTTGCGTTATGGAGTGGCAAGCATGCAAGGGTGGAGAGTGGAAATGGAGGATGCCCATTGTGCTGTAACAGGCTTGGGCAAAGATCTTCCCAATTGGTCATTTTTTGCAGTGTTTGATGGTCATGCTGGTGCACGTGTTTCTGCACATTGTGCTGACCATTTACTGGAGTGCATTGTACAGACAGAAGAGTTCCGCCATGATGATGTCATTAAAGGCATTCGTTCTGGATTTCTACATTTGGATAAGAGGATGCGAGAACTACCAGAATTAGCAAGTGGAGAAGATAAATCTGGTTCCACTGCAGTTTGTGCCCTCATATCCCCTTCACAGGTGTTTGTTGCTAATTGTGGAGACTCCCGTGCTGTTTTGTGCCGTGCTGGCGAGCCTGTGTTTGCGACACGAGACCATAAACCCGTCCTTCCAGCAGAGAAAGAACGCATCATACGTGCTGGAGGCAGTGTAATGATACAACGGGTTAATGGCTCCCTAGCAGTGTCTCGTGCTTTGGGAGATTATGAGTACAAGAATGTTGAAGGACGTGGACCATGTGAGCAGTTAGTTTCTCCCGAGCCTGAGGTATCTGTTATGGACCGCAATGAAGTCGAGGATGAATTCTTAGTTTTGGCTTGTGATGGTGTATGGGATGTAATGACCAATGAAGATTTGTGTAGTTTTGTGCGTTCGAGACTTGCCTTGACAAATGATCTTGAAAGCATTGCTAATCAGGTTGTGGATACTTGTCTCTACAAGGTAAGGGTTTTGCCTATTTCATGAATAAAAGAGAAGAAATTGCTTGTTTTTTTGTTTTTGTTTTGCATTGTGTAAATTTAATTTGGTTATCTTTTTATATTTTACATTACCTACATTTTTAGGGCAGTCGGGATAATATGAGTATCGTGTTAGTAACTTTCCCTGGAGTACCACAGCCTTCTGCTGAAGCCATTCAGAAAGAGAAGGAGCTTGAGGATTTCCTTGAACAAAGAATCACAGGTACGATACAAAGAAAGTTCTAGTTGAGAGTACGGTAATACCAATGTTTAAAAGAATGTAATAAGCATTTTTTTATTTTTGTTATTATTATTATTATTATTATTGGTACTTATTTATTTATTTTTCCATGAATTATTTCTTGCACAGAACTGGTTCGTCATGGGGATAGCACAGAGTTTCTTCATGTTTTTCAAGCTCTAGCTGAAGAGGATATTCCTTGCCTTCCTCCTGGTGGAGGCTTCAGTGCGAAGTAAGTTTCATATCGTGTATTCACTAACATCTTCATGGAAATGTGAATATTTTGAATTTAATGTTGCTATTCTGAATTATTGCCTTCTAATAGAACATAACAAGTACAATATAATTTTGTATTGTGCTGCTCTTTTGTATTGAAATAGAAATAATTAGTGTTATACAATGACATTATTATTATTATTATTATTATTATTATTATTATTATCCTTACATGTGTAATATTCACATTCAACGTCATGCAAACTACTCAAATTTTTATCTATAAAATTCGTCAAGTGGTGGGAAGGTTACTATGAAACTTTTAAGAGAGTGAAATTCGCTTGTGGTATTGGCCTTGAATGTATTAAAAAGGAATCGATTTCATAAATAAATAAATAAATAATAAAATTGAGCAGGATTTCGCATCTATGTAATTTACAAGTGTTACTAGTTGGGAATTCTTGTACACTTAGCATATGATATGGTGATTGTAATTTTTGGCTGTGTTCTTGCAGACCTTAATTATTAAATAATATGTTGGTGATTTTCATTTTATATATTTTTTTATTAATTTGTGTTCTATGAATTACTAGTAATTCTTGTGAAATCTTTGGGTCATTTCATTTACATAATGCTGCAATAATTATCCAAACCTTGGGAAAATTGAAAAGAGCTCAATGAAAATGTAATAGTTTTAGAAAGGGCTTGGCTTTTAAAATTTCTTTGGGGAGAGCCAAACCTTTATGGAGCTCGACAAAACAAACTGGAACAATTTTGACTCTTCTTAAATACCAGAATCATTGCTCAACGTGCTCTGTGCTGTTATTTATTAATTCCTTAATCTCATTATCAAATTTCTTGAATATTAATTCTAACTTTATTAAAATTCATAAGTGTGTATTTCATGTTTCAGTCGATTTGAAATCTTTAAGTCACAGAAATCTTTAAGTCATGTTCAGAATAAAATTGGCACAATTCTTTTCTTAAATCTTCAAGATGTGCATTTCATAAGAATTTTTATTATGTATGTCAATGACCCTTGTAAAAGGAAAGGAAGGGTTGTAAATAAAATTAGATGTAGCAAAATTAAAATCTCAACCAAACCTTTTTTGAATAAACATCATGAGAATAAAAATTATTGTGCAGTAAAACTTGCTCAGTGTGGAACATGCATAATGCGGAAATCTGTCTAATGTTAAAATGAATCATGGTCCTGCCAAACGTAGGTTCTACTGTTATTACATTGTATAATGCGGAGTCTTGTCTTAAATAGAAGAAAGTACTGGTCCCTTGAAGTTCCACAATAAGCAAGTTTTACTGTATTAGTGTAATTAATATTCAAATACTTTATTTTCCCAATTACATTTCGGTATTTTGATTTAACCCTCAGCAGTTGTGATTTTGGTAGTTGCACGAGAATACCTAACCACCTCAGTGAATTGAAATTAATATTGCTAATTATTTTTTGTTTGTTTTTGTCAGTTTTAAATGATTTATTCTTTATAAAATTTTCACATTATATGCTAGACTATTCCTGGTATGTTTATGGTACAAAATGAAATGTAAAATTGTACTATTAATATGAACTACGTAAAATTGCATTAAAATGTGTTCAAATGTTGGCAAAAATTGATAAGTATTCGCTTCAAAAAATTCGGAACGAAATTAAACCAAATTAGCAATGTGCAATTGACTGATATTAAGGTAACAAAAATGTTTGTGTTTCTTGGTGTTTTGAGTGGGTCATTACATGCATTTTGCTTATAGCGGAATTAGAATATTAAAATAGTTCCCTTTTGAACAAGCTGAGTGTGAATTATGTTTTACGTTCAAGATAAAGTTATGATTTTCAGTCTCTCACCACCTCTTTCCTCCTCTACATGTTTTTTCATATTTATTTTATCGTAGATGCCATAAGAATTTTCAATACTAGGAATGGGTGAGAATGACTGTGTAAAACTTCATAGTAAAAACAAAATTTGTAAGTGCAGCAGGAGTGAGGGAGCAAGCGTTGCCCCCACCCATTCACATCAGGGCTGTCCATAGGTTCCTAAAATTCAAAGCAATGGTGGTGGCTGTTCGATTGAAGTATGTAGTAAATTGACATTTGAGAAGCTTGTTTCCAAAACTATATCCATTATATCTTCACTAATATTTGCCTCCTGTATCTACTATAATCTACTTTTTATCTTTACTAATATTTTGATAAGCTCACATTCTACCTTGTTAATTTTGTGTGTTTCTGATGTTATTTTTAACCAAAAGATTCTATTTTAATTTTAAATTACAAATATAAAAATATATTTATTTTCAAAATGTACTATATACACTAAATATTCTTTTTCAAAAAATACCATCCCCAAATTTGTAACTAAAAGTTCTATATTCCATTTGAAATATGTCTCTACAAGATTTGTATGAAAGTGTAATGTGTATACTATATTGCGTTAGCTTTTCAAATGCTGTAAAAAAAAAAAATAATAATAATAATAATAATAATAATAATAATAATAATAATAATAATAATAAGTATTACTTAGAATTAAATACTAATGGATCAGTGAATTCTTTGAAACTGTCCGCTTGACAGTACTGTGGCCTCTTTGAAAGATAATTTGCAATTTTTGCCGTTTAAAGTGCCAGTGCTGTTTGTGGATTTTAAATGTAGCATTTATGCCTCTTTTTTTTTTAATAGAACGAATGTACCTGCATAAAGTTTTATACGCTACAAGGTTTGAAAAGTGTATAAGTGTAAATTATATATATAAGTGATGCTGTTAGGTGGGCAAGATGAATAAGCGATGATGATAATTGGGACTTCTGCAGTGAAACCCCCACCACAAAGCAGCAGAAGAAAGAAAAGCAATCTTACACTGTGGAAAAAGAATATTGCTAAATAATGGAAGTGGGAAGCTAGAAATAAAAAGTTTTAGTGTACACTTGGATATTGCTAAGTAATCAAAGTGGGAAGGTAGAAATAAAGGTTATAATGTAGTTTGCAAACACATGGATGCCTTGTTCTGTAGAGCAAGTATGTTGAGTGAAAAAGATATGCACGCATTTAATGAGAAGTAGTATAACTAGTCCTTGGATGAAACAAAATTTATACAGTCATTATTGTGAGAACCATTAAAAGAAGACATGCAAAGCGTGATGCAGTACAACAGATCAAGACATGCAGCTCGACATTTTTTGTGCAGTGTCTTCATGGACAAAAATCTGTTAATCATCGGAAGATTGAACCGATGGTGCAACAGATATCTAAGACAGTTGAAGGCATTACAGAAAAAGGAGGTGGAACTAGGATAAATCCTGTTCAAAAGGATAGAAAAAACAAAATTATACAACACATATAGGAGTTCAAATGCAGAGAAAACATTACAGCAGAAACAGTGCTCCTGAGTTTGTCATCATGCTTGCTTTTCAATTAAACAAATGTAGGAACTGTATAAGAGAAACATATCAGCAGGGTTGTTGTACACAGCATTGGGAGCCCCCTATTCTTACTTTCATTGATCTCCCCACCCTCCGTCCCTATTTTGAGAATTACTCCGTTATACCACTTTTTTGCGTATAGTTTAATCATACATCATTTTTATAGTTTATTTTATTTTTTCAAAAATTTAGTATTAAATAATTTGTTTAAGAACCATCAGGGATCCTTGAACATTGCGTTAACGCAGCACTGGTTATGTAATAGTATGAATTGCACATATGACATGTATTGGAATGTTTTCTCTTATCATTTTAATCTAGGATTTGGCTCTGAGAAGGCTGACATTTGTGGTGAATGCAGTAGGTTAAAAACTGAATAAAGATTGGCCACAGACCAAGAGGAGAAAAGGGTTGATTTGTAAAATACTTAGTTCATGAAAGAAGAAGTAATGTTTTCTTTAAGCAAATGAACCTTTGGCCAAATAGAAGTGTTGCTGTTGTATTTGACTGAATGCAACCGCTACTAATATAATTTTGGAGAAACATACTATTCTCGTCAGAAGTGGTAGTACACAATTGGTGTTGCAATTCATAATTCATATTCAAAGTGGAGTGCAGAAAATTACTATTTCTACTGTTGGTTAGTTGGAATGTGGAAAAGGATCAACTGAAATAATGTCTTACATATGACACTTTCTTAATCGCATATTATTAGAAACAGTCACAGCACCTTTAAAAAGAAGCACGAGTTCCTTGCATATTTTTAAGATGGTTGCTCTGGGCAGGATAAAAACTATGCAATGTTCATGTTTATGAAATTCTGTGTAAAGGTGGTGTTGATTTTCAGTGGACCTTTCTTGCAAGAGGGCATTCTTATTTTGCAGCAGTCGTCGGGTTAATAGATATGCATTTGAGAAGGAAAAGAGAAGGAATTGTTCCATGAGGATATGATGAGCTTCTGTCATATGTTGGCACTCTTCATTCTCAAAAGAGATACTAAATACAGGCATGAAGGAATCTACCTTAAAAGTGATAAGGGTTTTAATATTTCTGATACCAAAATAATCAGCTTCAACGATAAAAAGTAATATTATTACTATTCAATAATTTTACACAGAATGCACAAGTACCCAGCTCAGCATTCTGAAGATAAAATACAAGAACTTGAAAGAAAATAAATCAGGCTCAAAGTAAGGTAAAGAAGATAAATCGCATGACTAATGCTAAGAATAAGTATGTACAAATTCTTCTAAATGGGTATTGATTGGCAGCAGCATTTTTCTATAAAATTCTATGCATTTCTGGAGAAGATGATAAATTCAAGAAAATGAAAAACTTTGAATTTGTTGATGAAGACCTATCCAAAATACTTTTTTTTTCTCTGACGTATATTTGTAAAAAATATTGAGTTATTATATAAGTGTTAAAATGAATATGATATGAAAAAGTCCTCCATTATTTTAGTATTTTTATTGTTCTCTTATATGGGTTGTCTTCCAAATATATTTTGTGACAAAATGTACTTAATCCCTTGTAAAAATCAAAATGTCCTCTATCATCACAAATTTTAATTAAGGTTTTTGGACTACATACATTAAAAGTAATTGCATCAAAGGAAACTTAATTTTGAACTATGTCTAAACAAAAAGTAATCTTAAAGTTTAAATAATTTATTGTAAAATTATAAATTTTTCATACTGCAAAAATTGTAGAGTGGGGATAGTATCTTTTGAAAAAAGCTTATCATTTGTGATGGTAGCTGGCTGTTGTTCTGACATAGTAATGTCATGGCTTCATAGTAATGGCTTCCAAGATATTTTTGCAAGAGTAAATTCTTTCAGTACTCTATTTCCGTATAATTGAAAACAAAAATAAAATGGTTACTGTTGGGGGGGGGGGGGAAAAAAAAAAAAAAGCACTTGAATCTTTTTTATTTCAATCCTAGAAAAAGAAAAGCACTGGAATCTTCTTTTATTTATTTATTTACATTAAAAACTGTGTATGATGAGCTATGGGGAGAAGTGAAATTTGTGCAAGTTTTCATAATTGTGTGATCTTTATCTTAAACCATATCCTAGTTGAAGTTTAAATACAGAAAAAAAGAACTTTTTTTTCCCCCAAGTTTTGTTGACAAAATATTCACTCCTATATAATAAAATATATTTTCAAAGGTAAATTAGCTATAAATTTGTGCCCTTAACCCTCATCATGTTCATGAAAGAATAATACTTTTTGCCGCAACAATATGGAAAACGATAATTTGAATAACTATGTTTCCCACTGAAATTCAGAAGATGTGCACAAATAATGAAGTTACATTTATGTCCAGAAGCAAAACAAGGGACCATCTCAGCATTTGATTAAAGAATCAGGGAAACTGGACGAAAAACCTGATCGAGATGGAGATCCTAAAACGTTCATATAAATGCTTGATATGCAAACACAAGAAATCTATTTTTTGTAGGAACACATCTGAAAATTTTTGAATATTTTCCCCCCCTTAGTTTTAAGAGGGTACAAATTAGCATTTGTTTCCAAAAAATAACTGACAAATTGCCCTCCTGTTCTCATTTGTCTGCCTGAATGTTGAAGAAGATATTTCTGACAAAACGCCCAATAAATTTTGCTGTATGATTATGGGTAATTCGAGGTAATTTAATTTACATGGAAGTGAACAATAAATCGGAAATTTCAGAAAATCTTAAGATCTTAGACAAGTATCATTACATCAAAAAAATATTTTGGTAACTATGGAAATGCGTGTTCAAGTTGAATGAATTGACACACTGAAGTCAGTTCTAGTTATATGGGCACATTGTCATCTTACGATGGAGGGTTCATGCAAGTTCCCTCATAAGTAGTTGTTGCGAGTCTGAAATGGATTTTTTTCTTTCCTGTGTACGCTTATAGCATAAATTCGCGGCTTCATCGGCCGTTTTTCGAGTGACTCCCATACTCTATTTTTAGTGCCCCTGAAAGTAAATTTTGATGCTCTGCGCTGGAAGTTTTCCAGATTACCATGCTGCGAAATTCTGTATGGCTCTCAACATACCGCGACGTATTCTAAACATGGGTCGCACTAGTACACACATCCAAGCTAATGCATTGCCTCTCACGGAATTCTTCAGAATTCGCATAACTCCAAATGTAAAGGTCTCCAGGCCTTTTTACTTTCTCGACATACGAATACTTGGTAAGAAGAAAAAGTTATATTATCGTCCGCGGGAAACCGGCGAATTTTCACCAGAAAAGCTCGTATAGCCGTGGCCTGGTAACGAAAAAGTGAATAAATCCTTTTGTTAAATTTAGGGGGGGGGATCCTTATTTCGTGGTGTAGCCAAAATCCGTTACGTTGTTTCTTGATACCGAAAAATCGGTTGACGGTAAAACGTCCGTCCGTGGTCAACGCCAGCGCCCGAACCGTTCAGCCGATTTTCTTTAAAATTGATATTTCCCAATCGTTGTGGCTGGTGTCGTCGCTTCTGAAATTTGAAACCGATATTTTAATTTTGGTGGGTATTTTCGGACATTTTAAAACAAAAAGGCTCCAAATTTTTAGGTTAAATTTTGTTGAATATTGCGAAGGAACGTTTAAGAGAATGATGCAGGCATCATTTTCGTTGATATCCCCAATTTTTCGAAAATTGCAAAAAATTTCAAAACTGCAAAATTGAAGATAGAGATTTTTGCCTGAGACAAAGTTGGTTGCACAAAATTTGAACTTTAAAAGAGGTCATGTTCAATTTTTTTAAAAAACAAGCAATTTTTCATAAATTGCTCTTGAAATTTACCAAAATTTTGTTTTCTCAAAAACGGCTCCAAATTTTTCTTTAAATTTTCTTCACTTCTGTAATAAGGGACAGTAAAAAATATGGTGCTAGGCTTATTTCCGGGTATTGCTTGTTTTGTTTCGAACATTTCAAAAAACATTTTTAAAACTACAAAATTGAAGATAGAAATTTTTGCCTCAGACTCAAAAGTGATGAAATGGGCAAAGAAACACATCGGGAATTTGTCGAAACGTATTAAGTTATGCAAACGTTGGCTGAAGATTCGCAGCGTAAACAGAGAGTGTACAAGCATTCATTATTATTTATGCTTTGTTCATACAGGAATTTAAGGAAATTCAATCCGAATTCTTACTTAAGAAATGTATACATGTGGACCACCTAGTTGGCCTCTTTATCTTCAAAACCGTTGAAGATATCGGAATGTGGTTTGCGTCAATTTGTTGTAGATGATGGAGGAAATAACATATTTCATTTTCTACTAGTAACTTTTTTAAATTTTTCAGATATTGGCGAATTTTGATTTTGTTAATGGAAATATATTTTTTCTACCACCACCATAAAGCACTCGAAGAAACTAATGCAGTGATATAAGTATTATTAGTGTTGAGAAAGAAATTGTAGGAAACTAGGGGAGCTACATCACATATTTTCTCACATTATTTCTAAATTCGCTATTTTCAAAAATTCATAATGTTCAACAAAAATGAGACCTGTGCCATTGTTTTTAAGCATTCCTTGTTCTATTCATATTTTTATAGTGCATATTTCTGCGTATTTATGATGATTAAGCTGTAGATTTTTGCCTATTTTTTCCTTCCTAAACGCTGTCTTTTAGGTTACTTATTCATTTTGAGGCATTAGGAGCATTGTAGGAGAATTTTATAGGGCCTATAAATGCCTATTTTATATATAAATGTTGCCTATTCTCATATTTATTGATCAAAATCCAATTATCTTTAATAAACAATTTAAAAAATTGTACTTTCTTTTCATTTTTATCCTGCAGGGCACATAGCAATGGAACAACTATCAATAAATCAATTCCGTTTTACTACCACTGCTAGAGCAGTCAAATTATTTATTATTTAGAGTTTTTAAACTTTTTTCTTTAAAAATACTCCAATTTTTTTTTTCTTAAAATTTTCTCCCTGTATGTATCAAAGTATGGTATAAAATAGGTACTGGTTCCATTGTCCGTGAACACTATTTTCGAAAAATTACAAAAAGGTTACGTTGCAAAAGTAAAATATTGAATTCAGAGATTTTTTGTCTTAAATGAAATCTGCTCAAAAAAATCAGATCTTAAAAGAAAGGTCATGTATTTTTTTAACGAGTCTTGTTTTGCAGAATTTCAGCTTGAAATTAATGCAGATCATTTTTAAAAAAGTGTTTCAAAACACACTACAAATTTTTGCGTAAAATTTTCTTTTCCTGCGGATAGAAAAAAGGTCGTTTAAAAGAATGGCTCAGGTCTCATTTTAATTGAATTCTGTGAATTTTTGGTAAAATTGCAAATTTTGAAATATTTTTTAGATATAATGCGGAAAAAAATGTGCTGTTGTAACACCACTAGTTACAACATAGTGTTATGCTTGGCGATTAAAAGGAATCATACAATTTGTGAGAAAAAATATCATACATTGCAGCATTAGAGTATCAGCTTGCGTTTAATGAAAAGCAAAAAGGTAGTGAAACAGACTAAAATCAATCTGATAGGTACTTGTAACAATTTTCAAATATTTTAATTATCTGTTTTTGGTAATTTGGGCACCAGGAAATAATTACAAATGTGATTATTCGTTCTTGTCTGCAAATTAATTTTATCAGCCGTCACTATGCCATACTTGCTCAATCGGGTTCAAACTTATAAGTATCACTTACCCATTCTGCAATCATTTATTCAATCTGCCATCCGTATGGAGTGGCGAGGAATCTGAAAATTCTGTTAAAAGAACATCTAATTCTGGATTGCAGGAATTGTAAAATAATGATCAACTTACTTTCAAAAATATGAACTGTGATTTATTATTAAAACAAATGATTCATCCTTCCAGTTAGCGTTAACTTTGAAACATAATAGCTATTATAAAAGCTTTGAATTCTTTTCGTCATGACCGGTTTCGCATTTCTAATAGTTCAAATAAACAAAGACCTGTGCACCATATATTCGTTGCATGCATTTTTCAGTTCCCTTTGCCGGTGCCTCATAGAATCTTCTTAGCTGTCCCACGATGACTTCTTTGTTCCCTTAATAAATCTCCGTTCAATATTAAATTGTATCGACCATTAAATTAAAAATAGTAATATCCCGCTCACTCCCTAGGTGTGTGTCAAAGGTGGATGCCTATACGCGTACTGCTCCACAATTAACAAATTCCCACTCTTTTAATGGCATCTTATCCTGCTTTAATTTTATGAAAATAAATTTTCAGATTAATCCCACCCACAGCTAAATCTTCGACCTGCTTGCTGCCGTGTCATGAGCAAGAGTGAATGTCCCCCGTCATCTTCAAGCTTCAAGAAACCTATTATATCCCTCTTTTATTCCCAACAAAAGAATGTTCTTCCGCTTCAAGAAACCTATTATTATATTTTATTTCCCACATATATATATTTTATTCCCAACAAAAGAATGTTCTTTCGCCCTCGATTATTGATTTCCATATGTATCTTTTTTCATTACCAAATGAACCCTAATGATGACTGTTTACCTCTGCTGCCGTAGCAACCGCCGCTATCGTCTCTTGACCCAGCTATACTCCATTTCTGAAATACATTTCCCCGTAATGTTAATGGCTCCCATTTTGGTATATCACAATAGATTCTGCAATTCTGTCTTTGTGGTCCGAATTGCCCAACACTGAAAGACCAGGATTTCTAGGAAGATTTGCCAGAACATTGATGAAAGCAAACATTCCGTCAAGGTTACTATATTAGGTTCCTGAAGTAAACTTTCTACACAGGTGTATAAATAAATATGGATAAGAAAAATGTATAGTGCCTTTTGAAATAGTTATTTAACACATTTAAAAGCTTATTTATATTTTTAAATGCGTATTTTACATGCCTATTTCTACAGTTTTTCATGCCTATAAATCTGCAGCTTAATGATAATTGAGCATAATTTCATTTTAAGAACATATATTTCCATATGTTTTTTTGTATGTTTGTCTTTTTGTTTTTTTGTTGTTGTTTTTTCTCCCCCTTTGAATAAGGCACACATTGTGAAGATTTCGGAGTTTGCATCATCTCTGTATTAACAAAGTGGTGCAGTTCATCAGGAAGACTATATCCAGATGTGTCCATTGCGTTCATGGGCATTCCCCAATGTTCAAGGCCTGCTCCATCCCCTGACCCTCTCTGCTCATGTTGAATGAACTGTTTTGTGATCGTATCTCGATAAATTTATAATAAATTAAATTAATTTCAGCTTGCTAAATAAATGGAATTAATCGTTGTCACTTGCAAGATGTCATGCTCCACCCTGGGATCACTTACCGTACACTCAGCTGAATGCGCCGTTGCTGCTGACACGCGACAGTGAGATGTAATGTAAGCGCTGGCAAGGTCAGACTCACTCAACACCAAAAACTAAAAATTGTAGGGAACCAACAATTAAATAATTATGTAATTAATCAAAGTTCAAAATCATTGCTGATACATACAGCTAGTCCAAATAAAAGATTAATTTTTTTCTCATCTTAATTGATTAATTAAATGAATGCATCTGTGCATTCTGTGCAATCAATGCATTCCACAGTAGAATACAAACACAAATTTTATTCTGTTGCTACCCAAAGAATTGCTCCAGCGAAGGACAGGACTCTTTTTGCCTTATGGAAAACAGTTACGGAAGGTGAGGAAAACGCGTTTTCTGAGGAGTTTTTTCCTGCATTTTTTCTTCGGAATATTAGCAGTGTACATATCCATTGTATTCTCTTCAGATACTTAAGAATGGTATAGAAAAAAAATAGAGACTTCCATTTAAACTAGTGATGCACCAAAGCACATACTTTTTCGTAGTTTCTAAATGACCCTAAATGCTATTACATGAATACATAAACCAGCAAAAGTGTTTTCTACCAGCAAATTCTTTTTTTCCGTTCCGTGACCCGAATTCAGACCCTCTGAGCCAACATGCCGACACTCATACCACTACGATAAATAAGTGCTGTGTGGATTGAACTCAGGCAGTCATAAAAGGGTACATGACATATTCACGTAAAAAAGAATTTGGGACAAGGTATAAAAAATTCCAGCAGATAATTTTTTGTTTTCTCATTGAAATTCAAATTCAACTAGTGACGCTACCAAAGCACATTGCATTGTTTCTAAATGCCCTGCAATATTATAAATGTAAATGCATATATGTAAACAGCAAAAGTGTTTTCAACCAGTAAATTTTTTTTCATTCCGAGACCGAAAAATCAGATTCTCAAAGTTAATGTGCCGGCACTTATATCACTATGCCACACAAGCACCATATGATGCAGAGCATGCACCATATAATGCAGATAAGAGCCATAAAATGGTAAATACATGATCAGAAAAAAAATGGATACGGTGGTACATACGTTACAAATCCAAGAAGAAATGTGAAAAAATTGTTAAAAAGTTGAAAATTCGAAAATTTCATTCAGACACTTCCATTTTATTTACCGTAATTATCAATATTTGTGATTCAAATGGCTTCAAATGGTTTTCAATAAAGTTTCTAGAATTCTCAAGTATTTCCTGCGACAACAGAGAATTTTGGCAAATAATTTTCCCCGACCAGGACTCGAACCAGCGAAGCTTCCCTATGAAGAGCCGAGTCCGTGCTTGCTTGCCATTTAGCCCCAGCGTCCACCTTGGCAATGGATGGCATTTACATTTATATAATAGTAATAAGTGCATGGTGGTTTCATTTCTAGCATTAGGAAGCCGAAAAATCCAGAGAACGTGAAAAAAAATGTCCTTTGGGCGCCCAAAGAAGGTATTTTGGAAGATAATCATTCATAAAACTAAGTTCTGCGAGAAAGTCTGTGCCATTCTATACCACCACTAGTTTATTTATTTGCCGTCCCTTATTACACATGTTGAAAAAATTTAGAGAAAAAATTTGGAGCTGTTTTTTGTTGTTGTTTTTTCCCTCGCAAAATGCACATGGCATTGGGGATATAATAGTTTTCGCCGCACATAATTCCTTAGTTGAAGTGAATTTGTGATTAGATTGCTTGCTTGGTTAGTTTGCAAAATACAGGTACCCTGCGTAAATTGAATAAGATTTCAATTGGCAGCTTTCGTGGGTTTTGTGTGGTGTATCACACGTTTTAAGTGATGTATCAATATTGGCTGCAAAATATTGTTTCAATTTTTACTGATTTATCCTTTACGTTCTTCATTAACTTTACAACAGTTTCAGAAAAATCACTGATCACATAGTTGTATTATGAAATGCACGGTTGTTGTGTGACATTTGTCAATTATTTGTTTAGTAACTGTTTATAATCCTTCTTCTTCTTTCTTCTTACAGGCGAACTTTCATAGAGAGTGTCTTCAAGAGGCTGTGCCCAAGTCAGGCGGATAGTGTTAATCTCAGTTTCAATTGTGGAGGATACTGAACCAGTTTGTAAATCCTTGCTTTAATCACTCCTTCCTCATCAGATGTGTGCATTGCTTTTCCTGCTGTTGAAGATACATTATTGCAGAAATTTAATTGGAAACTTTTTGACGCAGAAATGATCTACTAAATTTCTGTCAGTCTGGCCTGATTGAGCATTCCATTGTGACACTTCTACCACCTAATAATCTGTACAGGTGCCATACACGGGCAGTGTTTTTGTTTGTTGTTTTTCCTTATACAAATATATTTGAAAATGCACATTACATGATAGCAGATTTTCCATTAGGAGCTCCTTTCATAATGCTTCATACCCAACATTTAGTTACAAAGAAGTAACAAGGCAACAATTATACTACAGATTACCACTTTTCACTTAAAAGTTAAGTTATTATCCAATTAAAAAAATAATCCAGCCAACTGAATTTAAAACAAATCTTGACCAGCGTTAGCACCATTTCTTAGTTTATAAAGTAGACGTATGCACATCATTTTACAGACATTTGTAGCTATTCCAGAAACTTATGGTAACAAAATTACTTCAATGAAAATAAATCATTGCAACACAATTCTAGTCAGTCATAGATGAAGCAATGTTGTCAACTAAGCAAGAATAGTGTCTTATAAAGGAAAAACTCTTTCTTTAATATTTGAGCTCCAGATGATGTGCATTTCTTCTTTTTCTTTCTTCTCTTCGCCACATGATTTTTTCGTTCTATTGGTCTGTGCTCTGACAAGAAGCTAGTTGGGGTAGTGACCAATGCTTTTTAGTATTAGGGAAAGCTTGCATCTCTATTGCAAGTAATATGCCTATCTGTATTGTAGCTCTATATTCTTTGTATATAAGAAAAAAAGGTTTTTTTGGGGTGACCTCTCAAAGGATGGGGAGGGAAAGAAGTGAATTTGGTTCAGACGGCAGTACTTCCCATTTTTATTTTCAAGCTCCTTGCTAGAAATTCTAGAAATTTACAGTTATTGAAATGCAATAGTTGTTCGAAGTCTCTGTAAATTTGTTTCTCCCACGTATAACAAAATAATTTTAATACTATTGAACTTCAGCAGAAAATTAAAAGTAACTAGAAGTGGGCAAAATGTATTTGAAATTGGGCTGAAGTTTTAACTTAAATATGATAACTTTCAGCATTTTTGCTGATGTTATTAAAAATGGTGGACTTCAATTTTAAAACTAAACTAAAAAAAGAATCAATTAAAAGTCCTTAATGTATATTTCAAATTAAAAGTGGAGTGATGAGAAGAGTAGAGCATATTGTAATGTTTGTTAGAGTTGCCAAGAGCAGAGTTTGAAAAACATGACCATGTTTCATGAGCATGAACAATAATTGCCAGAACATTTTCTGTCACTGTCATGATACCAATTGTAAGGACTTTTAATACATTGTAGAATTCTCCTTCATGGTTTGTGTTTATTATGACCTGATTCAATATAACTGCTTAACAGCAAAGTTTTGAATAATTTTTCCTTGTCAGTGCAGAATCACAGCTTTTATAAATTTAACAAATATTTTTTTTCAATTGTTTGTCTTGCCAAGCTCTATTTCTGTGAGAGGGGTTGCTCATTAAAATGACAGAATTACATGATTAAGAAAAATGTTCATGCTAGTGTTTTTTCTGGCTAACTAGTAGTGTGCAATATTAATGTACTACTGACAAAACTTGTTTCCAGTAATTAACAAAAAACACAGCCCGTGTAAGAGTACCTTCGTAAGTTTTTACTCCCTAAGCATTGCATTGAACTGGAATTTTAATGTGAAGCTGCACATGTGTGTAGTTATATTACTTTTATTGTAGGATAAGATGGAAGAGAAGTGTTACAAGTAGTACTCTCTGAAGCCATAATTGTATTGTCATTGCAGTTGATCATTGTATTCATGTGAATTGCTTGTATCAAATTAAGAGCAAAGTATCCCCTGTAAGTATTAGTGAGCATGATTGTATGGAGAGAAAAAAATAAGAAAAAAATTCCTTATGCTCATGGAAGGAAGAAGTATTGAATGCAACATAAGGTTCTGAGGCTTCAAAGACAAGGAAGTTAAATCAGCAAATGGAACATTCATTATGACACGACATAATTTACTAGTTTAAGATTGTTAGAAAGGATGCCTGGTATTGGGACCCCCTTTTATTACTAGTCTGTGTTAACATTTCATTCAGATATTGAATTCCCTTTGACAATTAAATGATACTTGATCAGCCAGGAAATAAACTATTTTAGAGAAGAGTGCTTTAAAAGCGTAATAGTTATTTTACTTTCTCTTTAGGTGGAAAGGAAACAAAAATATGTACTCATACTTTCTTATTTGTCATTTTGTTATAATACACAGAGCTGTAAAACAGTGTTTTCTTCTCAGAAATTTGCATTAATAGATTGTTCCCTCTTATTGATATGAAAGTTAGCTGTCTGCAGGTTCAGCATTTGTGACCATATACTTTGATTTATGTAGTAGAGGTAAGTTACAGACATTATAGAAAAAGTTTGTTTAAAACTGCCCCACAACAGATATGCAGATAGTGGTGTGTCACAGTAGAACGCTTCAGTAGGTCAAGATCTAGATGCTAGTGTATGCTCTAAGCACAAATGTGCTCTGAATTGTGTGTGGTGCATCTGGGATATATGATGGTTTTATGTTTGAGCTTTCAGTAATTTCTATTTCACTTCTTTGTAATTTATTATATTAGTTTTGTGTGTTGAAGTTAATCTTTTTTTTTTCTTTTTTTTTTTTTTTTTTTTTAAATTTTTTAAAATTTTTGTTTAATTTTTAAGTGTCCAAACTGCAAATGCCAGTTTTGTGACTAAAGTCTTTTTATTGTACCTTTCCAAGTGCCATGGCACACCTCAAATGACCTACACTGTTAGTGACTACTAGCCAGTTATGTTTGTTAACTCCAATTGTTATAAATTGTCCATAACTTTTATCTGTGAAGTCGTATAAAGGGGTGGTATTAAATACTAGTGAAACTGCAATTTTAATCTCAATATGTGATCCTCTTCCTGCTTCTTATCACTCTGTTGAAAGATGTATTTTGTTGACTAAGGAATTACTTTTTCCCATCAATAGTGCTAGAAACAGGCATTTTAACCAAATGTGGCTTTCATAAAAAATGTATTGTTCACAATGTGCTGTGAGCATTTAGATGTTCAATCTCCATGAAAATAGTCTATTTTTCCCCCTTTCCTATTTGTCATTTTCTCTTTGTAAAAACTTACTGAAGGTGCTACATGCTGTGAAAACCATTTTGGAACAAATTGGTGAAATTTGATTTTTTTTTGTACAGGAACCGTATTCTGCACTGTCTAGATGGGTAATACAAAGTGTAGATAGTTCCATGATAAATAAAAAATCGAGACATTCGAAACTGTTGTGGTAAGAAGTGGGATTTAGAGCACTATCAGCACTATAAACTGATTGTGATGCCTTCTGCCAGTCTTGCTCGTCTTTCCTCACACAGTAAAATATTTGTTCCAGTTGTAATACTGGAATATTGCATATATTTCATCAGCAGTGTGTCTGTGAAATACCATTGTGTCATGTGTAAGTGATTTCAAGCTTGTATATAGATTAAAATTTCAGATTTGTCTGTGAATGTTAGGATAAATTCATGAAGCAATCATTATATAAATTCTAATCCTCAAAACTTGTGTATAATGTATATATGGGGTTGAGTGAAAAAATAAAATAATTTTGACAACCAAATAATAATGCTGCTTCTATACAGCTCAATATTACACCAGTTATTCTACATTTGACAGAATTGTTGGAAAATGGTTCATGATCTTAAGGTATCTTAAGAAATAATAATGATGATGATAATAATAATAATAATAATTAATAACAGTAATATAAATAATAATAATAATAAAAAATAATGGGCTTCTCAAATGTTTTGTAAGAAATTAAGTGTGTGGGGTAGGTCTATTTTTCTGCAGTGAACAATGTTTAGGTCTACATTTGCATTCCTATTTTTGTATTTTGAATTCTATTTCTTTGATATAATTTTGCAGTCTGACTTGTAGCATTTCTGTGAGCAGTACACTCCCAAACTACTGTCTACAGACTGTTGCATGTTGTTATTTTTCTTTTCTTCTTTTATGTTCCCCTCCTGTGCTGAAGCTTTCTAAAAATGTTTATCAAATATCAATAATCGGTCTTGCTATTATTACCTAATTAAGAAAAGTCATTCACACACTTGTTAATAATTCTAAACATCTTGAAAGCAATAGCAAGTTTTGGAGACTACCCAAATTTTGCATATTGGAAACTTCTGTTTACACAACTATTATATTTTGTAGAAGTTTGGTGAACATGAAGGTACTCTGTAGTACCTAGATTTTTAAACTTAAACTTGAACGCTTATAGGAGTCCCAATGAATTGAAATATGTGATTGTCCTTCCATGTCAGAATATAACTTCTGCAATTTTGTGGGGCCCAAAGTGTTGAATATAAACCAACCTATTAGTTATAAGACATTCTCAAGAAGGTAGAGTTAAAAAGATTTCAAATTTTGTGTAATGTGATGCTTGCAATCCAATGAAGGGACAAGTAATGAAGATGCCAGATTGATATCATTACAAGTTTTGGATTGTTTTGTATATGCCATTATGAAAACTGCATCACTTAAAAATCAAAAAAGAGGTCACTTCACACTGTGACTCTCTGAAGGCACATTGTGCAGGATTGGATTTTTCATGCTATGATTTTAGACATGTGTGCTCTTATTTATATGGGATTTGTGTTCTATTGCCACATTTACTATTTTGTAAAGAGATAACACAAAATGGATAACCTGTGTATTTCAATCCCAACATTTCAGAGTTCAGAATTAATATATTTTTTGAAGTCTTGCATGACACATAAAAGCTGAATTATTATTAATTCCTTTTGCCTTTAAATCCCATTCAAACTATAGATTTATTTTTAGGAAGAAATCTTTTCTTGCATTAGTGAAAAATATGCCTTTTATTGAGTTGTGTTGAAAATTGTTGTTACTATAAATGCATTTGAGGATGTTTATTTTCGTTTTGGATTTTAATTAAGTGGTTCTACCTCATGTTGGTGTGTTTAAAGTTTGATTGATTTAAAACCCAGAAGTTTTTGTTTGGTTGTGAAGGCCACTATAGTTACCTGTAAATGTACATTTGTTTATCATATTTTGCTGTGTATAAATGCTAAAGCATTGATATCATGCGCACTTGTTTTATTATTGTAGAAAATATTGCATACAGAAATACGGTTTTGAAGATTATGTATAAAATTAATTTTGCTGATAACCTTTAACAAAAATGAACTTTCTCCCCTCAGTAAAATACCTATTCAACAAGTATATTTATTGAAAATGAAAATTAGTTGGTTGTGAAGGACAATAAGAACATTGAGCATATTAGATTTAATACGCACGTGATATCCTTAAGATATTGAAAGAATGCATTGATGATGTATGAGCTGTAGTTCTTTAATTTTAAAAGTTCTTCTTTTTTTTTTTTTTTTTTTTTTTTTATTAAGATTACAGTGAGGTCTTAGGCATTGACTGAACATATTCTAATAATGTAGTGTAACATGAAAACCGTTTAAATAATTCAAGCATTGTTGACATTGAAGTATCCCCTACCTTTACAGTGAAATACTGTTGTAAATAGAGGGCAAATATTGCATTATCGCTTTTGCATCAGTTAAATTGGAGAGAAGAGGTGGATCTGAAAAGAGAGGATCCAAAAACTAATTTAAACTGATGCAAATAGAATTTAATATTATTCAGCCTGTATATATCTATTGACAGCAACCTAAATCATATTTTTTATTGTAGTAAAATCTTGTTTTCGGAGAGTTATTCCAATTACATCAAACCCATTGTGATCTAGGAATTATTGCAAATGAATAACAAACTTGCCAATATGCACTTCAGAAAAAAGTGACTTTCCTTTTAAGTAAATGCCAAAAGTGTGCAGTATGCTAGTTGTAGCAACTTCTATTACTTCTGGACTTACACAATTGTCCTGATGAAGTGATAATGCTTTATGTTGTGTGCTTGGGACCAATCACTGTCCTTGTTGCAGTTATTCATTTGTTTTACTTTAAGGTTTGCTTGACCGTCATGGTGTACATGCAGTTTTATTCAAAAATTGAAAAGTGTAAGTGGAGCTCCACAAAATAATCTTTTAAGTTGATTTTCAGTGTGTAATGTTCAGACCACTTAAGTGTATTATTAAGTTGCTGAAATGGTAAGGAAAAAAAAGGGGAAACAATTCCTTCGATTTTTTGTTTTATTTGTTTTCGCCATTGCTGTTGAGGAATTGGTTATTATTAAGTCACAAAGTTTTCAACGTTACTCACAACTAGAAACTACTTAATTTGGTATTATCAGTAATTTATCTACCAAAATCAAATTTTGATAAATTTCTCATAGTTTGCATACCAAATTTGATTCTCATAATTCAGAAAAGTATAGCAAGACGTGGCTTGAGAATTTTGACATTATAGAAAGGACATTAAATATTACTGAAAATGTTGACATCATTTAAACTTGATTGTGGTTGATGGGATCATGTCAGTAAAACTTCGATAAACTTGTGTGAATTGAATAGCATAGAACAATTTTAAATTTGGACATTACTCGTATATACCATCATGTTAATATTTGCTGCAACACAAAAATTTAGAAATGATAATCAGTACTTCTGCTGACCAAAAGATGCAATTTCATATTATCCCAAAGAACTACTGGATATAAAATTTAATTAGTAATTAAACGTAAAACATAGAAGCATGGGAAAATTACTCAAATGGAATTAGATGATCTGGTGTGTATGCAAACGTGTGAGTGTGTGTGCACGTGTGCGCGTACGCTACTGTTAGTTCATTTACACGTGTACGTACACATTGTGTTGATTCCTTTCTTGACTGGAAAAGAAAAAAGAAAGTTTCAAAGAAACTGGTGAGTTTGACTTCTTGGAGTTCTATCCTTTAAACATTTGCTCAATATGCCTCCAATAATTGGTTAATCCCATTAACCAAAATCAACTGGAATAAAAAGGATGATACTAAAATTATTTCTGTAGTTGTCAGATTGAAAATGGAGTGTGTGCGGTTTTATGCAATGTGACGTGAAAAAGTGTGCAATGCTGTTCTACAAAGATACAAGTAACAGAAATAGTGTTTGATACATTTGTAAAAGAATATGTATGTGCAGTGTAAAGTATATTTTATGGAGTAATTGTTGATTGATTGTCCTGAGACTGTAATTTTTTTGGGTTATTACAAAAGTACTTCAGGTAATTGCATATAACTGACTGAATGGTGTACACAGTAGAAGTTTGCTCAGAATTAATATTATTAATAAAAGAGGTCAGGGATGGCACTTAATTCAGTTGTTCTGATTTTTTAATTTATAAATCTTCATTGGAAATATAGAGCAATAGGTCAAACCCTTGTAATGACTATGTTTAATATCTGCTTATTTGAGAGAAATTAATGGAGCCATTGTACCAGAGTACCTATTCTCATGTCTCATAAATACCATCAAATTATTGAAAATTAAGCCTCCTCTTCATAATGTTAATTGCCTCATGAGATGGAAAGGTAACACCTGCAGGAGATGTATGTCGTTCATTTCATCTTTATAGCACTTCTGCCTTGCAATTATGGTAAATATTGTACAGTGATTATTTTTTGTAAACCAAATGACATTTATTCAAAGTGAGTACTTCCACAGTGTTTTAAATATTATAGGTACTGGGTATAAAATCACCACCATATACTGTGTTCCATTATTGCATCAAGAAATCCCATTACAATGCAGATTTTCTCTTTACAATTACATTTGAAAAGATGTACTCAGTTGACATCCTCTAGATTTTTGTTGTAACGGTCAGTGAAATAGATACTGCATACTCAAAAGAGGGCCTTGCTTGTAGATATGATAATAAGAAACAAATATTGTATAAGTGTGTACCATTCGTTCTTCAATACATATTCTTGAAAAGAATTTTGTAATTGTTCAATTATTTCAATACATTGGTATATCTTTAATTTTCATATTTGGCAACTAGAAAAATTGGTTTCAGATGACTGCAAGACTTCTGAAGTTTTCTTTAAAACTGTATTTTTTATATATTCAGGAAGGTTGCAAAACATTTGCTTTTATAGTTTTCACAGCAATGTTACTTTTAAAACAGCCATTCCTACAGCAGTTAAACATTGGCACTCTGAGATCAATTTTAGACTGTCAATTGTTTCTAAAGAAAAATTTAGGAACGATGATGGCTAAAAATTGACTCCCATTGCCACTTATTATTTATTGAACTGTTATTATTATTTGTCAGTTACTTCAAAATAGATTTCAATAGATAGTTCCAAATTAATTAAAAAGACAAAAATGTCGTGTCTACATGCTCCCCAACAAACCCCCATATTTTTCCAAGAAAAAACATAAACCACAAACTATACCTGTGCATTGCGTTGCCAATTCCAAGAAGGGGAAGTACAAAGGAAGAAAACTGTTGGTAAATGAACTGAAGTACGTAAAACATGATCGTTTTTTCCTTTTTCTTTTCTTTCTTTCTTTCTTTTCTTTTTTTGTTGTTGTTGTGATTTTAATTTATGGATTTGCTTGAATTTGTATTTTTATTTCATAAATGTAAAAACTCCTTGTGTTCTTTGCACTTTAATTTTGCCAGTACAGATTTCAATATTAAATATTGGAAATTATAGTGCTCTTTGTCTTAACACTTGTCTTTAAAAATGACGTAGTAACTAGTAAATAAACCTTAATTTTTGATGCCTTGTGAAATAATTTATATCAAGTACTGCTTATGCTTTGCTGCTATGCTGAAATTAGCGGTCAAATTACCACTTTATTAGTTTAAAATGGTAAAGTTAATTACTGTGAGGGGTCAACAAATTTAATAATTTTTGCAAAAAGCAGTTAGTGTCTGAAAGAATTTGAGGAAAGTTTATTAAAACATTTGAAATAAATTGTCAAAGGGTTTTACACCAGCCATCATAAGATTAATGTTTGTTTTTTTAACGTAATTTTCTACAGAATACTACAACCATAAACATTTGCTCCATTTGGGTACCTGGAGATGATTTCTTTTTCATTCCTGTTTGTAAAAATAAACAAAATAATATGTTTGGACTTGGATAGAAAAATATATACTGGAAGAAGTAAAGTGTTATAGCTGTTTGTACCATTTAAACTGGTGTTGCAGCTGTTTCCCGATGAAAGACCCCCCCCCCCTTAATGTGCTAGTTGTTCCATTGTGTAGGGAAAGTTATGTAATGTTAATAAATATATTAAGATTTTGTTAGAAATATTCATTCTGTGACACCCTGATACTGGGTGTTTGTCTATAATCATTTAAAAATGAGAGATTTTACATGCCGCTACATGTGAAAGAAGTTTGTTTTTTTCGTGAGACAGTTTCTTGAAAAAGTTCACCATGAAAATGTATTCTGTAAAGAATATTTTTTCACCCCCTCATTTCAATGACTGTGAGTAGTACAGATGAAATATGTTTCATAATAGAAGAACATTTACATTATTGAAGAAAGAAAAGTTGTTTACATTTCATGAGGAAAATTGCACAATTGATTTTTTTTGTCTCAACTATGTGTCTGTGCAAAAAAAGTCTTAATTGAGTAAAACACAATCATTTAATCACCCTTAATATAAAAATAATTGTTTCAAAGCCTCTGTGAACAACACTGGCCTAAACTGTATACTTGATTTTTATCAAAATTGATATTCCCTGACCGATCTTGCTCCCTGGAATTTGAAATGGATATTTTAAGTTTTGATGGTATAAGTCCCTAGGAGATTTTTGAAGTTTTCCCAAAAATGCATCAATTTTTATTTCTGTAAATTCTTGTAAATTTTCTGTTATTGCGAAGGAATGTTTATGATCTTTCAAAATTGATTTTTTTATACCCAAACTTTTGAGTGTCTTTTAAGTTGTTTCCATTTATGGAACATGTTATTTTGAATGAAAACAAATTATTGCAAATATCGTAATTTTTAGTTTCATCTGGACTTCTCCAAAAATGTTGCTAATTTATTTACTTTTTGGTAATGTGTATTTTTATAGTTTTCTTTTTGGGAACTCCAGCACAATGTAGATACAAATTGAACCAGGATTATGGCATAACCAGGAATTTCATGGCATAACCATTTCTAAATGGGTTTTATACTATAAATTTATTGGAAATCATAAATTACTATTGATTTCTTTTCCCAATGTAAAATCATATACCAATGTACCTAAACCATTTTGTTTGGTTTATATTGTAAATACAATATTAACCCATATAGTGTTTTCTGAAAAATAGAAACAAATCCATACTGTGACGAATGCGGATGCCCACATTCGTCCCACACGCCCACGCAACGTGCTATCAACGGCTGAAACGTGGCGATTGAGCGCGGCGTCGAGATAGTTGCGCGCAATGCCCGCGGCACGGCGCGGGAATGGTGACGTATTAGCGGTCAAACCGGAGAGGGAGATGGACGCACCGCTACCCCTACGAGGGAGGGCGGACGACCGAACATTTGTCCTTCTGGTCCCGATCGCCGTCCGAGCTGCAACTTCAACCTAAGAATTCATCGAGAGGTTAGTTAGGGGTTTTGTGCGTCAGAGAGACGTCTAGATAGCAGTGGCGTAGCGTCAGGGGACGCTGAGATGCTGAGCATCCCCGTATATAAGAACCTTAAATACTGTATTGATAATCTTACAAGTGGTCTGTTGAGCGAAACACGTTTTGTAATAATTTTAAATTGATTTCCTATGATTAAATTCGACGGGCTGTTGAAGCTGGCCTCTGATTGCTTGGAAGCTAAAATACTTTTAGCGTCTGCCGCCAGATTGCGACGAGCAATGACGCATGCGCAGATGGCGAGGTTCCCCTCTTCACCCCTTGCCCAGAGAAACCCGACTGCTTTACGCTAGCGTCTACTGCGGAAAGAAGCTCGTTTGTGCACGAGAGCGCAGCACACTTCAGGCGGTCAGTAAATTCTCTCTCTCTCTCTCTCTCACTCGGGAGTCCCCGCTTGGTCATGGGTACAAACTGTAGAAATAGTGCTTGACTACTATTTCTTAATTAATATCCAAGAAATTGTATTATCTCTTAAATAGATTACATATTATTTAATTCTGCAATATATAAATTAAAAATGGTCTTATTGCCATTCGCGTATAAGAATTAAAGCTGAGCCATTGTATAATTTGCTTTCAAGACATCGGCAGCCCTGACTGCTGTGAGGATTTTGAGGGAAGCGCCTACACCGTCGTAAGCAATCGAGATCGTGGAAGTAGTCCCAGTGTATCTGCCTTGTGTTGCGTTCGCCTGTTAGATGAAGTAGTTGATAGTGACTTTTGTGTGTTATTGTTGAGCATCCCCAAACATGTGAATCACGCTACGCCACTGCTAGTTAGGCAGGGCGTTATTAGAATTTTGGGTGTGTGTGGGGGGGAGTTTGTCGTCAGTCGAGGACGGGCGCAAGTGATGCAAATTATTTACGTAAATGAGTCTGCGGTCAACAAAGAAGGGACGGTCATTTGCATGGTGCTGGCGCACTTACTTTCGATGAGAGGCGCTGAATAGACCGTGATATATGGTGCGACGTGTACGCCCGAAGTAAGCAAACGCACAATTACTCATTCAGTTGCGACGTGTATGAGGCATTCGCACGCGGGCGTGAACGAGACGACGGGAGGGAAGGAAGAAGACGAGGACAAGAGGTGCCGTGGGAAGAAGACGGAAGACGACGCGGAAGGCGACGAGCAGCAGACGACCGAGGTGAAACGGCTCGCGCCGCAGCCGAGGGCAGCAGGCCGCAGCAAGGCGCTTCGAACGCTATCGCACAACGACCGGCGTGAGCCGCCGTCGCTCCGAGGCCGAACGTCGAGGCGCGCAGCGGGCGGAGTCGGCGAAGGTAACGGTGGGCCCGTACAGCGGCGAGAATATAGGCCAACGCGCGGTGACCGGGAAGAACTTTAAAAGGGAACGTTGGTAGGGAGAGTTGAGATAGTGCACGAAGCTAGCAGAGAAATTAGAAAATATTCTGCCATTTTAAGTAATTTGCCGATAGAATTGTTATAACATCGTGTTTGATTTGTGATATTCACAGTGGCGATAAGTTATTGGAGAGTATTGTGTAATTAATCACAAGTTGATGTTAAATTTATTTGAAAACGGAATATCGCAGAATTTCAGCAGAAATTAGAGTAAATTTCAAGTGTAAAAATAGTCGACGGGAATTCCTAAGTTAAAATACGAAAGAAATGAAGATTTCATTCATTAAGAGAGAAAGGTACCATTGATTTATTTTTTTGTGTTCTGTGTATTTTCATTTTTGTTGACCAGTGTTACCATTTAAAAAGGGTTAAGAATTAAACCCAATTTAATCGATTTGCGTGTGTGCTTGTTTGGATTCCTCTGAACACCCAAAAGATCCCTCCGCCCTGAGGTAACAAAAGCTCGCGAGAGCATGATATCAACGAATTCCCGACAGGCGCCTAGGAATAGCTTCGCGGGGATTTTCGTTAGAATACTTGAAAAAATTTTGCGCAAAGTATTGTAGAGGCACCGACAGCCCCTAGATCTGCTCCGTAGGTAGCTGGTTGCAACCTGGAGTAGATTTTATATTCAGCCGACTCATAACATCTTAAGTCGTGATATAGAGGAAAATAATAAACAACCTTTACCCAAATCATAATTTTAATTACCCAAATCATAAGGGGAACCGCTCCCAGGATATATAAGCACCTCTTCCATGCCGAATATAGTAGAAAACATCCAGAGCTACATATGACTGAGCAGAATGTAATTGACTGATGGAAGGCAATTATCAAACTCGGCTATTTAACAGATCGAATTAGGAAACATTAAAAGGGAAGTTGGGTGCTTCACCAGCAAGAAGAAATTGGCCCAAACAGAGCCACGCGAACAAGACCTCCAAAACACAATAATCCACCCGAGACCGATACACAGGATATGAAGATATCAGACATGGCGTCCAGGCTATCCGGGATGAGCCGCGTCGTTGATTTGGTGGCTGACGTTTCGGCCAACATATTGTGGCCTTCCTCAGAGCGTACTGCTGCCAAATGGCTAGCGAGGCCGCCTAATATATTTCAACCCGCCAATCCGGTGCTTCCCCCTGGGGACACTCCCCAGGACCGACCAATGACGGGCGCCCTCCCAGTCGCCGATTGGCTGTTCCCCCTTTTGCCTCTCAGGCGCCGCTTTTGTACACTTTTTTACACTTTTACTCTTCCTTTCTCTTATTTTCTGCCCCACATGGTTTCCCTCTTCCGCTTTGCCACATTCTCTTGCGTCCCACTCGCCCCCCTGCCTCGCTATAGCTCTGTCTTTCCTCCACCAATACCGTACCACCTGCACGCTTCCTATTGGCCGTTCCCGTGACCTATCACGTTCACCCCTTCTCCGCCCTATATTAGGCGGCCTCGCTAGCCATTTGGCAGCAGTACGCTCTGAGGAAGGCCACAATATGTTGGCCGAAACGTCAGCCACCAAATCAACAACGCGGCTCATCCCGGATAGCCTGGACAACATGAATTCCGGCCGCGGAAGCCTACGCAACCAGATATCAGACACGTTCCAGAGCTTAATTGAACATTTCCGTGATACAGAACCATCCGGCCGACCATTCATCCCTGTGCTGAAGAACATTGAAAAAGCAAAGGAAACAATAAAGAAGGTGAATAATGTATTGGAGCAACATGTTAAAAACTTGGATGACCTAACGGAAATACACCTTGCTATCTATTGTGCAGCAGCTACTGTCATCGAGCTGAATGGCCAAAAGACGTATTACCCAAATCATAAGGGGAACAAGAAAACAAGCAAACATGCCACCATGGAAAAAACGACTCGAGGGAGAGATAAATGATTTCAGATCCAAAGCTGACACCATAAAGGAGTAAAGAACCAAACCAAGAGTAGTTAGGAAAACAACAATCCTAGCAACAAAAGCAGGAATAAATTGAATAGAATACAAAGTTCCCGGGAACGTGAATCTTTATTAGACACTGTCAGGCGAAAGCGAAAGGAAGTAGACTTCGCCGATACAATGAATTGACGAAAAGGAAGAAGGAAAATGCTGAATTTCACAGAAAGCGAAGGAGCTTCTTCAGGCGCCTGGAGGGAAATGACAACCAAAGTTCAACCCTAACCATAAAAGAAACTTCTAAATTTAGGGAATACTGGACTACGTTATAGTCCGACCCGAAGGATTTCAATAAAATGCATCATGGTTGCCAGACATAGAAATGACAGCATCGAAAATTCCACCAATGAATGCTGCAGAGTTTACTCCTGACGATATCAGAAGAGCCATCAGTAAAACCACCAACTGGAAAACTCGTGGGCCTGACAAAATTCATAATTTCTGGCTGAAATACGTTCCCGCTGTCCACAAGTCACTAGCTGAATGTTACACAAAAACCCTAGAAAATCCAACATCAATTCCTGATTTTCTTATGGAAGGACTTCAAACTTCATAATATTTATTAAAAAGAATGTGAGGAAATAATACCAGAATAATTAACCTTGTTAGGGTATTAAATGACAGAACATCGTACGCAAGAGATTTCGAATAACCTTTCTGAGTCTCTTAGGAAAGATATTGAGTCTCGCGGTTCTACCACTTCCGCTGGTCCTTGTTCTACCTGGGAGAAATTCTGCGGGGTGGGTGTCTTGGGCATGGTTACCTCTAATCCTCCCCTTCCGACGACGTCCAAGGACGCTGACGGGCAGGTAACCGGATCCGGCCGGTACCCAGTTTGCCCTCACGACAGCCTCCCCATGAATGCCTGGGTGGGGCCGCCCTGCTAGCTCAGAGCTCGTAGCTATCCAGGCTAGTGCCGGAGTCAATATCACCTGTATGGTAACTCGCCACTCACGTGCGCCGGGATGCCGAGTCCCTCCTATTTGTCTGTCCGGGAGACCCGCGTCCTGGGCACGGGTGCCAACGTTTCGGTCGCCATTCTGCGACATTCCTCAGAACGAATTGCATTTACGAACTGTTTCAAAACTTCGATCGGGCACCCCTGACAGAACAGAAATATGCTCTTAGCGAAGAAATGTTAACGAAAATACTTACACGTAGAGGAAAAATAATTTTTCCGTGTTTTCCTTAAACATCTTAAAACCGGTCCCTGCATCCTACGCCTGGAATAAGTTTAATCGCAAAATCAGTAAATGTTGACTGTCTTGGAGATAACTTGGAATGCTGCTTGATCCGGCACAGCAGTCAGCTCATACCCGACAAGCTGAAGAATCTTTCTTGAAAAACAGTGCCATATAAGTTCGGAGTTATTGATGCAATTAGAAATTACGAAAGAATAAAAGCCAGTGACTTTCATCATAATGTAACTAGTGTCCAATTTCTATCGCAACTGAAAATGGCTCACATTTCAATTATATACTTTCTTACTCTTAACTGCTCTGTTATTGTACTTTACCCTTGCATCTTCTCTTTCTTGTAAATTCCAAGGGTCCGTTAGTACACGGGCTTCCTAGATGGCCACCCATTCAGGGACGCGCGAAATCTCGAGTCGCTAAACGTCTTTAACGCAGCGAGGTTAAGCAGTTCAACTACTGGCACCGGATTCCTCGGTCTCATCTGAGTGTGCAGTTGGGAGGTTGTGTAAACCAGTGCTCAGTGAAAAATTGCTTAACCACGTCTAAACTCGTGAATACATTTATTAGTGTGTGGTGTTGCAGTCCGTTTGAGCAACAAAAGCATAGTAAATGCGTAGGAGAGTGAGAAGATAAATGTGTAGGAAATTACCTAATTTAGCAATGGGTGATTTCATGCACAGTCAATGCAGGTACAAGATATCGAAAATAACGGACATTGATTACACATGAGACGAGGACAGAAAGTTGAGCAAGGAAATGAACAGCTGAAGAACATTGTGCCCCGGAATCTGAAAAACAGGCCACAATAACTATCTTAAAACTTGAAGAAATTATCTGAAATTAATAGAATTTATTACGTCAGTAACGGAACTAGAACCACAATATATGTATGAATTTGTTGTATCATAACAGATTTTCACTTGCTCCATGATCCCACATTGTTGAGCGAAAACTGTATTTTGATATCGGATACCTTTAGGAGTTATGGGGCTGGCCCATAGTTGGTGAGACTCCTTGTAGTAAATCACCAGCTGGATTGTGTAATGGAATCTCGAAACCTATGCTCTCAAATTCAAATCCCAGTTCGGAGAGTGATTTCGCGGGTGCTAAATAAACCCAAACGACGTTTTTGGATCAATGCCGCGATTCTTAATTAAGAGATGAGGACGTCATTGGCCGCGGCAACATATGCAATCCAGTTGGAATTGTGAAATTTTCGCTCGGGTTTAACTTGAATTTTTACATTACGTAATTGTTATAAAGAAATCGAGAAAGTATGTCCACCACTAGTTTTTCAACTTAGAGGGGACAATATTACACAACAACTACAAATACCCAGTAACACGAACAGTTCTCGAATGAAACATAGCTTTGCTCGGAATATTCAAATTACGGAAAAATATAAATATTCTGAAAAACTATAAACTAAAAAATGGAAAGATCTAAAGTTGAGGAATAGATTTTATTAAAAAATATGTTTTAAATTTTGGTGGTGTAGGTTAGGACCACAAAAAATCAAATCAAATTTTCTATTTCAGAGGATTTACTAATAATCGAACATAAATCATAATTGCAAAAGCATTTTACTAAAATTTAGCTAACAATTAGAAAAATTGGAGCAGATTTTGAGTAAATTTTAAAGATGTACGGGCTTAGTGTGAAGTGACACCCAAAATTATGTTATCAGAATCAAATTCGGCTCCCAACGAGTTAGGTTATTCATTTTCGCCAAAATGTCGACTTCATTATATTGAATATTTATTCCTTTTTATCACATTCTTAGCCGTTCTCTATAATAATGAAAAATAGTCAGGACATTTTGAGCGCTAGTAACAAAACTAAAGCAATGTGGGATCTCGTAAAAAATACAACCACATCATCTCGATACCTTGTAGAGAATGTTATTTTAAAGGATAATGAAAGAGAAACGAGTAATCCGGAAAAAAGTTGCCAATCTCTTCAACAAACACTTTTCCAGAATTGCGTCTGATCTCACGAAGGGACTAAAATCACAAAATTCAACATTTTTACACTTCCCAAAAAATTTCAGATACGATGTTTATTCCCGAAACTTCTCCCAACGAAATCCTCAGAATAGTCAGTAAACTAAAAAATAAATATTCATCTGGTTTAGATGAATTTCCGGATTGTTTATTAAAACTTGTGCACCTGCCTTTATACATCCGTTAACTCACATTTTCAATGCTTCTTTATGTACAGGAATATTTCCAGATATTTTCAAAACCGCAAAAATTAAGCCACTTTTTAAAAAAGGGAACAAAAATGATATTCAAAATTACCGGCCAATTTCTCTTTTGTCAGTTTTCTCAAAAATATTAGAAAGGCTTTTCTACTTACGAATGGAAACATTTCTCAGGAAAAACAGAGCGTTTTCAGACTCACAACACGGTTTTAGAAAATCAAAATCTACGGAAACTGCCATTTTTTCTTTTCTCAAAGATGTTGCTTCATCAATAGACCAAAATGAAATACCCATTGGAATATTCTTAGATCTCTCGAAAGCTTTTGACGTTATTGACCATAAGGTCTTGCTCTCAAAATTACCTTCGTATGGAATTCGTGGTATTGCCCTAGATTGGATAACTTCTTACCTTAAACATCGGACTCAAAGAGTAGAAATACCATACTGGCAGGAAAGGACATTACATACTTATATTTCCAATTCTTTGCCAATTGAGCATGGGGTCCCGCAAGGTTCGATCTTAGGTCCTATTCTCTTTCTGTTATATGTAAACGATATGCCCTCGTCTATTAAAAATGGAAGAACGGTTCTGTTTGCTGATGACACGAATGTTCTTTGCAAAAAGAAGCGGTAAATAGTACAATTTCAGAAGTTTCAAATTGGTTTAATAATAACAAATTAATTGTTAACGAAAGAAAAACTGTTTCAATGCATTTTTGCATCTCAAATCGGAAATCGCATGTTCCATTGAAAATGAACAATATGCAATTAGCTGATTTTGAGGCAACAAAATTTTTAGGTTTTTCAATTCAATCAAACCTCAAATGGAATGTACATATAACAGAATTAAACACTAAGTTAAGTTCATTATGCTATGCATTCAGAATTCTTTCAAATTCTGTCAGCCTTCATGCAGCTCGTTGCGTTTATTTTGCAAATGTGCATTCCCGCCTGAGATATGGCATAATATTCTGGGGAAGCTCATCCTGTATTCAGACCTTCAGATTGCAAAAGAAAATTATTCGAATAATGAAAAAATGCCTTCCACGTGATTCCTGCAAGCCTCTTTTCATTGAGCTGGGAATCCTACCATTGCCTTGTCTATTTATTTACGAATCTGTAATATTTGTCAAAAATGACCTACTTAACGGAGGGAACATATTTTCATGCAATATTGATATTTATAATTACAACACACGCCGTAGAAATCACGTGCATCAGGTGTCAGTATCAACAGCTCAGTACAAGAAATCAACGTACAATACATGTACGTTACTTTACAACGCATTGCCAGATGATATAAAACAATTAAAGTCGGTATACAAATTTAAGTTAAAAGTAAAATCTTTTCTGCTGCAAAACTGTTTCTATACAATTAGAGGACTATACTGATCGTGGGAAAAAAAATTATTGTAACAAAACAAAGATAATGAATTAGTTTACGTTTGCATTGTATACATTTAAAAAAATATTTAATACGCCTGTAACAAGTAATGTACTTCAGCTTCCGGGTCAATGACCCCCATCTCGATCAGGTTTTTGTCCAGTTTCCCTGATCCATAGAGCAAATGCTGAGATGGCCCCTTGTTTTGCTTCTGGACGTAGATGTAGCTTCACTGTGCGCACGTTTTGTTGAGCACTTCTTTGCTTGTAGTTCATTTACAGTTGAAATTGATTTTCTATAACTCGGGAAAAAAACATTTTTCAAATATCTTTATTTTTCTAAAATAATTATTTTCTAAATTAATTTTTCGTTTTTCGTTTTTTTTTTTTTAATAAAATTCTGGCCCTCAAGAAAATGTGCGCAGATAAATTTCATTCCCCACACGTCATATACAGTTTTTACTGTTTTTTTTGACAAAATAAATAAATAATAAATCCGGTGTTTCAGTCAAATGATAGAGAACGCAGGATTCTGGTCGTTCAATTATTCTGAACGTAATCATCCTAACAATGGTTATTATTCGTTTAAATGACAGTATTAATGTTGCTTTTCTGAGACACGGGCTGCATTTAAAAAACACAAGAAATTAAAGAAATTGTTGATATTATAAGGTAGTGGCTCCGCTGTTGAAACTACTGATTCTTTCATATGCTCAGAGAATTTGTGCGTTCTCATAAGATGACCTTGGCATTTACGTATTTAGGGAACATTTGTAAGAAATTCAGTTTCCATGATTTTGACTCGCGAATTGCGTTCTCAAGGTAGTTTCAAATACCATTCTGGTGTCAGGGTCGCATGGAAAAAGAGTGCCGCTCAATGCACGTGCATTTGGAAAACTGCTTGAAGGGTAGATTTGTGACAGAACTGAGATTGACTTCCAAAGAAATGGGAGTTGTCATGACATGCTAATTTCTTGTAAACAATTACATATCTCGAGAACGAAAGGTGATATCGCCGATCGAATTGCGGAATTTTGCATCTCATTTAAAGGCAGTTTAAAAAAGACAATAAAATTTTGCAAAATTTGTAAATTTATAAACAATTTTCAAATTTTGCAATTGTGAAAGGGAAAGGGTTCCCTTATGTTGCAGAACCGAAAACTGAAAATTAACAATTTTTCGACAATTAACAATTTATAAACAATTCCGAAACGTACGTTATACGGCCCGGGAGGGTCCTCAAATTATCATTGAGGTGAATATTGCCAAAATAACAATTTTGACAAGCGATGCAAAATTATTATACCTAGTTTAATTGTTGCAAAAATATTAAATTTCGTAAACACTGATATTTGAACACCATTACTTCGCCAAAACTTCCCACTCCGATCCTAGAGCCGCCCTTCGCACACTTCATTTCTTCGTCTCGGTTCTGTAATATTCGTTCTCGTACTTAAGTTGTTTTGCGTTAAAAGAGGGGATATTTAATTGACGTTTTTGCAAGTAAACCAGAATTAAAAATTTCCAAATTTCCTTTTCAAATTCACTAATTCCATTGTATGTGTTGAACTTAATGTCGTAATGTATGATATTATCTTTATTTATATATTTCTTGTAGACGATCGAATGGCTTGCATCACGACGCGATGGAGACTATCCACGCCCCTTGTATCTTCTACGCCAATACTCTCAATCCTTCAGATAAACACGCGTATCATAGAGAACGTTCATACTAGAGATCATGATTGCGGGAAATCTAGCCTGTCAGCTTCTCAGTCGTTGGCAATTGGTTCAGAATGTCCTTTTGTAATAGTTGTAGTTAATATGAAAGAAACAGATGGCGTTATCGTCCGTACAGTGTGCCAGAATGCGCAGAAAGGACTTCTGAATTTGGCCGTTACCCATTTTATGTGTCGGCAACTGTACGTGCAACCTCCACCACTGTACGGTTTGTGCGCTCCGCGCACCCATTCTGCTCAGGCGAATAAGGATTTGTGATTATCATTTGAACTCCGTTGACCTTGAGTAAACTCTCGACTTTCTGATTGTTGAACTCCAGCCCCATCGCAAAGGAAACCTTCAGTGGACGTCTGCATTGAGTCTCAACACACTTCAGCAACTCTTGAACAGCACCAGCCAACTCCGACTTCTCTTTCAAAAACTTAACAATGCGAAACTTTGAGTAATCACAGGTGAAACAGACAAAGTTCTTGGAGCCGCCAAGTGACTCCTCCTCTATCGGTCCACACAGATCAGCATGCATGACCTCACCAGCACTCGTCGCCCGTTGCGTTCGTGACTTGAAAGAAGCCTTCTGCTGCTTCCCCTCGACACAAGCTCCACAAAAGGAGTCATCTCCCTTGACACTTATGCCGCACTCCCGAAGAAACCTTTCCACGTGCCGTTTGTTTTGATGGCCCAAACGCTCATACCACACTTGGAGAGACTCGGTTGATGACAAGTTGACTTCACTATTGGAATTTCTCAGTGCACGAATATGCAACTTGTATAACATTTCATACCTTTCACCACATAAACGCGCAGCTCCATCCTTGGCTACGAATTCGCACCTTTTGTCATCAGCTCGCATGGACAACCCTTTGTCCATAATAACAGCGAGTGACATCAAATTGCGACGACCATTAGGAACATGCAACACGTTGTCAATGTGGCCTGTCAACCACTTACCATTGATCAAAACTTCACAGTCACTCCTCCCGTTACCGACAGCATTCTCTGTTGTCTTGTCTTTTCTAAAAAGAACTATCAGAGGAAACACAAAAGTTACACAAACCACTCTCAATAAGCACAGCAATGATTTGTAGTCCCTGAGTCTATTAACCAAATGTCATTCTCGCATTCAACGCCTTGCATCTCCGTAAAAATGACCAAAACACGGCCACTTCCCCCCCCCCCCCACCATCACGCGAGGTACTATCTTAGGCCTGTGGTTTCCTGTCCTTGTCTTTCTTGCTATCTTTTTTCACATGCCCCCTTACACCGCATGCAAAACACTTTGGCACTATATTTTCTTCGTGTCACATGCTTTCTCGGAAACACGAGTTGAATTAACACCACTTTTAATGTTACAAGCTGCCGCAAACAACGCCTCGACTTTCTCTTATTCGTTATCCCCTGTTGTAGCGAATTTGTTCATGGGAGCCTTTGAAGAGAAGGCCTTCGAAACGCACCCTTAAAACCGTCGCTATGGCTGCGCTACGTCGACGATACATTCGTCATCTGGCCCCATGGCTCCGATTTTTTTGGAACCTTCCTCGCGCACCTCAACAACATCCACCCGCGCATCAAGTTCACCATGGAAATGGAAGAGAACGGACAACTCTCTTTCCTGTATGTCCTAGTAACCAGGCGCTCTGACTGAACACTCAGCCATTCTGCCTAACGGAAACATACTCACACAAACCGCTGCCTACAAGCCGATTCACGTCACCACCCTGCCGCAAAATGTGATAGTGAATAAAGAAATCAGTCACAGAAGTGCGACTCAAATGAGGCTTGCTATCAGTAATGGCGCGCAGCGCAATTTTGGCTGATTGCAATGAAATAGTTAAATTGTGCGAAGCAAAGTTCGTAAAGTAGATATTTCAAGCTCTAATCTTATCTAAATTAAAAGTATTTTGGATAAAATTTCCGGAGCTATGGTCAATTGAAAAGTGTCTATTTCTATGGTTTTAACGTAAAATTGGCCATATTCGAGCTGTTTGAATAAGTATTGGTTGATTATAAAATTGTAGCGGGGTAACGTGGGCACCATCTCAGCCCAAAATCCATTGATAAAAACCAGGTTAAATAATATTTATTTGCCATTTTCTAAAATGTAACGAAAAATAGGGTGTTTGTGGCACCCCTAAATCCATTTTAAAAACGGTTTTATTGGTGCCGATGTTCTTCTTGCATCGAAAACTAATCTTTTTTCACTAAGCCATTGAATTCAATTTTTTCCATACAGGCTAATATATATATATATATATATATATATATATATATATATATTAGCCTGTGGAAATGGAAAATGGAGTTTATATGTTATGGAGTTACATTAGTTATATTAATTATATTAGTTATGGAATATTTAAATAAGTAGGAATTTTTTTATGTATTCATTATAAAGAGATGAGGTAATGAAAATGTAAATTTGTTATAAGTGTAGGTAACTGGAAGTAAGTTAATATTTATTTGAAAATTTTGTTTGAATGAATGTTTCACAAATGTAGAATTTTTTGTGTGTAATAAAAAGGAATTATATGTGTTGTAATTTATTGATAATAAATGGGTTACTTTGTGCTTTTGGTGTTATTGCAGAGAAATGTTGAGTAATGCTGTCCTCTCCTTTTCCTGTCTTTCGTTTCTTGTTTGATTTGTAAGTTGTAATGCTGAAGGGGTAGTGTTTTAGCTAAGTATGGAAAGACTGAAAGATAAATATTAATCTGCAATAAATGTTTCGAGGTATATATGGAATCGCCGAAAAAATCTCGGTGCAATACATTTTTCTCGGTTCATATGGAATCCGTGGTATTGCTCTAGATTGGCTATGTTCGTACCTTAAACAATGATCTCAGAGAGTAGAAATACCTTACTGGAATGATGGAACTTTATGTACACACCTTTCCGGTTCTTTGCCAATTGTACGTGGAGTCCCGCAAGGATCGATTTTAGGCCCTATTCTCTTTCTATTATACGTATGCCTTTAGCGATTCGAAGCGGAAGACCAGTTCTCTTTGCAGATGATACAAATATTCTTTGTGATAAAGAAGCCGTAAATGGTACAATATCAGATGTTTCAAATTGGTTCCGTAATAACAAATTAATAGTTCAAATTAATAGTCAAATTAATAGTAAATGAAAAGAAAACTGTTTCAATGCAGTTTTACATTTCAAATAAACAATTCAGTACTCCATTGAAAATGTACGGTGTGCCATTGACTGATGTTAAAGTAACAAGATTTTAGGTCTATCAATTCAGTCAAATCTCAAATGGAATGCCCACTTAAATGAATAGAACACAGAATTAAGTCCATGCGTTCAGAATTCTTTCAAATTCCGTCAGCCTTCATACTGCACATTGTGTATATTTTGCGAATGTTCATTCCCGCTTGAGGTATGGCATAATATTCTGGGGAAACACATCTTATAGCTCCCACACTTTTCAGATTACAAAAAGAATTGTACGAATAATAAGCAAATCCCACCCACGTGATTCTTGTAAATCTTTCTTTATTAATCTAGGAATTTTATCATTACCTTGTGTGATAAAATAATGAATTATTTATTTTATCTAATTTAATTTTATTTTAATTCCTTTCAAATGATTTACTTCTAATTGTACACTCTCTATCATTTCCTGCTGTTCCCGCTGCCCACGTTGCGTCTTAGCATCAAGATGAATTCAAGAAGAATTTACAATTCCAATTACTAAATTCTAAGGCAGTATCTGCTCGAAGCTGAGCCATTTCGTCCCTCAGTTGCTCCCTGGTGTTACGCAATTCCCGCGTTAAATTTTCATAATTGTCGTCTTATTTGCTGTCTTGATTGTCAAATCTGGAATTCATTTCTGCTTTCATTTGCGCGAGCATCTGAAGTATAAGGCTATTAGTATCCACATTTCCCACTGGTAAATTCGGGACAACATCCTTCTGCACTAATTGTACTTCTTCCTCTAAATTTCGTTCGACTTCAACTTCCGATACAATATTTATATTTGCAACCACCCCGTCCTGCCCTTCTCCGCGATTTTCTCCTTCCGTGACTCGAGCCCGTCTCCCACGAGTTTCCATACTGACACAAGGTACTTACAATACCTTAATTCAACACCAATTATACTCACTAAATAAATATTATGATATTTGAAATGGTTGGAATTTACTATTTTCTACTTTCAAATTATTGTAGTGCACATATTTCAGACTTCGTAATGTTTAACAAAATTTCGTGTTTTAATCGTCTCACACGATTTTATACGAAGTTTTATTACTTCCAGTGACACATTGGGAACGCCACTGTGATAAAATAATGATGAATTATTAAAATAATTCATTTAGTAAACTTAATTTAATTTAATTTTATTTTAATTCGCTAGCTCGGTTTGTGGGTTAGAACCCACGATGACACACCTGCACGCTTACCTGCAGGCTGGTTGTCACCGGATTGCCCTCTATACAGAGGAGCCCGGAAGTCTGAAATTATTTATATTCCGAAGGAATTACATATAACGTGGCACAACAATAATTTTGTTTATTAAAAATTGAATTTGGGATTAACAATATAAATTCTCTTGATTGATTGCATGCATCAGGTTCACGGTACCGAATTGTCTGGCGTTGTGAATCGATGGCCCCGCAGTTCGTAGCCCCTTGGCTTCCGCGCCGAAAATCCCTCTTCGCGCCGGTCGTCGCCGAAGTCGTCTGCTTCTTTCTTGCTGACTCACTTCTTGCGCTATTGTTCCACAATCTATCCTCCCTATTCACGTCGATGTCCTACTTAAATAATTCAGATTACATTCGCGCCGCTACCACCACGATGCCAGTCAACCACCAACTCTCTAGTCCAGCGCCCCCTCCTGCCCGTCAACAACCTTCGTTACCTAGTAACCGCGACCATCCAGATTAAAGCGCGGCGTTTGTTTTGTAATATTTTGTATATTACAGCTCCGTCCGTCCAGATTAAGGCGCGGCCTTTGTTCTGTAATATTTTGTATATTACACTTGTTTCCTGATTTACGAATCAGTAGTTTTTGTCAAAAATGACTTACTTAAGGGCGGGAATATATTTTCAGCAAATGCCGATGTCTATAAGTATAACACACGACGTAGTAATCATATTCATCAGGTGGCAGTATCAACAGCTCACTACAAAAAATTCAGATAAAATTCATGTACCGTTCTGGAAACAAAAATTGATCGCAGCCGTCTGCGGCTAAGTTCAGCTTGTGCACGGCTTGGGCAGCCCTTGTCATGACGAAACGTCGCAGGCGGAGCTTCACAAACCTACACAGCCAATCTCAACACAGGGGGGAGTGACCTAACAAACTTAACGTCGTACAAAATGGCGGGCGTCGCTAGTTCCGATGTGAAAATATTTTCAAATAAAAATACAAGGAATGAAACACTTTTACGAACATTAAAGTAAATTTATTCAAATATATATATGAACACATACATTTAACCACTATTAACACAATTCTTTTTGAAGAAATTACGGTGATGTGAAATAAAATAACACTAATTTTAGACAAATTACTTTCTTATACGCATTCTAATTCCAATATTGTTGTTCATACACAATCCATGAACTTTATCAACTGTCCAGATTTTTTCCATAAGAAAAACTATTACAATTGCACATTTTCAAGTGTACAAAAGTGATTCTAAAAGTTGCAAAAATTGCAAAATACTGTCTTTCTGCATTCGATAGAAAATTTCTAGGGAACCATTTCAATACAAGAAAATAAAATTCAAAGACCAATTGTATATTTATTATTAAAGCAACAATTAAGCTAGATATTAAGCAATCAATTTGCATCTCTGGTCAAAATTATTTTGCGATATTGAACTTAGGGACAATTTGAGCAAACTCTTCCGCAGGAATAACGCACATTTCGAAATTGTTTATAAAATTGTTAATTGTTGCAAAATTTTTAATTCTCAGTTTTCGGTTCTGGGCCATCAGGAAACTCTTCCCACTTTAGAATTGCAAAAATTGGAAATTGTTTATAAATTTACAAATTACGCAATATTTCTTTACTCTCTCATCTCAATTGCCTTTCAACAAGTTGCAAAATTCCGCAATCCGATCGGCGCTATCACCTTTCCTTACGCAATTGTTTATAGGAAATTAGCATCTGATGCCAACCCTCATTTGTTTTACAGACAATCCGGTCGCTCTTTGCGTCAAGTATTTGCAGTCAAGTTCAGATAGTTTTGCTTTTCGCCGATTATATTATATTAACGATTTCTGACTTACGGCAAAACAGTAGAAATTGTTCCTAAGGAAATATTGCTGTTTTCTAACTTTGAAAATTTCCTTTATATTCTTAATACATCGTTGAAACGTGAGTTTCATTATTTTCATTCATCTGCATTATAAATAAATTTTGTTTCAAATTTCAAAACGCAGAAGCTGTTGTCCTGCAAATGTGTAGGATTCTTTATTATGTGCTTGGATATCTTCTACTTACTTGCGCTAAGTGGCTGCCAATAGTTAACCGTCTTGAGAGGAAATTGAGTATAAACAAATTATTTCATTATTGAATTATGATATAAACAATTTGATTTTTTAAAATTGCATTTCGACGGAACGGTGGCACGGAAGATAAAATGGAGCTGCGTAGGTTTTTACCTGAAATGAATAGATCATGTAAAGAGAGATACAATAATGTCTCATTTGGTAATAAGTAGATAGAGTAAAAATATATTTTTTGACACGCATCTTGAGCCATCCTCAACTCTAAGCAAGCAACGCTTATCTAACAATTCAAGCTAACGCGTTCTAGCAATTCAAGTAAATACATTAAAGGAAAGACGGGGTTTGAAGAATGTGGCACTAATTCAGTAATATCGGAGAATAATGGGAGAATGCTTCGCTACGATCTCTTGGACAATTGTGACAAATAATTTAAATTCAATATAGAAACAAACAATATATTAGTATTACAAATTGTAATGTTACACACATGTAAATAAATGTGTGTAATTAGAGAAATTTCTAGTGAATGGTATGGAAAATTAAAAACGAGTTCACTTAATTTTAATGAGAGAGCAATTTTGCGGGGAAAATATTTTTTAAATGCATTTATTCCAAATCAATATACTTTCTTGTATTTATTAACATTCAGTGTGTATTCGTTCCTCAGACTTCAGTGTTTGGAAATGACCTTCAGAGGGGTCGCTTGGTCGAGCTCACTTGCTATTAACTCGAACTTCGAAACCTTGAGTTCTTACAGAAGTTCCCGAAACTCATAAATAAGGCCATCTCAGACTTCCAGTAGTGGCGCCCTACGCGTCGGATTGTGAGTTTACGCACGCCGATTAAAAAGATTAGTTCCCCTGTGCAACTTAGGTGTCGGAGAGGCTGTGATTCTTTGGGTGAATAGTGTAGTAGACATAGCAATATTTTGCTGAACCTAAATACGTGAATTCGTATCCAGCGTTGACAAAACTTTAGGGAATTGGAAACACTTCTGCGGGCCTTGTGTGGTATTTTAATATTGTTATTACATATATGTAATATATATATGCATATATGCAAGGAACTACGTGCCGATGCAGCATTTAGTTTTAATTCAATTTTGTCTTTCGCTTTGTTTCCACTTTCATCGTAGCGGAAACATCGCTGAGAGATCGAGGACTGAACGATGAAAGTGAAGAATGATTATTCCGTATGAGTTCTTTTATTAAAGAAAATATACTGTTACGAAAAGCTGTTATTAATTATTTTAATGTAATGAAAATTTGCTCTGAATAGAACTATATTGAAACTTTTATTTAGAACATATTTGCATTGCAAGTTCATTTACATTTGACAAAATTGTTCGGACATTTCCAGTTGTGATCAGCGGGATCATTTCTGTTTGGAACTCTTCTCAGAGAAGAAAACTATTTCCCAAACGCAAGCAAATCGAAATATACAAGTATTATGATGTTTGCTGAAGATGTAAACACACGGAGAAAGAGTAGCCGAGGAAATTTTTTATAAAAGCTTGTTTTTGTTTTTTTTTTTTTTTTCAAAGTAGAATCGATCTTTTGTGTGACTGTCACAACTGATGATAAATTAATTTTAACTGATAATCAGTGGGTACGTATCTGTTTAATTATGTGCGATCGTTTTTCCAAGCTCTAGATTTAATGGTATCAACTTTGAAAAGTGACAAGTATTCATACAAACATAACATTTTCCAGGGTGGGTTAAAACACTATTCGCAAGTAGGAGGACAATTGATTAGCTTCCATGTTATTCACTTTATCACGCTGTGTGTAAGACGTTGCCTCTACGAAGCGTTTTTCCGCCAATTCCGCCAATCATCGGATCACCTTTTTGCTTATATCTGGTGGATGTAATACTCTTTAGAGCTTTTGTTTATAAAACGTGTTTATACTAGTACTTTCATTTTGTTGTTGTTTAAGGTCGCATCAACTACTCGGTCATTAGCGACCACTATTGGGAGTAACGTTATGACATGATGACACGATATGGTGATGAGAGGCGGTGAAAGGACGAACACATACAACCATGCCCGAGGCGGGACGCGAACCCGTGACCCCACGGTCCAAGACCACTGCGGCACTACTGCCTTAGCGGTCTCGGCCATGGGGCCGTCACTTTCATTTTATTACACATGGTCTGCAAGTAAAAAAAACTCCATAGGATTTTTATAAATTTTCTTATAGATTTCAAAAAAAAATACTGCTGCCACCACAGAATTTACCAAAAATGTTCCATCTCGTCAGTTTTTTTTTGTTACTCTTAATTTTTTCTTTGTATTTAGCGTAAAATTCCTAATTAACTTAAACATAGCATTCTGCTTTTTGTTTAAAAATGGTCTTAAAACTAAGACTTCTCGTATTAATGGTATCAATTATAGATGTACTTTGCAATATAAATGAAAACGTGATGGTACAGAACGGCACAAACTTTTCCGTATTAGTTTTCTAGTATATTTTGGTCTCGGCTAGCTATACGGACTGGCCATATGCTCTTGCCAGCTGCCATCCATCGCCGCCCAAATTAAATTTCTTTTATATTTTCTTAATTTTTCGGTTTCGTAAATGTAGAACGGAAATATTATTTTACGAACAATAAAGAACAGCAAAACTTCGTCATAAATGACAATTTTTTTAAAAAATTTGGAGCCATTTTTAAGAAAATGACGTTTAAGCGATGCTCTAAATTCGAAATTTAAAGCTCTTTTTCACAGAAATTTTTTGAGCTCTCGAAAATCTTTATTTAAAGTTATAAGAAGCACTTTACCTCACAATTACAATAATGTTTACAAATTGCGGGAAATGTGACGTGAAAACAAGATTTTCTCCAAAACGGCTCCAATTTTTTTTCTTTAAACATTTGGTAAGGATAGTGCCTAATGTACTCTATAACATGACATATACACCATATTGCTCTATTCTTTTGTTTTCTCAAAAATTACAAAAATGAAATTTTTTGACCTGAATCTCTCCCGTCATTAATATTAAATTAGCGATTTGAGATTACAATAGGTGATTTGTTCATATTATTATATTTATGAGTACATGTGCTTTAAATAAAGTCAAATAAAGTTTCTCAAAAACTCAATTGTTTTCTGTGAAACCAAACTCCTAATACGCTCAAATGCCATTTTCTCATAAATGGGTCTATATTTTTTTCATACTTTCGAACGGATAGTGCTAATTGCACGGATAGTGCTAATTGAACGGATAGTATATTCTTGGCTGTCCGGGATGAGCCGCGTCTCAATCGGTTTTACTGACGTTTCGGCCATCTTGCTGTGGCCTTCTTCAGAGCTATACTGCTGATAGCAGTATAGCCAAGAATATAATGACTCCGGCCGCGGAAGCCTACGAATCTACCTGAACGGATAGTGCTATGAAGCCAAGTTCAATTTGGGGTATTTTTTCGATTTTTTAAATAATAGACAAATATATTTTTTTGGAAACATCTCTCACACCCTCAATATACACATTTCCAGCAATTTGTAAACAGTGTTGTATTTGTAAGTTGGTATACTTCAAATGACGTCTGATGATGTTTTTTGAAAATTCAAAAATTTTCTGTCAAAAAGAGCTTAAAATTTCGCATTTACAGTAGCGCTTAAACGTCATTTCCTTAAAAACTGCTCCAAACTTTTCAAAGAAAATTGCCAGTTAGGACGATATTTTACTGTTCTTTAATATTCTTTAAATAATATTTCCGTTCTGCTATTAGGAAATCGAAAAATGAAGAAACTTTAAAAAAAAGTGTACTTTGGGCGACGATAGATGGCAGCTGGCAAGAGTATGTGTCAAGTCCGAATAGCTAGCCGAGACCAAAGGAAATAGAAAGCTAATACGGTAAAGTCTTAGCCATTCTGTAGCACCACTACTTTTTTTAAAATCCATCATAGCCAAGTTCTATAGATCGAACTATGAAGATTACATTTATTTTATTGGAGTACGCATAAAATACTTCAACGTTTATTGGGCGCAAAATAGTAGTAATACAGAAGTAAAAGACTTCCGTGATGATTCCAGCCTACAAAACTGAATTGACATTAATTTTTGCAAACGTATTGTTGCTTTCAAGTTTTTTAAAATATGAAATGTGTTGTTATAAGAAGAGTGTGAGAAGAGCGAATGAATGGCTCAGTGTCAAAGTGTTTCTCTAGGACTCAGGAAGCAGCGGGCTCGAGTCCTACGAAGGTAGCTTTTTTTTCATTCTACATTACAAAAAAATTCACTAAATTGCAAAATTATACATTTGTCTTGTCAAAGTTATGCATAATGTAAGCAAAATTCACGATTGCGAAAAAGAATGCAAACCAGCAATTATAAAATAATGGTAATAGGTTGTCTGGACGTGCGGCATTCAGATCAAAATAATATGATCTTAAATTGCATTCTTCGCAGTACTTCCGTGTTGTCGATTCCAGGTGTAAAAAAAGGGATAAGGGGCCCTGCGGCGTTGCCGTTTTGTAAGAAAGAAAAATCAATATTTTCACTCGCGGCTAAGCAAATTAAACTACTCCGTTTTCATTATTCGACATGGCTCACCATAGCCAAGCCCTGCGAGAGCGAATTATCACATTAATAAACCAGGACTTTTGGTTTCCTTATTAATGTCTTCCTTGTATTTCCTAGAATAAGATATTTATGAATAAACAATTAATATAAAAAATTCTAATCAAATTTGGAGAGTAAAAAACAAATATTTCATAGAAAGATAAAAAGCCCTTTTCACGGTCACCTTGTTTTAAAATCAAAATAATATATTTACGCTATGGAAAAAGTTTTGTAATACAGTTAATTTGACAAAAACAAATCACTGATAAGCAAACCAATTCCGGGCAAGCACCGGATTCGTTCGTTTAGCCTAGGGTTCTGGAAGAAAGGATTCTACCACTGAGCCAAACGAATACACCTTTCAATTTCTTACATAAACTAACGTATTTAAATTGCTTGTATAAGTTATTGTGCGAAATTGCGGACAACGTTTAAAATGGCTCCAATGTATTTAGACAATTACAAATAATTCTGATGTGTGACATCTTCTATCAAACGGAATTAAAAGTTGAATTACTGAAATACATCTCACTAACTAGTCTTACTTTAAGGGAGTCCCACTAACTATTGACCATCCCCATAACTTCTAAACGGTTTCCAATATCGAAATAGAGTTTTCTCTCAAGAATGTATAATCATGGTTCAAGACAAAGAGAAATGGTGTAGAGATATTGTTTGAAGTATTTTAGTCTTGGAGAAATTAAATAATCTTTAGTTTTTCTTAAGGGAACCATACATTTTCTCACTAGCAATAGATAGATCGTAAGAGGAATGCAATGATGTAACATTTGCTAATATTTTATAGTATTTTGTGTATAAAATTATACATTCTGACATGAGATTTTAAACGAAACGTGTAGTTTTTCCTGAAATCTCAAGTATTTAATTTAAAATCACATGTCAGAAACTATATTTTTATACTCAAAATACTATCAAAACATTAATATATGTTACATCATTGTATTCGTCTATTTATGATCTCTCTAATGCTAGTGAGAAAAATACATGATTGCATTTAAAAACTCAAAGGTGATTAAATTTCTCAAAAACTAAAAATATTTCGAACAATATCTCCACGGCAATTTGCTTGCCCCATAATTCCGCATTGTTGTGCGAAAACCGCATTTCGATATCGGGAACCGTTTAGATTTAGAAGTTAGGGAGTGTCCCTTAGTTGGTGGGACTCCCAGTATATTGCTTGGATATACACACAAAAACTGTTGAACAGATAATAAAAAGAATAATGCAGTTTTATACATCCCCCGACAAAAAGTAGCGGTTTGTTTTGGTTTAAATTCTTAATAAACTGTTGTCCCACAATTAAACTTCTTCTAATGAATGGGTAACAGTTCAACGCGGAAATGAATTCCAGTCGCTAGAAATCTTTGGTGATGCTTGATTCCCTTCCCGAGGAAACTTCTTTAATGCATTTCTGTGAGCATTTTATTTTACGAGCGCATTTTCATGGTAGGTTTTGACGGTCTACGATACAAAAATAATTTTATTTTTTTGAAAGTAAGAATAATAGCACAATATATTAAAATCCTTCTTCCTTGCAATTTACCTATATATCGCGCGTGCGGACGGTGTTTGGACCTGCCCTAACAATTAGTTTGAATTTTCTTTGTTCAAAATTCTCCTTGATATATTAGTAAAAGTGCGAGGCGACAGTCATGCTGAAAATATATTTCAGAAGAGTAGTTCTACAATACACATTTTGTTTTCTTTTTGTACATTTGATATATTAATGAATAAAGGAGGAAGTAGATTAACAATAAAGAATATTAGAAACTTGCAGCCAATCTATGTTCTGTTTAATTATCTCGAGATATTACTGTAAAACATCTTAACCTATTGATCCCTTGCCTTCTACTTGAAATGCTTTAAAATGTAGGCTTGTGTCTGTCGCCGTTACAAATTAAGGTCAATGCTTGTTAGGTCTGAAAATGGCTTTAATATTTTCTTTCTTAAGCTGACAGTTTCTTACATCGTTCTTTTCGACTTTTTTAACATTGATGTCCATTTCTAAGCATTCCCTGCCATGATTACATTATGCAGGCATACATCCCATCACTTTCCTACCATTGCAGTCTAAAGGTCGCGGCACCGCGAAGGCCAAGTGTCCCAAAGGCGATCGCCGCACTGGCGTCTCAAGGCAAATATTTCCCGTACCAACAACTGTTCATAATTTCAAAGCAAGTTTAGGTAAAATATTTGTTACTCTATATTTCTTTTAAGTCAGTAACAACTAAGATATTGTATTCCTCTTCAAATAATCTAATCATTTCAGTAAAAAATCTATGTAGTTCTATTAAAAAATCAAATATTGTTTAATTTCTGCAAAATTAAAAATGTTTCAAAGAATATCTCTGCTACACAACACTTGTATCGTGGATTAAATGTTAAAATTATCTATATCCAAACTTGGCTAGTTATTAATTATTATTTAAAAAAATCGAAAATATGAAGCTCCAGAATGTATCACTAGGGTGTTTCGAAATAATTCCTTACATCGCACTGCGAATTTCGGCAGCAGTCTCGTATTACCGTCTAATATTTGCTGCAATTTTGACGGTAATAGAGAAACAGATGGAATTAAAACTTTCATCTGGTTAGCTCAAACGGGCACTGCAAAAAAATCAAGAAAACAATCCGATAGATAAACTTCTTGATACAATTTTTTTAATTAGTAATAATATAGTATGTGTCACCGCTCCATCAAAATGCATTTTTCAAAATAATTGGTTTATAATAGATTTCATCACTAGACGATAAAGATATCGGCGTGCAGTTGGCACCATTGACTGAAATATAGACAAACACGCAGTGAAATTTTACTTTCACATTCACAGGGCAACAATTTAGGCGTTTTGATAATTTATTTATAACGCAGACAAATTATAATATCGGAAAGACAGTTCAAACAAAGTATTAAGAATTCAAAGAAAATGTTAACTAGCCAAAATGAGCAATAGTTCATTTGCAGCGATTTTCATTGATTTGTCGTTCAGTCAGAAATCGTTAATACAATATAATCGGCGGAAAGCGCGACACTGCAAAACGAACTAAACCATACACTTGACTGCCAAGAGGTACCGGATTGTCTGTAAAACAAATGAGGGTTGGCATCAGATGCTAATTTCCTATAAACAATTGCGTAAGGAAAGGTGATAGCGCCGATCGGATTGCGGAATTTTGCAACTTGTTGAAAGGCAATTGAGATGAGAGAGTAAAGAAATATTGCGTAATTTGTAAATTTATAAACAATTTCCAATTTTTGCAATTCTAAAGTGGGAAGAGTTTCCTGATGGCCCAGAACCGAAAACTGAGAATTAAAAATTTTGCAACAATTAACAATTTTATAAACAATTTCGAAATGTGCGTTATTCCTGCGGAAGAGTTTGCTCAAATTGTCCCTAAGTTCAATATCGCAAAATAATTTTGACCAGAGATGCAAATTGATTGCTTAATATCTAGCTTAATTGTTGCTTTAATAATAAATATACAATTGGTCTTTGAATTTTATTTTCTTGTATTGAAATGGTTCCCTAGAAATTTTCTATCGAATGCAGAAAGACAGTATTTTGCAATTTTTGCAACTTTTAGAATCACTTTTGAACACTTGAAAATGTGCAATTGTAATAGTTTTTCTTATGGAAAAAATCTGGACAGTTGATAAAGTTCATGGATTGTGTATGAACAACAATATTGGAATTAGAATGCGTATAAGAAAGTAATTTGTCTAAAATTAGTGTTATTTTATTTCACATCACCGTAATTTCTTCAAAAAGAATTGTGTTAATAGTGGTTAAATGTATGTGTTCATATATATATTTGAATAAATTTACTTTAATGTTCTTAAAAGTGTTTCATTCCTTGTATTTTTATTTGAAAATATTTTCACATCGGAACTAGCGACGCCCGCCATTTTGTACGACGTTAAGTTTGTTAGGTCACTCCCCCCTGTGTCGAGATTGGCTGCGTAGGTTTGTGAGGCTCCGCCTGCGACGTTTCGTCATGACAAGGGCTGCCCAAGCCGTGCACAAGCTGAACTTAGCCGCAGACGGCCGCGATCAATTTTTGTTTCCAAAACTGTACTTTACTCTACAACACTTTCACAGACAACTTTAAATGATTAAATTCGATAGAAAAGTTTAAGTCCCAAGTAAAATCATTTCTGTTGCATAACTGTTTCTATACAATTCGAGACTATACCGAGTATCAAAAGGAGAGTAACATTAATTTTAACAATGACAGTCAATGTAATTATTTATCATTTGGACTGTATAATTCTGAAGAACCTGTAACAAGTACTGTACCACAGCTTCAGGGTTGATAGCCCCTATCTCGATCAGGTTTTTCGTCCAGTTTCTTTGATCCTTTGAGCAAATGCTGAGATGGTCCCTTGTTTTGCTTCTGGACATAAATATAACTTCATTATTTGGGCACGTCTTCTTTATTTCAGTGGAAAATATAGTTATTGAATTAATTGATTTCCATATTATCGCGGCAAAAAAAGTATTATTCTTTCGTGAAGAACATGATGAGGGTTACACATTCATAGCTAATTTATTTTTGAAAATATATTTTATCATATAGAAGCGAATATTTTTGTCAACAAGACTTGAAAAAACGCTCTTTTTTCCACACTCTAAATTCGACTAGAATATCATTTCGGATAGAGATCTCAAAATTATGAAAACTTGCACAAATTTCACTTCTCGCCATAGCTCGTCACACAGAGTTGTCAACTATTTTTGACGAAAATAAAAAATTTCCATTTTTCCACTTTTAATTTTTCATTTTAAATTTTCCATTTCCATTTTCCATTTCCATTTTCCATTTCCATTTTCCATTTCCATTTTCCATTTCCATTTTCCATTTCCATTTTCCATTTCCATTTTCCATTTCCATTTTCCATTTCCATTTTCCATTTCCATTTTCCATTTCCATTTTCCATTTCCATTTTCCATTTCCATTTTCCATTTCCATTTTCCATTTCCATTTTCCATTTCCATTTTCCATTTCCATTTTCCATTTCCATTTTCCATTTCCATTTTCCATTTCCATTTTCCATTTCCATTTTCCATTTCCATTTTCCATTTCCATTTTCCATTTCCATTTTCCATTTCCATTTTCCATTTCCATTTTCCATTTCCATTTTCCATTTCCATTTTCCATTTCCATTTTCCATTTCCATTTTCCATTTCCATTTTCCATTTCCATTTTCCATTTCCATTTTCCATTTCCATTTTCCATTTCCATTTTCCATTTCCATTTTCCATTTCCATTTTCCATTTCCATTTTCCATTTCCATTTTCCATTTCCATTTTTCCATTTCCATTTTCCATTTCCATTTTCCATTTCCATTTTCCATTTCCATTTTCCATTTCCATTTTCCATTTCCATTTTCCATTTCCATTTTCCATTTCCATTTTCCATTTCCATTTTCCATTTCCATTTTCCATTTCCATTTTCCATTTCCATTTTCCATTTCCATTTTCCATTTCCATTTTCCATTTCCATTTTCCATTTCCATTTTCCATTTCCATTTTCCATTTCCATTTTCCATTTCCATTTTCCATTTCCATTTTCCATTTCCATTTTCCATTTCCATTTTCCATTTCCATTTTCCATTTCCATTTTCCATTTCCATTTTCCATTTCCATTTTCCATTTCCATTTTCCATTTCCATTTTCCATTTCCATTTTCCATTTCCATTTTCCATTTCCATTTTCCATTTCCATTTTCCATTCCATTTCCATTTCCATTTTCCATTTCCATTTTCCATTTCCATTTTCCATTTCCATTTTCCATTTCCATTTTCCATTTCCATTTTCCATTTCCATTTCCATTTCCATTTCCATTTTCCATTTCCATTTTCCATTTCCATTTCCATTTTCCATTTCCATTTTCCATTTCCATTTTCCATTTCCATTTTCCATTTCCATTTTCCATTTCCATTTTCCATTTCCATTTCCATTTTCCATTTCCATTTTCCATTTCCATTTTCCATTTCCATTTTCCATTTCCATTTTCCATTTCCATTTTCCATTTCCATTTTCCATTTTCCATTTCCATTTTCCATTTCCATTTTCCATTTCCATTTTCCATTTCCATTTTCCATTTCCATTTTCCATTTCCATTTCCATTTCCATTTCCATTTCCATTTTCCATTTCCATTTTCCATTTCCATTTTCCATTTCCATTTCCATTTTCCATTTCCATTTTCCATTTCCATTTCCATTTTCCATTTCCATTTTCCATTTCCATTTTCCATTTCCATTTCCATTTTCCATTTCCATTTTCCATTTCCATTTTCCATTTCCATTTTCCATTTCCATTTCCATTTTCCATTTCCATTTTCCATTTCCATTTTCCATTTCCATTTTCCATTTCCATTTTCCATTTCCATTTTCCATTTCCATTTTCCATTTCCATTTTCCATTTCCATTTTCCATTTCCATTTTCCATTTCCATTTTCCATTTTCCATTTCCATTTCCATTTTCCATTTCCATTTTCCATTTCCATTTTCCATTTCCATTTTCCATTTCCATTTTCCATTTCCATTTTCCATTTCCATTTTCCATTTCCATTTTCCATTTCCATTTTCCATTTCCATTTTCCATTTCCATTTTCCATTTCCATTTTCCATTTCCATTTTCCATTTCCATTTTCCATTTCCATTTTCCATTTCCATTTTCCATTTCCATTTTCCATTTCCATTTTCCATTTCCATTTTCCATTTCCATTTTCCATTTCCATTTTCCATTTCCATTTTCCATTTCCATTTTCCATTTCCATTTTCCATTTCCATTTTCCATTTCCATTTTCCATTTCCATTTTCCATTTCCATTTTCCATTTCCATTTTCCATTTCCATTTTCCATTTCCATTTTCCATTTCCATTTTCCATTTCCATTTTCCATTTCCATTTTCCATTTCCATTTTCCATTTCCATTTTCCATTTCCATTTTCCATTTCCATTTTCCATTTCCATTTTCCATTTCCATTTTCCATTTCCATTTTCCATTTCCATTTTCCATTTCCATTTTCCATTTCCATTTTCCATTTCCATTTTCCATTTCCATTTTCCATTTCCATTTTCCATTTCCATTTTCCATTTCCATTTTCCATTTCCATTTTCCATTTCCATTTTCCATTTCCATTTTCCATTTCCATTTTCCATTTCCATTTTCCATTTCCATTTTCCATTTCCATTTCCATTTCCATTTTCCATTTCCATTTTCCATTTCCATTTCCATTTCCATTTTCCATTTTCCATTTCCATTTTCCATTTCCATTTTCCGTTTCCATTTTCCGTTTCCATTTTCCGTTTCCATTTTCCGTTTCCATTTTCCGTTTCCATTTTCCGTTTCCATTTTCCGTTTCCATTTTCCGTTCCATTTTCCGTTTCCATTTTCCGTTTCCATTTTCCGTTTCCATTTTCCGTTTCCATTTTCCGTTTCCATTTTCCGTTTCCATTTTCCGTTTCCATTTTCCGTTTCCATTTTCCGTTTCCATTTTCCGTTTCCATTTTCCGTTTCCATTTTCCGTTTCCATTTTCCGTTCCATTTTCCGTTTCCATTTTCCGTTTCCATTTTCCGTTTCCATTTTCCGTTTCCATTTTCCGTTTCCATTTTCCGTTTCCATTTTCCGTTTCCATTTTCCGTTTCCATTTTCCGTTTCCATTTTCCGTTTCCATTTTCCGTTTCCATTTTCCGTTTCCATTTTCCGTTTCCATTTTCCGTTTCCATTTTCCGTTTCCATTTTCCGTTTCCATTTTCCGTTTCCATTTTCCGTTTCCATTTTCCGTTTCATTTTCCGTTTCCATTTTCCGTTTCCATTTTCCGTTTCCATTTTCCGTTTCCATTTTCCGTTTCCATTTTCCGTTTCCATTTTCCGTTTCCATTTTCCGTTTCCATTTTCCGTTTCCATTTTCCGTTTCCATTTTCCGTTTCCATTTTCCGTTTCCATTTTCCGTTTCCATTTTCCGTTTCCATTTTCCGTTTCCATTTTCCGTTTCCATTTTCCGTTTCCATTTTCCGTTTCCATTTCCGTTTCCATTTTCCGTTTCCATTTTCCGTTTCCATTTTCCGTTTCCATTTTCCGTTTCCATTTTCCGTTTCCATTTTCCGTTTCCATTTCCGTTCCATTTTCCGTTTCCATTTTCCGTTTCCATTTTCCGTTTCCATTTTCCGTTTCCATTTTCCGTTTCCATTTTCCGTTTCCATTTTCCGTTTCCATTTTCCGTTTCCATTTTCCGTTTCCATTTTCCGTTTCCATTTTCCGTTTCCATTTTCCGTTTCCATTTTCCGTTTCCATTTTCCGTTTCCATTTTCCGTTTCCATTTTCCGTTTCCATTTTCCGTTTCCATTTTCCGTTTCCATTTTCCGTTTCCATTTTCCGTTTCCATTTTCCGTTTCCATTTTCCGTTTCCATTTTCCGTTTCCATTTTCCGTTTCCATTTTCCGTTTCCATTTTCCGTTTCCATTTTCCGTTTCCATTTTCCGTTTCCATTTTCCGTTTCCATTTTCCGTTTCCATTTTCCGTTTCCATTTTCCGTTTCCATTTTCCGTTTCCATTTTCCGTTTCCATTTTCCGTTTCCATTTTCCGTTTCCATTTTCCGTTTCCATTTTCCGTTTCCATTTTCCGTTTCCATTTTCCGTTTCCATTTTCCGTTTCCATTTTCCGTTTCCATTTTCCGTTTCCATTTTCCGTTTCCATTTTCCGTTTCCATTTCCATTTTCCATTTCCATTTTCCATTTCCATTTTCCATTTTCCATTTCCATTTTCCATTTCCATTTTCCATTTCCATTTTCCATTTCCACTTTCCATTTCCACTTTCCATTTCCACTTTCCATTCCCACTTTCCATTTCCACTTTCCATTTCCACTTTCCATTTTCCATTTCCATTTTCATTTTTCTTTTTCCATTTCCATTTTTTATGTTCCAAATCCTTTCTTCCATTTCCATTTTTTCATTTTCTCTTTTGATATTCATTTTCCATTTCCATTTTTCGTTTCTTTTGCCATAGCAATTTTCCATTTCCATTTCACTTTTTCTTTTCGCATTTTCCATTGCAATTTTTCATTTTTCATTCCCATTTCCATTTTTCCATTGTTTGTGTTATTGAGTTTTTGGGTTTTTGGGATTTTGAGTTTTTGGGGATTTTGAGTTTCAGATTGAGTTTTTACGTTTTAGATTTTTGAGTCTGAGATGTTCAGATTTTTGAGTTTTGAGTTATTGGGTTTTTGTATTTTTAATTGTTTGAGTTAGGGTTTTTGAGTTTTCGACATATGGAGTTTTCGAGATTTCGAGTTTTTGAGTGTTAATGTTTTGGGATTTTTGGGGGTTTTTACGTTTTGGCAAATTTTTGATTTTGAGATTTTAAGTTTTTGAATTTTTAAGTTTTTAATTTTTCAGTTGTGTGTTTTTTGGTTTTGTGTTTTGGAGTTTTTTGAATTTTTGGGTTTTGGGGTTTTTTGGCTTTCGGTTTCTCGATTTTTTGAGTAGTTCCGTTTTGGAGTTTTTGAGATTGAGTTTTTATATTTTCGCGTTGTTGAGGTTTTTGAGTTTTCGATTTTTTTTATATTTTTTGTTTTTAGGATTTCGAGTGTTTGCGTCGTTTCATTGTTAGGGTTTTAGAGTTATTTAATTTGATATTGAGTTTTTGTCTTTTTGAAATGTTCAGGTTTTGAGTTCTTGGGTTGGGTTTTGAGTTCTTGCGTTTTCTGGTTCTTTTTTAAGTTTTCGAGGATTTGAGTTGATAAATTTTTAAGTTTTTGAAATTGTGTGTCCTTAGGTTTTTTAGTTTTTTATTTTTTGAGCTTTTGCTTTTTGCGTTTTTGGGTTGTGATTTTTTGAGTTTTGCCTCGTTTGCGCATTTGAATTTTTGATTGAGTTTTTGGGTCTTGACGTTTTTGCGATTTTGAGTTTCGTAATTTTCGAGTTTTTGTTTATAGTTTTTGAGTTTTTAGGTTTTTCCTTTTTGATATTTTTAGTTTTTGGAATTTTGAATTTATGAAATTTTGTTTTTGCCTTTTTGGATTTTTTTAGTTTGACGTTTTTGTTTCATTTTTTAGTATTATAATTTTTGGGTTTTTGGGTTATAGATTTTTTCACGTTTTTGCGTTTTTTATTTTTTATTTTTGGGTTTTTTGTGTTCCGTTTTGGTTTTTAATTTTTTCGGTTTTTGAGTTTTTAAAATTTTGAAATTTTAAAGTTTTGAAATTCTTCGTTTTTGTTTTTTAATTTTTTGTTTTTGAGTTTTGACGGTTTTGAGTTTTTTATTTTTTGAGTATTTGAGTTCTTCGGATTTCAAGATTTTAATTTTTTGAATTTTTGGGTTTTTGACTTCGTGTTTTTGTTTTTCAGTTTTTACTTCTTGGCGTTTTTTGCTTTTGGGTTTTCGTGTTTTCGATTTTCCGTGTTTTGGACTTCTCAGAGTTTTTGCATTTTTTGGTGGTTTTTGATTCTTCAAATTCTTTAGTTTTTATTTGGTGGTTTTTGAGATCTTGAGTTTTTTGTTTTTTGAGTTTTTTAGATATGGGATTGTGAGTTTTTGGATGATTGGGTTTTAAAGTTTTTGAAGTTCTTTTTTGTTGTTAATTTTTTGGTTTTTTCACCTTTGCAATTTTGAGTGTCTGAAATTTTTATTTTTTATTTTTTTGTTTTAGGTTTTAGGGTTTTTGCGTGTGTGCCTCTTTGCGTTTTTAGGTTGATGGGTTTTTAACTTTTTGGGTTTTCGAGTTTTAAGTTTTGTAAATGTTAGGGTTTGGGGTCTCGTCGGGTTTCGAGTTTTTGAGTTTTTACGTCTTTGCGGTATTGAGTTTTAGTGTTTTTGAATTTTTGAGTTTTTGGGTTTTTGAGTGTTTGAGGTTTTGAGATTTTAGGGTTTTTGGGTTTTTGACTGCCAGAATGCGACAGCGTTTCCGAATTTTTCAGTTTTAAAGTTTTTTAGTATTTGAGTTTTCGAGTTTTCAAGATTTTGAGTTTTTCAAGTTTCGGAGATTTTTTTCTGCCTTTTGATTTTTTGGATTTGTAATGTTTGCGTGTTTCCGTCTTTGCTTTTTGGCGTTTTTGAGTATTTTATTTCTCATGTTTTCGAGTACTTTGATTTTTTGGGTTTTTAAGTTTTTATTTTCAGTTTTTGTTATTTTCAGTTTTTGCTTTTTTGGGTTGCTGAGTTTTTAAGTTTCTTGCGATTGGCGTTTTTTTGTTTTTTGGATTTTGATTTTTTTAATATTTTGGTTTTTTAATTTGTTTTTCGTTTTTTTTGTTTTTTTAGTTTTTGGTTTTTCGGTTTTTTTATATTTTCGGTTTATTGGTTTTTAGTGTTTGTGGATTTATAGGTTTTTTCGTGTTTAGGTTTGTATATTTTTTTCGTTTTTTTTGTTTTTGAGTTTTTAATTTCTGATTTTTGAGATTATGAATTTTTTGGGTTTTATATTTTGAGATTTTACGATCTGGCATTTTTGCGTTTTTGAAATTTTACGATTTTGTTTTTTCATTTTTGATATTTTGAGATTTTGTGTTTTTCGGTTTTTGAGTTGACTTTTTTCAGTTTTTGATTTTTCTGTTGAGGGTATTTTGAGTTCATGAATTTTAGAATTTTTGGGGTTCTTAAGCTTTTGGTTTTTGTAATTTTTGGTTTTTGTCTTTGCGTTTTTGACATTTCGAGTGTTCGAGATTTTGGAATTTCGAGTTTTTGGAATTTCGAGTTTTTGCGTTTCGCGTTTTTGAGTTTTTGATGTATTAAATTATTTAGTTTTCAAATTATTGCGTCTTTCGGTTTTTGACAGTTTCAGATTTTGTTTCTTTTTTAAGTTTTTGATTTGTAGGTTTTTTGGGTTTTTGAGTTTGGAAAGAGAAAATGGGGAAATGGAAAAAAGGAGAAATATCAAAAACCAAAACTCACTCCAACACAAAAACTCAAAACACCAAACAATCAATATTTCAAAATCTTGGAAACGCAAAAATGTAAAAACTAAAAAAAACAAAAAACCAAAAACTTGAAATTTCAAAAACCTAAAAATTAAAAACCAAAAAACTTGAAAACTTAACAGCTCAAAATACAAAAAATCCAACAACAAAACAACCCAAAAAACTCAGAGGAAATGTAAAAACTAAAAAATTAAAAACAAAAAAATCCAAAACGGGAATGGAAAATGGAAATGGAAAATGGAAATAGAAATGAAAATGGAAAATGGAAATGGAAAATGAAAATGGAAAATGGAAATGGAAAATGGAAATGGAAATGGAAAATGGAAATGGAAAACGGAAAATGGAAAACGAAAATAGAAAACGGAAATGAAAAACGGAAATGGAAAACGGTAATGAAAAACGGAAATGGAAAACGGACATGGAAAACAAAAATGGAATACGGAAAACGGAAATGGAAAACGGAAATGGAAAACGGAAAATGGAATATGGAAATGGAAAATGGAAATGGAAAATGGAAATGAAAAATGGAAATGGAAATGGAAATGGAAAATGGAAATGGAAAATGGAAATGGAAATGGAAAATGGAAAATGGAAATGGAAAATGGAAAATGGAAATGGAAAATGGAAATGGAAAATGGAAATGGAAAATGGAAATGGAAAATGGAAATGGAAAATGGAAATGGTAAATGGAAATGGAAAATGGAAAATGGAAATGGAAATGGGAAATGGAAAATGGAAATGGAAAATGGAAAATGGAAATGGAAAATGGAAATGGAAAATGGAAATGGAAAAATGGAAATGGAAAATGGAAATGGAAAATGGAAATGGAAAATGGAAATGGAAAATGGAAATGGAAATGGAAAATGGAAATGGAAAATGGAAATGGAAAATGGAAATGGAAAATGGAAATGGAAAATGGAAATGGAAAATGGAAATGGAAAATGGAAATGGAAAATGGAAATGGAAAATGGAAATGGAAAATGGAAATGGAAAAATGGAAATGGAAAATTGGAAATGGAAAATGGAAATGGAAAATGGAAATGGAAAATGGAAATGGAAAATGGAAATGGAAAATGGAAAATGGAAATGGAAAATGGAAATGGAAATTGAAAATGGAAATGGAAAATGGAAATGGAAAATGGAAATGGAAAATGGAAATGGAAAATGGAAAATGGAAATGGAAATGGAAAATGGAAATGGAAAATGGAAATGGAAAATGGAAATGGAAATGGAAATGGAAAATGGAAATGGAAAATGGAAATGGAAAATGGAAATGGAAAATGGAAATGGAAAATGGAAAATGGAAAATGGAAATGGAAATGGAAATGGAAAATGGAAAATGGAAATGGAAAATGGAAATGGAAAATGGAAATGGAAAATGGAAAATGGAAATGGAAAATGGAAATGGAAAATGGAAATGGAAATGGAAAATGGAAATGGAAAATGGAAATGGAAAATGGAAATGGAAAATGGAAATGGAAAATGGAAATGGAAAATGGAAATGGAAAATGGAAATGGAAAATGGAAATGGAAAATGGAAATGGAAAATGGAAATGGAAAATGGAAATGGAAAATGGAAATGGAAAATGGAAATGGAAAATGGAAATGGAAAATGGAAATGGAAAATGGAAATGGAAAATGGAAATGGAAAAATGGAAATGGAAAATGGAAATGGAAAATGGAAATGGAAAATGGAAATGGAAAATGGAAATGGAAAATGGAAATGGAAAATGGAAATGGAAAATGGAAATGGAAATGGAAATGGAAAATGGAAATGGAAAATGGAAATGGAAAATGGAAATGGAAAATGGAAATGGAAAATGGAAATGGAAAATGGAAATGGAAAATGGAAATGGAAATGGAAATGGAAATGGAAAATGGAAATGGAAAATGGAAATGGAAAATGGAAATGGAAAATGGAAATGGAAAATGGAAATGGAAAATGGAAATGGAAAATGGAAATGGAAAATGGAAATGGAAAATGGAAATGGAAAATGGAATGGAAAATGGAAATGGAAAATGGAAATGGAAAATGGAAATGGAAAATGGAAATGGAAAATGGAAATGGAAAATGGAAATGGAAAATGGAAATGGAAAATGGAAATGGAAAATGGAAATGGAAAATGGAAATGGAAAATGGAAATGGAAAATGGAAATGGAAAATGGAAATGGAAAATGGAAATGGAAAATGGAAATGGAAAATGGAAATGGAAAATGGAAATGGAAAATGGAAATGGAAATGGAAATGGAAAATGGAAATGGAAAATGGAAATGGAAAATGGAAATGGAAAATGGAAATGGAAAATGGAAATGGAAAATGGAAATGGAAAATGGAAATGGAAAATGGAAATGGAAAATGGAAATGGAAAATGGAATGGAAAATGGAAATGGAAAATGGAAATGGAAAATGGAAATGGAAAATGGAAATGGAAAATGGAAATGGAAAATGGAAATGGAAAATGGAAATGGAAAATGGAAATGGAAAATGGAAATGGAAAATGGAAATGGAAAATGGAAATGGAAAATGGAAATGGAAAATGGAAATGGAAAATGGAAATGGAAAATGGAAATGGAAAATGGAAATGGAAATGGAAATGGAAAATGGAAATGGAAAATGGAAATGGAAAATGGAAATGGAAAATGGAAATGGAAAATGGAAATGGAAAATGGAAATGGAAAATGGAAATGGAAAATGGAAATGGAAAATGGAATGGAAAATGGAAATGGAAAATGGAAATGGAAAATGGAAATGGAAAATGGAAATGGAAAATGGAAATGGAAAATGGAAATGGAAAATGGAAATGGAAAATGGAAATGGAAATGGAAATGGAAAATGGAAATGGAAAATGGAAATGGAAATGGAAATGGAAAATGGAAATGGAAAATGGACATGGAAATGGAAATGGAAAATGGAAATGGAAAATGGAAATGGAAAATGGAAATGGAAAATGGAAATGGAAAATGGAAATGGAAAATGGAAATGGAAAATGGAAATGGAAAATGGAAATGGAAAATGGAAATGGAAAATGGAAATGGAAAATGGAAATGGAAATGGAAATGGAAAATGGAAATGGAAAATGGAAATGGAAATGGAAATGGAAAATGGAAATGGAAAATGGAAATGGAAAATGGAAATGGAAAATGGAAATGGAAAATGGAAATGGAAAATGGAAATGGAAAATGGAAATGGAAAATGGAAATGGAAAATGGAAATGGAAAATGGAAATGGAAAATGGAAATGGAAAATGGAAATGGAAAATGGAAATGGAAAATGGAAATGGAAAATGGAAATGGAAAATGGAAATGGAAAATGGAAATGGAAAATGGAAATGGAAAATGGAAATGGAAAATGGAATGGAAAATGGAAAATGGAAATGGAAAATGGAAATGGAAAATGGAAATGGAAATGGAAAATGGAAAATGGAAATGGAAAATGGAAATGGAAAATGGAAATGGAAAATGGAAATGGAAAATGGAAATGGAAATGGAAATGGAAAATGGAAATGGAAAATGGAAATGGAAAATGGAAATGGAAAATGGAAATGGAAATGGAAAATGGAAATGGAAAATGGAAATGGAAAATGGAAATGGAAAATGGAAATGGAAATGGAAAATGGAAATGGAAAATGGAAATGGAAAATGGAAATGGAAATGGAAAATGGAAATGGAAAATGGAAATGGAAATGGAAATGGAAATGGAAATGGAAATGGAAAATGGAAATGGAAATGGAAATGGAAATGGAAATGGCAAATGGAAATGGAAAATGGAAATGGAAAATGGAAAATGGAAATGGAAAATGGAAATGGAAAATGGAAATGGAAAATGGAAATGGAAAATGGAAATGAAAATGGAAATGGAAAATGGAAATGGAAAATGGAAATGGAAAATGGAAATGGAAAATGGAAATGGAAAATGGAAATGGAAATGGAAAATGGAAATGGAAAATGGAAATGGAAAATGGAAATGGAAAATGGAAATGGAAAATGGAAAATGGAAATGGAAATGGAAATGGAAAATGGAAATGGAAAATGGAAAATGGAAATGGAAAATGGTAAATGAAAAATGGAAATGGAAAAATGGAAATGGAAAATGGAAATGGAAAATGGAAATGGAAAATGGAAATGGAAAATGGAAATGGAAAATGGAAATGGAAAATGGAAATGGAAAATGGAAATGGAAAATGGAAATGGAAAATGGAAATGGAAAATGGAAATGGAAAATGGAAATGGAAAATGGAATATGGGAAAATGGAAATGGAAAATGGAAATGGAAAATGGAAATGGAAAATGGAAATGAAAATGGAAATGGAAAATGGAAATGGAAAATGGAAAATGGAAAATGGAAATGGAAAATGGAAATGGAAAATGGAAATGGAAAATGGAAATGGAAAATGGAAATGAAAATGGAAATGGAAAATGGAATGAAAATGGAAATGGAAAATGGAAATGGAAAAATGGAAATGGAAAATGGTATGGAAAATGGAAATAATGGAAATGGAAATGGAAATGGAAATGGAAAATGGAATGGAAAATGGAAATGGAAAATGGAAATGGAAAATGGAAATGGAAATGAAATGGAAAATGGAAATGGAAATGGAAAATGGAAATGGAAAATGGAAATGGAAATGGAAATGGAAATGGAAATGGAAAATGGAAATGGAAAATGGAAGGAAAATGGAAATGGAAAATGGAAATGGGAAAATGGAAATGGAAAATGGAAAGGAAAATGGAAATGGAAAATGGAATGGAAAATGGAAATGAAAATGGAAATGGAAAATGGAAATGGAAAATGGAGAAATGGAAAATGGAAATGAAATGGAAAATGGAAATGGAAAATGGAATGGGAAAATGAAATGGAAAATGAAATGGAAAATGGAAATGGAAAATGAGAATGGAAAAATGGAAATGGAAAATGGAAATGGAAAATGGAAAGGGAAAATGGAAATGGAAAAATGGAAATGGAAAATGGAAATGGAAAATGGAAATGGAAAATGGAAATGGAAAATGGAAATGGAAAATGGAAATGGAAATGGAAATGGAAAATGGAAATGGAAATGGAAAAATGAAATGGAAAATGGAAATGGAAAATGGAAAAATGGAAATGGAAAATGGAAATGGAAAATGGAAAATGGAAATGGAAAATGGAAATGGAAAATGGTAAATGGAAATGGAAAGGAAATGGAAAATGGAAATGGAAATGGAAATGGAAAATGGATTATAAATGGAAATGGAAAATGGAAATGGAAAATGGAAGGAAAATGGAAATGGAAAATGGAAATGGAAAATGGAAATGGAAAATGGAAATGGAAAATGGAAATGGAAAATGGAAATGGAAAATGGAAATGGAAAATGGAAATGGAAAATGGAAATGGAAAATGGAAATGGAA
>JAHLJT010008446.1:303239460-303241960 GCA_031308135.1 Acheta domesticus | reverse complement strand
ATGGAAAATGGAAATGGAAAATGGAAATGGAAAATGGAAAATGGAAATGGAAAATGGAAATGGAAAATGGAAATGGAAAATGGAAATGGAAAATGGAAAATGGAAATGGAAAATGGAAATGGAAAATGGAAATGGAAAATGGAAATGGAAAATGGAAATGGAAAATGGAAATGGAAAATGGAAATGGAAAATGGAAATGGAAAATGGAAATGGAAAATGGAAATGGAAAATGGAAATGGAAAATGGAAATGAAAAAACTGGAAATGAAAAACTGGAAATGGAAAAAATGGAAAAAACGGAAATGGAAAAACGGAAATGGAAAAAAGGAAATGGAAAAATGGAAATGGAAAAATGGAAGTGGAAAAATGGAAATGGAAAAATGGAAATGGAGAAATGGAAATGGAAAAATGGAAATGGAAAAATGGAAATGGAAGATGGAAATGAAAAAATATAAATGGAAATTGAAAAATGAAAATTGAAAATTGGAAGTGGAAAATTGGAAATAGTGAAGTGGAAATGGAAAAATGGAAATAGTGAAATGGAAATGGAAAAATGGAAATGGAGAAATGGCAAGGTAGAAATGGAAGTGGAAAAACCGAAATGGAAAAACAGGAATGGAAAAATGGAAATGGAAAAAAAGAGAAATGGAAAAAATGAATTGGAGAAAGGAAATAGAAAAATAGAAATAAAAAATGGAAATGAAAAAACGGAAATGGAAATGAAACTGGAAATGAAAAAATGGAAATGGAAAAAAGGAAATGGAAAATGGAAATGGAAAAATGGAAATGGAAAAATGGAAATGGAAAATTGGAAGTGGAAAATGGAAATGGTATAATTAAAAATGGAAATGGAAAAATGAAATGGAAAATGGAAATGGAGAAATGGAAATGAAGAAATGGAAATGGGAAAATGGAAATGGAGAAATGGAAAAATGGAAATGGAAAAACGGAAATGGAAAAATGGAAATGGAAAATGGAAAAATGGAAATGGAAAAATGGAAGTGGAAAAATGGAAATGGAAAAATGGAAACGGAAAAATACGGGTGAATGTTGTGATGTGAAGATGAGAAGTGATGTGGAAAAGGAAGAAGGAAATCTTTATTGAGGAGATTTTTTTAATGTTGAATGTGTTATTTTAAGAATGATGTATTTTTGAAATTTATAAAATGGAATAAATAGTAATTATTAAAAGGTTAGATCTATTGTTTATTTTATACCATTTTTAAAATAACCATTTTAAAACCTTTTTCTGAAGTGTTGTAAGATGTAGAAAATAAAATCACTTTTTATCACTTTTGCAAGTAGAGGATTTTTTTTCAGGAGATTCGTTGAGTACATACACATAGTGCATGTAATGCTTGGTTTAATGAATGTTTGATGATCATATTCTTAACTTTTATTCATAATTTTTAGTTTCCTTGCATAGGAAGTTCTGAAACTTAGAATTCGAAGTTGTGAATTATATTTTATTAAACTCTGAATTTTTCGATTTTGCCAGTTGGAAATAATGCGAGAAAGTGTGCTTTTGGAGCGCCACAAGTTCTAATCATCCGATGGAAACGCTAAGAAAAGTTCAGAGATTTTCTACAAAATACGTGAAACCAAAAATTCCTCACTTTGATACGCGCAAGTTAGATTATTAAACACATTACTAAAAATGCGAAATGATATAAACGTAACGTGCTAGTGAACAGATGCAGAAGTGAAAATCATCTAATAATGAAGTGTGTGCTTCTACCACAAGTTATAAATTTGTATCACTTCAGGGATTTTCTAAACTTAAGTACATTTTCACTTGTTAACACACAACCAGACGGAGAAATATACATGGCAAGTTCTATGCACTCCTATAAATCGCGAAGTTATAAGTAATTTAAAAAGTCAAAACTTGCTTCACCGCCAGGGTGTTAAAATCCATCGAATTTTCGTCAGTTTGAATTCACTTGAATTAAATGACGAAAATCGATATAGAATGAGCAAACTCTGAAACTGAAATACACAATTTTGGAGAGAAAAAATTTAATTATTCGAACACAATATTCTAGGGAATAACAGACTTTTGAAGTTAACTTGAGCAGATATGTCGGTGAGAATCGCTGTAGAAATTCGTTTTTTTACTTTCACAGAAGAGCTCTTTAAAGGCTCTTTCTTCACACAATAGCACCATAAATAAAATTATCACACTAAAAATATCACAATAAGCAACATGAGACGTTTCTTTATAGTGTTTAGTAACACCGCGAATGAATTACTTCCAACCGCTCTTTTCACCGGAGTCGAACTGCGCGTCGGGTGGTGGAATGGCGCTACAAGACCCGCGCCTTCGCCCGGGCAATATACTTCGGTTTTTCTTTCTTGGCGCACGGGGTGTGTCAACAAAATGGAATATCTCACGGTATTTCGGGTCGTTCTCGGTTGTGCCGCTAGGAGTCTCATGATCGCGACTGTATCGGGCAGTGCTGACGATCATGCGACTTCTGGCGGTATAAAGGATAACGACG